>JBAFSZ010000020.1:25354012-25364560 GCA_036919955.1 Melanotaenia pygmaea | reverse complement strand
ACCAGACGGCAGCCAGACAATCATTCTGTTTGCAAAGATGCTGGACAAGACAGGTAAAAAAAAAAAAAAAAAAAAAAGGAAATGGAAAACCATAAAAAATATTAACCCATCTGGGGTAAATTTGACAAAAATACAAATAAAAAAAAATAACTTGATGTTTTCATAGCATTTTATTTTAACTCATTCATTTTTAATGGACAGGACTATTTTGTCCACTAATGACCAGATGGATAGCATACTGACGGGGCCCACATGGGTGAAAAGGCTTGTGTGCTGTGTTACCCACCAGATCATTTCTGGTGTTCTGTTTTGAGTCCGACGGGGAACCAGACGCCCTGAGTAGCTGGCAGCTGATGAATGGATGTCATGATCTGGGTTATGTACGAAAGTCAGCTGGTCGTTGTTACACATTGTTGCTTCATATCTACAACACAGCTGAAGTGTGATTTATGGGCTTTATGATCCATGGGTGTATGCAGGGAAGACACACACACACACGCCTGTCGCTTGTTAATGTTGTAGAATTTGTTTTGGTCAAACCAGATAAGGCTTTTGTCATGTTGCTAGGATCAGCTCTTTCCTCATGAAGACACACAGAGGCAGGTTAGACAATAACGTGGTCAGAAGTTAACAAAGCTGGATCTTTGCTTATCTAACAATGTCATTCCTTCCCAGCTCACCTGTTACCAAATTAATCTCAATTTAATGTCGGTCTGGCCCTGCCAAGAGATGGGATCTTTTCAGATTATTGTATTGAACATAGTTAGAAAGCCTGATTAATGACCTTCACAGTGATGAAGAACCTGTAAAGATGCTGCCCCGCCCCAGATATTCTCCTGATTAAAGTGCTATCAGGTGTGTGTCATCTTTACAAGCTATACCTCATTATAAAGGTGACTAATCGGGCTTTCCAACCATGTATAATACAAACACCAGTTAGTATTGTTAAATGGCAGAAATGACCAAACACAAAATCTCCTTATTTTGCTGTTAGCTTACACATTTTCCTTCTTCTCATACATTTATATTTCACCTTTTCTTTATGTAAACAGAAACTGATTTTTAATTAACATAGAACAATTTGTTGTGTGCATTCTTACAGATATATATTGTACCTATTACATACCATAAATATAAATGGCCTTTTACCTCTACAGATGCCATAGAACAGCTATTCCACTGGCTTTACCTGGAATAATCTACTAATGCAGTGGCTCCAATCGGTTCAACGGTGGGTAAAGCCTGGGTTTTCCCTGCAGCCAAATAAAGATCCTCATCTCTGATTTGCTGTTTCTTCTGCCTTTCTTGGAATTGGAGTGTGTATTCCTGACTGATTAGTTGGGTTGGTTATTTTTACACACTGTGTGTCATCTAACTCATGCTGTCTGATAAGTTAAAGAAATAACATAAACATTTTAAATCCGTCCCTGCTGATATCCTGAGCAGGGCTGTCAAACACGTTTTTAGCTCAGGAGCAACATGCAGCACAAGTTTATCTCACATGGGCCAGACCAGTAAAATAATGACTTAATAACCTATAAAAAACAAAAACTTCTTTAGTTTTTTACTTCTTCACAGTAAAGAAAATGTGTAAAGAAGTACAAACACAAAATTACATGTAATGAATTATCCTTTTAGAAAAGAAATTAGCAGCAACCTGAAGTTAAAAACAAGTAGACTTACCTGAAGGATGGAAAGAGCACCTTGAGAGATCACTGGAAGTACTAAAACACACGGCTGTATAACAAGAGCGTTGTTCTCTTTTTTTTAGCTGCCAGTGACTTTGCTAAAAGCTGCTTGGTGTTTATTGTTTCTGAATTTGTCAGTTCCTTTGTGACTATCACTGAACAGAGACTTTCATGAGCCATGGGAAGCTTTTATCATCTCACACTAGTTTCTTAAACATGACAACATAACTAGCAGCTCTCGGCCCATCAGAGCCCCTTTGGGATGTGGTGCGGGTGGGATTGCATCATGAAGGTACCATCCTCTAGCTCTGTCATCAGTATGGACCAGAACCTTGAGCCTCGTACAGCAGATTAGTCCAGCGTTGGATTATTTGCATGGTGGTCACCTTGGTTCAACATACCCAGAACCCGACCCAAAGCCAGCAGAAAAGACTTTAATTGACAGTTTAATTGAGGTAAAGCTATCCAAGAATGTTCTGGTGTGTAGCTGAAACTTCCAACTAGCGATCTGCAGTATTTTCCTGCAAAACTGTAGATGTAAGAAACCTGCATTTTAAGGATACATTTAAGTTAAGTCAGTCTTCAGAGACTGTTTATGTTTTTAAGCTTTCAGAAATGGTGAAATACCAGAGATGGAGTGGTGGTATATATTATTAATAATCTGAAACAATTATGAAAGCATCACATCAAACCCAGTGTCTGTTCAAAGGGGCGTTTGAACTTCCAGGTTTGGTGGGTTCAAAGTTTGTGCTGACCATGAAGCAGAGACACTGCTACTTATCAAGTTTTAATATAAAACCCACCAGCTTTTAACGACAATGGTTCTGTCTTCACGCACAATGTTTGGATTCTTACATTCATGCAGATCTTCCTCCTCATTACAAAGCGCTCCCCGAGAGGCGTCACCCCACGGTATTAGACTAGTGGCTCATCGATTCATCCTTAAACCAGCAAGAGTATAAATCTGTGATCCTTGACTGTCAGACAACTGTGGCTCAGATGCTACAGCAGACTGTCTACTAGTTTCACGGTCCACTGAACCTTCACTTCCTGAACTGTCCTTCAGTAAAGCTGAAGCTTCACCATCACTTTGCATGAAAATACTGCTGCTGTTGGCTTAAGTATCATTTAAATTAATGCAGCAAACTGGAGGTGGAAAAAATCTGAAACCAACCAGACCATTTTTCAAGGCCTTTATATTGCAGTGTGTGGACACTGTCTCTGTTATCTGAGAGTTTCTGCAAACTTAATGTTTGTTGTAGTAAACACTGGACAGGGTTGGCCAGGAATTTAAGTGCGAGATTTTGCAGGTTAACGTGTAGGACTTTTATCTCCCCAAATGTCTGTCTTAATATTTAATATATATTTAATATTTAATGTGATCCCTGCCGTTTCAGGTTCGTCACCATGCCTGAGCCAAGTGAACAATTAAAGCTAGATGAGAGCTGAATGAATTTTGACCTCTGCAGCACCCGTCTGGGTGACTGCTGCACTGATGAGGTCCGGGCCAGAAGTTCAGCAGTAGCTAAGAGGCTGGAAGAAACACCAATGATATCCAAAAGAAAACAAGAAATTCAACACTACGTGGTTTTAGAAGAAGTGAAAACAGCTGCATCTGTTTGTGGTGAAGCATAATGCTGAGAATATACTGTCTAATGAACTTTGCCAGAAAACCAGAGCCGCCTCCATCAGACTCACCCCGAGTACCTGAGCTGCAGCAGGAGGCTGTCCTGGAGAAGATCGATCAATTGAACAAACAAAACAAACATAAAAAGGACGTGCATGGATGAGCAGTCGGCTCATCTACAGAGACTACAGCTCCTCGACTCGGCCCGACCCGGATCCTGGCCGTTTGCTGCATGTCATCCTCGCTTTCTCTCCCCCCATCAAGGAACTGCCCAATAAAGGCCCATAGGGGGAAAAAACCAAAACTTTAAAATAAATATGTTATCTAGTATTTAGCCATATAGTAGATCTTTACAGGAGCTGTCTGTAATGAAATTCAAGTGCAGATAAATCTTATTAAAAAGATTAATCGTAAATCAAAAGCAGCCTCATGATCCATGTCAGGGATTTATTAAGTTCAGTCAAGCTTACACTTTAAGTTTCATTATAGCATTCATGCTACACATAAAGATAAAGACTTTCCTTCCTTCTACCGTGTGAGATGATTTTATTTTCATTTTAAAACATGGTAGTGTTTACATAACATGAAATGATGGAGCCGCCGTCTCGCGCTGTGTTTGAGACGACCAGCAGAGAGATGATGAAACAGGCTCTGCCACAGCTAGACTTTGAATACAAAGGCAGTCACATTTAATGCTGTTGCCTCAATATTTATGTGAGCACTTAAGAGCCAAGAGGAGGATAAATGGCACTTGCATGGACCTAAGATATTGGGTAGTCTGTCTTTCCCAGTGCTATTAGGACTTAATGTGGCAGTACTCAGACAGGAGGGGGTGATGGACAGTGTAGAGGCTGAGGGAAACGAGGAGGAAGCGGGTAGAAAAATTGTGATTGTTTGAATAAAAAACAGAACAGCTACAGCACACCTAAACAACAAGTATGAACTGCACATGTTGATGCTTGAGGAATACTGTGGCCTGTCATTTTTCTTCTGCATTAAATCAGAAAACAACCAAAGATAAAACAGAGAATGAAGAGTGTAAAGATAAGGCTCCTCATGTTCACTTAGACAGACAGACGTGCTCATTCATGAACGTTACTGCTTCTCATTTCTAGCAGGTTTAAACTAATAATTCAGAAGACCTTACCCACAGAAGTGTACCAGAAATGGGTGATATATGATTCACTCTGATTCACTTTGACACGTCCGCTGGGAAATCGACTCAAAGATTTGAAGCATTTGATCTGCTGGCTGCACATGGTTGGTGCATCTCATCTTTGTCTCCGTAGCAATGTGTGGACAAATATTTACTCTATCAGTCTACTTTTGTCTTGCTGTCACTCATCATGGCACCTTACCCCATGTGGTCCAGAAACAACATGCACCACAGAAACCTTCAGAATGAGTGTAGACATGGTTATTTTTTCCTGCTGATCAGGCTGTAAAAAGGTATAAACAATCTCTCTCAATCAGACTAAAAATTCTTTTATGATTGATTTACATGGTTTGGACTGGACACACGATGGACTCGAATGTAAACGCAGCTAGTGTTTAATAAAGGGCATGTTCTGGGTTAGTGTTTTCTTCTGTTAATATAAATGCAGAAAGGTTGCTATCAGCTTACTGTGATTTAGGTTACACTATAAGCTTGTGGTGTGACTTTAAAGAAGTAACTCATTTAAAAGCTTTTCCAGCTAAACCTGTGTTTTTAAATGGGAAAAACAGGAGAACAGGAGCAGAGATACTGAGCGTGACTGTCTTTTTTAAGTTGTGATGGAAAGGATTGGCCTCTGGTCTCCCATCCAACTTACAATTACTGATCATTTCCTCCACCATCAATGTTAAACTCAGGCTCTCCCTAACCAAGACTCTGCGTCTCATTTCTTTTCAGAATATCAAAGACATCAACCTGGACGCCCTCTCCTCTATCATCAATAACATCCCTTTGCCTGACTTCTTTTCTTCCCCAGAAGAACTGGTTGCTTACTACAACAATACCCTGAATGATATTCTTGACCATCTTGCTCCAGTGAAAACTCGTTCTGTCTCCTTCTGTCACACTGCCCCTCTGTCCTGCCCTTTAAGAATCCACCAGATCCTCAATTTTGATTTCTCGTCTGACTCCTCTTGTGACCGTTTCACTCCCTTTCAGTTATTCTCTGATTCCCAATTGCCTCAGAAATCATCCGCAAGTCCAAGCCCGTCACCTGCCAGCTTGATCCCCTCCCTTCAATCTTGGTTAAGTCTGCCTTATCTCCCTGCTCCCCCTTATTTCTACCATCATCCACTCCTCCCTCACCACTGGAACTGTTCCCCTTTTCTTTAAAACAGCAGCTGTCTCCTCAATACTGAATAAACTTTATGTAGATCCTAACAACTACAATTATCTTCCCTCCATTTCATTTCCAAAGTTCTTGAAAAAATAGTTGCCACTCTACTCCATACCCATTTCACCCAAAACTCTCACTATGAACAGTTCCAGTCTGGTGTTCGCCCCGCCACAGTACAGAAACTGTTCTCATTAAAATCACCATTCACCTCCTCATGGCTTCCGATCCCGGTTTACTCATTATTCTTATCCTCCTTGACCTAAACGTGGCCTTCAGTACTCTTAACTGGTTTCACACTTATATTCCAGGCCACACTCACTTCATCCAAATCAAGTCCTTTAGTTCCCACCCCTCCTCCGTTACATCAGGTGTGCTCCAGAGCTCAGTCCTGGGGCCTCTTCTCTTCATTATCTCCTTCCCCTTGGCAGTATTTTCTGTAAATACAACATCTGTTTTCATTGCTTCGCAGATGACACCCAGGTCTACCTCTCTAGCAAACCCGATTCCACACTCCCTTCTTCCTCCCTTACCACTTGTTTATCCGAAATAAAATCTTGGTTCACTTCCAACTTTCTTAGAGTAAACAGCAGTAAAACATAAAAACTCCTCATTGGAACTAAATCTCTGCTTTCTAAGGTTAACAGTTTGTCCCTCTCCATTGATGGCTGCCCAGTGTCCCCTTGCCCTCAGGTTAAGAGTCAGGGGGTCATCCTCGACAGCACATTGTCATGTCGGTCTCATATCAGTTATGTTAGGAAGCATCTGTCCGGATATTTCCATCTACACAACATCTCTGGTCTCCGCCTCTCCCTCACCACCCGTACTGCTTGTATTCTTGTTTACAGCCTTGTCATCTCTGGAATTGATTATTGCACTTCTCACCTCTTTGGTCTCCCTCAGAAATCCCTTCATAAGCTTCAGATGGTCCAGACTTCAGCTGTTCGCATCATCACCAAACCCCCTCCTTTCACCAAATCACCCCAATCCTACAGCAGCTGCACTGGCTCCCAGATAAATCAAGAACAGAAAATCCTACTGCACACATTCAAAGCCATCCACAACCTTAACCCCCTTATCTGTCATATCTCTCGCATGTTGCCACCTCCCCCTGTTCGCTCAGGTCTTCCTCCTCCATCCACCTCACTGTGCCCCCCAGCCGTCTCAACACCATGGGGAGGAGAGCATTCAGCCGCTCTGACCTCTGGAATTCCCTCCCACCAGATATCCGAAACATCAGCTCTCTTCCTCTGTTTAAATCCAAGAAAGCACACTCTGTAACTACACTGTCCCTGCATCTGTGTGCTTCTTTTAAATAGCTGTTTTTCTTTTATTGTACAGTAGACTTGAGTGACTTGAAAAGCGCTTTTAATTTTTATTATTATTAAATGTGTTCTTTGATGAACTGAATTTGGCTATTTCATCCCTGAGGTGTGTGTGTTTGTATTCCTTGATGTGTGGACCTGATGGAGTGTGAAAAGTGAAACTATTCCTGGTCCTAATAGTGTGTGAAACGAGATCTGTTAATGCTCCGTGATATAGTCTGGCTCTGGCATTTCTGCTCTGCATCCTTTACCTCTGTCCTTTAGAAACGATGAGTCTTTAAATGGCTCCGACATTTCTGCGTTTTCAGGCTGCGGCTGAGGTTCTGTGTGTGTGTGTGTGTGTGAGATGTATCCTGAGTAAAACTTTTCAAATAAATGGAAAAAAAGGGAAAAGTTAGGAGTCTTTACCCTAAACGCATCAAATATTCATCACATTTCTGAGGCAGCTATGTTTAACAACTCTGGGATTTCCCACGTGGGATTAATAAAAATCAGATTAATATAAATCAGTAAAAATAATATTCTATGCTTTCTGGTCCTCTGAAAACTTCTTTAAATTCTGTATAAAATGTTCTTCATATATAATCTCATATTACTGTGACTGTTATCAGTCTAGATGACATCAGAAAAAGTCTGACCAGTTGGTATTATTAAGTAGCTCTACTGAGTAAACCCCACAGACCTGTAACCACTGAGGAAAATAACCCTCCAGGTCCTTCATCCATATGAAATGAAACTGAATGAAAGAGAGGGTAACGTGAGGGTTCAGTGTGTGGTGCGTAGTTCACTCTCTAGAGGGATAAACAACAGGATGGTGACGGATTACTTGTTGAGCAGTACTTTACTCTACATGTCAACAACTCCACAACAACACAACACTTCCTATGAACTTTAACTGGAAAAACTGAGTCCACTATATAAGGAAATGTTTAAGGAGAATTAATACCTCTATATCTTTTTTTTTTCCATGTCATTTCTGTTATTTATTCATTTTATATTTACTGTTTTTTATTATTACTCTTTCTTCCCGTTCATTTATCTTCCAACTCTCTTACCTTATTTGCCTTGTAGGGTGTATTTGGAGGCTCCTTCAACACGGGACAGTGCTTGGCTCATTACAATGACGTATGTAGGTGACAAATCTGCACTTCGAAGTGTGCAGACCCTGACATGGGGCACACTGATAGAAATAAGGAGGACTTTCACCTAATCTGCTTCATGGAAAACCCTCCAGCAGATGCTGAAAGACAAAGGAAGCAAATCTATTTAGGAACTGAAGTACATATGACTAAATACAGAAATCTAGAAGCTAAGAGCGTAGATATAATCAGAACAAAAAGACAGAGCAGCAACGAATGCAAGAAAACCAAGATGGAAGCAGAAAAGCTGCTGAAACAGGAAGTTTAAACACGAAACAGGAAGTTTAATCATGAAACAGGAAGTAAAAGGAACAGAAACACAGACAAAAACCCAAGAACCCAAGAACCCAAGAACATCCGACAGAACGTTTATGTATTATTTACATGTTTATTTAAACAGGGTCAAATGCGTAAAACACTGCTTCATAAAATTCAGTAAAATAAAAGCCATGCATTCAGGGCTCTAGTCAAAGCTAATTTGCAGCCCCTGTCCCTGGTTAGATGTCCAGACACATGAACGTATGGCTGATGAAAGATTTACAGGATGTTGGTCATTGTTGGGGTTTTTTTTTTTATCAAAGTATCAAAGAGACCAGACAAAAATGCAAAGTGGAATAATGCAAAATATATCTTCTTAATGTCAGTTTCAGTTCTAAAATCAAATATTCTCGATCTGCTTGTCTGAATTGGATAAAAACTGGAATTCAGCATCATCCTCACTGTTCATGACTACTGATATTCAGATTTATTTGGATTGGGTTGGAATATTTTGGAATACTTATGCAGGAAAGGGAAATTTAAAAGCTGAGTTACTCCAGTGGAAATCGTACATGATTTATTCCTGAACGGACATTAAAGACTCTGCAGTGTTTTCCTCATTAGGCCTACTTCCTGAGACACACACACACAGGCTGAATGAGAAATGGCGTAATCAAAACTTAATTAGAGTGTTTATTTACAATGTGTGAAATGTGCAGAAATCTGTCTTTTTAACAGCAGCGCTGCAAATCCAAAGTGAACTCAGACTCTGTCCTGCAGCCAACAAATGTCTCAATCTGACCACATAAACTTAGCTCAGGAAGCAGGGACGTTTAGGTTTGGTTTAATTAATAATAACTGGTGTTGCATTGTACACTGCCAGGTGTAACTAATGCTCCTGTGGAATGAGAAACAGAGCTAAACATGTGGGTAGATCCCTCCAAAACGTGCTAAAATCCCCTGCAAAGTAACTGCAGTCACAGTATTTCTTTGTGGTTTCTTGAGTTAATTTTAGAGTAAAAGACTAAAATATGGAGCTTTAAGTGAATGACAGGAAATAAACACATCTAGAATTTATTGACACGGACAGTCATGCCTCATGTGGTGGGTTAAATGATAAATGGTCTGTACTTCTACAGCGCTTTTATCCAAGCACTTTACATGTACGTCACATTCACTCATTCACACACACACATTCACACACATGCAAGGTGCTCAACCATAACCCATCAGGAGCAATTTGGGGTTCGGTGTCTTGCATGGGACACCTCGACATGAGCTCTCTGGGCCGGGAAGGAACCGGCAGCCCTTGGGCTGCAGGACGACCGCTCTACCCACTGAGCCACGCCGCCCCCATAGATTACTGGCGTTACTGGATTAAAACAGGAGCTGCCCATCATTTCATCAGGAAGCTCGTCTTTTTTAATCAGTAGCTGCGTTCAAGCAGAATAAAAGTACATCATGCCAACATGTCAGCTGATCTGATCGGCTCTGATCGAAAGAATTTTCAATTTGATTGAGAGGGGTGGTTTAAACCTTATTACGATTGGATCAGCAGGTAAAACAGCCACGTGTACACTCATTCTGATGGTTTCTGTAGTGGACGTTGTCCCTCCACATGCTTGAACCACACGGGGGTTACGCAACGTTATGAGTTTCATGGAAGATGTTAACAGCAGAGGAATGTCTCTCTCGTCCGTCTCTCCTGCCCCTGTTGTTCCTTTGTACCCCCTCCCTTCCCTCTTTTTCGTCCTTCTGCTGTACTTTCCTCCTTCTTGTCCCTCGTCAACCCCCATGTCCTTCCCTTTTTTCCTTCATGCCTGCAAGGAATCACACTGACCCTGTATGGCTGATGGGATGATTATGTTTCAGTCATAAGGAAAGTTATTTTAACCTTCTCCTTGACTTTACATTTCTTCTGTTTCTCAAAATTTGATCATGTTTATCCTGGATGCAGTCCAGTGGATGAAAGTTAAACGGTGCTGTGATGTAAAAGCTCACAAAGACATTTTCCATTTCATGGAAAAAAAAAATGAGCTGAAAGTGAATCAGATGGCAGCAACATGTCTGTAAAAAGTTGGAACAGGAGCAACAAAAGGCTTTAAAAGTGAAAGGTCTGGACTGCAGGCAGGCCAGTTCAGCAGCCGGACTCTTCTCCTGTGAAGCCATGCTGCTGTGATGGAT
>JBAFSZ010000020.1:25336978-25348981 GCA_036919955.1 Melanotaenia pygmaea | reverse complement strand
ATAAGTGGCTGGTGTTTGCCTGAGAGCCGGCTGAAAGTCGGCAGAAAGGGGAACTTTTTCATGCCTGCATCTGTAGCTGTACACTACCAGTCAAAACTTACTCATTAAAATTTAATGGGGAAATATGTCCATACTTTTGACTGGTATTCTATTTCTCGATAAATGTCTCTCTGCCAGCTGTGACTGCTGCACTAGTGGGTTGCTGGCAGATTCAAGGCGCATTCACACTGGCACTGTTTGGTTCGCTTTAAACTAACCCTGGTCTACTTCCCCAGATCCAGTTTGTTTGGAGTCGTGTCAATGCTCATTCACACTGGTGTGGACCAAAGATTTACTATGACTATGAAAGCAACTGAAACCACGTAAACATACACTTCTGTGTCTAACAAAACCGAATGAAAAAGGTGAGCTTTAGGCTCATTTAGGCAGCAGCGGTGACTTACTTGTTGAGGTGAAAGCTGCAACTTTTTAAAATCTTTCTTGTTCTTAAGCTCCTTCTACGTGGGGAAGGCTAGATCCATGTTTTCCGTTTTGTATTGTCTGGTCACGCTGCCTTTTACGTCCCTTTTTGGCTTTCTTGGCAATGGTGAAACGGCTCCCGTGCTGCTGCTACATATGCATGGTCCTGCATTTTTGTGAATAGCAATTTAACAAATTCTCCAACTTCCCTGGATTGTAAGCCTCTCTCCTTCATTTTCTCCCCCTCACCCAAATCACTGTGCCCTGGCTTGGGATTCTGTGTTTGTGCTATTTGCCCCTTGCCGGTGGCTGTCGTTTAAAGATGGCAGACCGTCATGGTGCTGCCCTACCAGCCTACCTGTCATACGTATAAAGAAATTTAAAATTCTTCGCTTACGAGAATGTGTCAGATCATTAGCGGAAGTCATAAAACACCAACATGCAGACATCGATTTGGGCCAGTAAACCACAGAAAATGTTACACAATGTCCCTTTAAAAAACCAAGGGTCTCTGTTATATTGCCAGTGAACTCTGATCCGATGTGCTGACAGTGTGAAAGATTTGTGCCATTTCTGGGTTTCTATTAAATATTTTGGTGTTCAAACTTAATGTGGTTTTAACAAGAATCAGTTCAGAATGAGCAGCAGGGGAGGCAGCCAGATACCTACCATTACTTCTTCTCTTTGGTTCACTAGATGCTGCGTTTGCTTTCACACTCCCAGCAAACTGCACCAGGATTCACTTGCAAGTGAACAAAGACCACCGGTTTTCAAGCAGACAGTCTGAATGAGCGTTCACACTACTCCATCAGGGTTTGTTTACAGCCAACAAAACCGTGCCAGTGTGAAGGTGGTCTTTGAGTAACTGGTCATCTAAACTGCTGTAGATCTTAAATTTTGACCAAACACAGGACTCCATGTTTGTGTTTGTTTATCATACTTTGATCTGTTTGCACAGATCTCTTGACTGACTTCTCTTCATACGTTTATGTGACACTCTTCAAAGTTACTGCATGTGTTTGATCACACACATCCACACACACACAGACACACTTCATGAACATGCGGAACACGTGAAAAACACATACGTTCCTACACAGACTCGTCTTTACAGCTCTTGCATTTCATTACAAGCTCACTATGAAGATAGAAGATCCTTCTAAACGCCTATTTGTGCTTGACGCAGAAGACGGATACGCAAACGGACAGACAGTTTAGTTTGTCTCCTGTGTTGGTTATGTGCGTAATTTTGTCCGTTTTCAGGGAGCTTAGTTAGTTGTCGCTTGACGCAGAAGAAGCTCTACACTGCCCCCACGAAATCGTGGGGGCAGTGTAGAGCAGAATTGCTGAAATATGACCACAAAAAGACACAAACCAGAGAAGAAGAAGACAATCAGGAAGGGGGAAAAAAGAAACAGAAGAAGAATGAAGATGAGAACAACTGTACAAACTGTGCGAGTGTCTAGGGTGTTTTGGGTGCTTGGAAAGTTAATAGCGACACATTACCACTGCTAAACAGTGTGAAACTGATGTCGGCTTATAGGACTGAACTTCAGCATTGCCCACCAGTGGAGGAACCATAGACTGTATAAAAAAGATGGACGGAGTCTCCGTGTCGTCACATGTAGGTTTCTGAAGAGCAAAAGTGAAGCTTGTTGGGTGGTTCCTACCATCACCATCTTGGCAGTGTCACGCTTGCCGTCACTCCCGGATAATATAAAAATGGGCAAAGTGGCGAAGCTGAGAGGGGGGCTGTGAGCATGGAGGGGGGTGTTTGACGTCTATCAAACTTCGAGCTGCTAACTGAGCCAACTTGGATCTAACGTGAGCTAACCGGCTAATGACAGTAGGTGGGCTAAAACTAAGGTGCACTGTTAGCCGGCTAAAAACCGCATTTGTGCTGCACTCTCCCTTCTTGCCGCGGATATTTGATACCTGCCAATCAAAAGGACACACCCCTAATTATGAGGAATTTCAAGATTAAGTAACTTCCAAATAGATGAGTTAGAAATAAATTCACCCCCTCACAATTGTCATGGAAGTAAATTTGACCTATTAATCCTAAAATGGATATAAGTTCCAGGCTTTAAACATGTTTATTTCTGCTATGAAGTTGTTCTTTTCAACATGGGAGCCAGCCCCTAGTGGATGAGGATGGAGGAACTGCAATTTTTTGCACTTCCGCACAGGCTTCACATTTTACAGGCGAAGGTTGCTGCTTGGGAGGAACTAACTTAACCATGGAAATGCAAAGGATGCATGGAAGTATAACTATGGCAACGTCGCCCTAGACTTGTGATCCGGATCTTTAATTTTTATCATGTCATAGTGGACACATCTGCATCCAGAATGGGACTTTTATGATTTAGGAATAAACTTTAATGTGAATAAATTATGACCATTACCACTGTATCCAAGCACTTCAAAATGTGACTCCAGATCAACCCTGGATTGAAAGTGCTGGTTACTAGATGATGGAAAAGCAGAGATCAACAAGTTGTTTTTACAGTCTAAGTCAAGTCTTTGGTCACTGTTAGTTATAATGAATAATCTGCTGTCTGGTCTGCTTAGAAACACTAATATCCAGTGAATTTAAAAGCCATAACATCATGTTGTAACACCACTGATCATAAGCTGAGAAATGCTCCGTCTCTCTCTGCTGGACCATTTCTTTGCTTCAATGAATTAGGAAAACATGTAGATAAATATGTAAATGTATTCAGATTAGTAAATATGTGAGCTGTATAATATTTTAAGAGCATACATCTACTATGAGTTTTGATTATTTTTTAATGTGAGTTTTAAGAAAACTAATAGTGCAGTTTAGCCCTGTGATGGACTGGCGACCTGTCCAGTCCCCGTCTTCCGCCTGCTAATTGCTGGGATAGGCTCCAGCATCTCTGCAAGCCTGAACTGCATTTAGCGGTATAGAAAATGGATGAATGACTGAATGATAGTGAGGTTTATGCAGGGGATGTCTAGCTCTGGCTTTCATGGGGCCACAATCCTACAGGTTTTCAATGTTTCCCTGCTCCATAACGCCTGCTCTATGATTGAGTCATTGTGCAGAACCTCATAGGCTGTTTGATCCATTTAATTTAATTAAGCTGTGTTAAAGCTGGAAACACTAAAAACCTACAGGACATGCATCCTTGACGCACACCCCTGGTTATAGCATTTTTATTTTCTGAATGTAGAGAAAATGGCTGAAAAGTTACACTTCCTCATCTCCACTAAATGGTAGCAGCACAGGAAACATAGATTGAACACACACTCAGACTTTGCCTGTGTGGTTTGCTTCATGTTGATATGATGGTGATGGTGTTGAGATGTGATAAAAACGTGCACGTGCATGCAAACATGAGAAAATAAAGTAAAGAAGCATATCATGAGCAATCGTTTCCATTCGCAGATGGTGATGATGGCCTCGTCTTCAACATGGTGGTGCTGCGTGCAGCACTGCAGCAGTCATTCTTGGTTGTTTGCATGTTAAAAGCCCTGTCAGCCCTCCAGAAGCTGTGTAGAAGCTGCATTTATCCAGCGAAGGCAGATCTGCATCTGCTAATGACAGGCCTGGTTATAATTAGGAGGTCATTAACACTCCTCCATTATTCAGTTGGTTTGAATTTATGTCTCACTCAATACTCTGTCACACCAGCTCTCAATTTCATCGGGTCCAATCATTCTTCCTCACTTCTTCTGCTTTTCCTGTGAAACACAAGCTGTCCTGCTCTGTGAATAAAGAGGAGGTTGACACTGGAAAGGTATATACCCCAAAACATGTGGTAATCCTCACTTTGATGGGAGTTGCAGTCCTTCCTCGTTCATCCTTTATGCAGATCTTCATGTATCTTCCTCTCTGATTTCGTCCTTGTTTTGCTTTACTGCTCTGGCTTTCAGTGTTTTTTTAATCATTCATACCCATTTTTCCTCTGATCATTAGCTGCGTTTCCATTACAGTATTTGGCAAAATAGATTTTGATAAAGTGCAACTGCGATTTGCAGGTGTTTCCATTGAATGGTGTTTAGCACATTAGTCTCGTAAAATCTCGTCCTGCGAGAGATAGAGATTTCTAAATCTTTTTAAATCTCTTGCATTTCACTGTTGTTTGCTATCAGGGATGACGATAATATTTTTTTCTTTAATTATTTGTAAAAAGATTTCCGTCTCCTCCCGCGTCTACTCAGACTGTGCCATCTTTATTTGAGATGAATTGGTCAGGTGACCCGCTACGTCACATCCGGTGAAGCGCAAATGCAAAAAAAGTGTTTCCATTACACTTTTGGAATATACTTCTATATCGACACGTCTGAAAAACCACCTCATGAAAGCTTAAAAACTTTGAGCGATATTTGAGAGTTTTTTCGAAATGTGGGTGTTTCCGTTACTATTTTTTTATTGCGATATTTAGCTTTTGCACAATTCTAGGGGTAATGGAAATGCACCTATTGTTTTCCATGTCCTTTCTATTTACTGTATGTTCATTACTGTGTGTGAGAGCACCTCCTGATTTCTGCTGTAATTGACTGGAGGTAAGCTGTAGGTACTGGAGATGATGGATCATATCAATCTCAGAAAACTGTGAAGATTCTGTTGAATCGGGAACCAAGGAACATGTTAACCAAGGTCATCTGAACACCTCCATCACTGACATCCAGGGGTAGAGGTGTTTATGTTGACAACTTGACATCAAAACCAGGGGGTGGAGTCCCAACTAGATTTACACACTGTCCTGCTGATTTATTGATACAGCAGCTGTTTGCTACTCTTAAGGTTCCTCATCACAGTTCAGTCTGTCTCAGTGTGATGTTGCACATGTTAGCATGATCTCAGATGGGTTTTATATAAATAACCAGTCATCTGTTGGTGGCTCATTCAGCTGTTTGTATGTGTGTGTCCCAGGGTTCACTTAGAGAAAAAGGAACATAAATGATCTTGGCCCAGACTCACCCAATTTAAAGAATCCAGCCTGAGACATATAATCAGAATGAGACCAGAAGCAGTTTAAAAATCAGAATAACAAACATGAAATACAAAAAGTACCCCCTTCCACAGATTTCTTGTCAGCAGCTGTAACTGTACCTCACACCTCTGCAATCAAAAGCTTGCAGCATGTTAGATGTGGTGTTTTTCTCCCTGAAGACTGGCTGGTCAGCAGTCAAGGTGTCGACAGCATCGCTGCATGGTGTCCTGGTTCAGTTGATGCTTCACTTTGCCTCGTGTCTCGCTGTGTTGTGGTGATCTGGATGGGTTTGACTTCGTGGTTACAGTCATGTTAATGATGTTGTGTTGTACTGTAGAAAAGAGGAAAGGAGATTCAGGTCTGAATTATTATGGGCTGGAGTGTAGCCTAATTTTACATGGCCGTGTCGTAAGGCTGGTTACAAGCTTCGGTAGAGTTTTGTTTGAGCTAACAAAGTCACCCATAATGAATTCAGACCTTTTGTGCCTTTTATGTTGCCTGTTTATTTCATATGCAGCTAATCTCTATCTGGATTTGGCTACCAAGCTGGTCCCAGTGAGGTGTAGCTAAAGGCGGGTACACGCTACAGGAAAACCGATTTCTGTCCCGGTCTCCCCCTTATGATCAAAGCCAGCAAAGGTCTGATTGTCAGATGTTTGCAAATGACCCTGTGACTGATTTTCCTGTGGTGTGGGCTGTCCGGTCCCCTCGGAGAGCCTCAGAAGGAGAGATCGTAGAAAATGAACACGTTTAATATTTGTGACCAAGAACAGTGTGTTATGTGTACCGGAACAAAAGCCAATCACGACGTGAGCTGACTCAGCTGATGAACGAAAAAGGAAACAAAAACATGCCCCTCAGCTGGAGAAAAAGGTGGTCGGATGAAAAAACAGCTTGAATTATAGTAACGCGCCACATTTTTGGCAGTAATTCTACGAAGGTTTGAAGAGTCCTCCTATGTGTGCCAGCTTTAACAGAGCCATCAGTGCTGGTTTGTATTTGTATGTACATGCATGTGAGACTGATTGATTGATGACAGTAGGCGTGTGTTTACTATGGCTGCCACCAGAGCCCACAGACACCTACGTAATGAATCGGATGCAGAGCCAGCTTTCCAATAGACATCTATGTAACGGCTCTTTATAGAGACCAGCAGAGCAGAGGTTTGACTGCAGGGGCTCATCGATCCACAAAAATCTGTCTCTGCAACAGGACTTTTTATTTTATTTTATTTTTTACCAGAAGATTTTAAAAAGGTTTCCTTTATGATTTAATTGTTTCCTTCTTCAGTCGTTCTGCGCTTCCTGAATGCTGGATGGGGCAAGTTAGCATGAAGCTGCTACACAGAGCAGGGCTGCTGCTAGCCGTTTGGATACCTGAAGCACTTGTGGTGCCCCCCCAAACACAGCCTCTCGCCTCTCCCTATAAAATGAGAAAAATGAGAAAAACAAAGATACTTATAGATTAACAATTCTACCAAACGTTAAATAAATCAAATTTACCACCATCATAAAAAAAACAGAACCATTCTGACATTTACACCGTGTCATTGAACATATCAGAAGCTCAGAAATGACAAAACTGTCAATCAAAGTGAACGATGTCGCCTTTAAGGTCTGTGATTGGCTGGAAGTCAAGGAGGCAGCTCTGTTCAGGTTTCAGAGTCACTGTGAAGCTGATCTCACAGCTGTTGGCGGCTGCTTGCAGAGATTTGTGCCGTGGTTAAGATTACAGCAGCATGTGTCTTCCCCTTATTACATTGTTCACAACGCTTCGTCGTTCAGGAAGCAACAACATTTTCAACTTGATCTAAGCCAGGATTTTAATTGGGATTGATGGTTTGCTACATTTTTGTGGCTAAAGAGGAAAGAGGTACACCATAAAATAAATTTTCATCTGTCTTTACACACTGAAGCCTCTACAGTTCGTAAATTTCCTGCTCCAACATCTTTTTAAATCATCCTCTGAGTCTGACAGCTGGTCGGGGGTGTCCAGGTCATTACCTCCATTTCACAATAAAACTGATCAGCATAATTGTAATTATAACTATTGTAGTAGTTTTTATTTTTATTTTGTTCATTATTTAATTTTATGTTATTTTGTTTTTGACATTTATGGATTGATATTCTTACAGTTTATGGAACGGATCGGATGAGGCTGCTTTAAAGGTACAGTCCTTTAAAGCAGCCTGGTACAGCTGTCATGTGTGTGGTCCCATGGCAGGTATAAATGGCTTATTCTAAGAAAATAAAAACATTTAAGTTATTTAAGTAAAATGATACGATTCCAATAGAAGCACAGTTTTTAATGATAACTTTTTTCATGTGACTGACCTTTGATTTTGTTAGACGCTGAACCTTTAAGGCACACCTGTGTTCAGTCTAATTCAATGATGGTTTTAGAAACATCAAAAATAGGATTAAATTCTGTCTTGTCAGCTTGTTCTTGAATGAATAAATGAAAGGAAAATAGTTTAAATTTTGCCCTGAGAGAAATTATAGCATTAAGACATAATCTGCCAAATGATTATGACCAAAATTTATTTATTAAAATCTCACAAAAACAATAAAGTTTTATTGTTGTATTTTAATTAACTAAACAAAAGAAAAAACACAAACACTGACTTTATTCAAACATGTCAGCACTAACACAATAACAGTGATTATTTATAGGACTTAAGAAGAAATTAGTTTGTATGGACAGTTGGTGAATGACGCCCATTCTTTTCCACATTCCTGCTCAGTGTCTTTCCTGTCTGCTGGCAGATCTTTGTAGTTTAGCAGCCAACTCAGAGGTGCACGACAGCCAACTAGCGCTGATGCACATAGCTGTAGACGGGACGGTTAAAATTTCTCTTGCTTATCATTGAAATTGACATAAATGTAATCAGAATCTAAATGTGAGATAGTTTCGTCTCCCATTCCTGCTTGTTGGTGCAGGCAATGATACTTTCTACCACAGATCATGTCAGGAACATGAGGTCTCGCTCATGCCAACGGTAACTCTGGCACATTTAACACAATCCGTCTCTCACACCTGCCACATGCTGCACATCAAGAATAAGAAGACCGCAGGCCTCCAGTCAAATTATCAGTCCATTTCTCAGTCTTCAGCAGCCTGCTGTGTGTTCATACCTCTGAAATAATCTCCAATCTAAATCTGGTCCGGTTTAATCCACGACGACAGACTCGTCAGCAGCACGGACGGTCTGTAGTCACGGTAACTATCAGCTGATGTAGCGTTTTCACAAACACCCTGTTCATTTATAAGTTGTGTTAGAAGAAAGTCATAAACATGACAGCATCATTCTACTTTCAGATCTTCCCTCTCCTGTCAGGCCTACGGTTGCCGTTGGTTCACAGAGACAGTTGGTCCGTGGGTCTCATTGTGTCCCAATGCCTGCTGCTCCATCTTTCATCTTGTTCTTGTTGAATCGGTGACATCTTTCCTGGCTGTCACCCTGATACCATGTTAATTGCACCATTAGGATGGAGAGCACAGCCAGCTAAGCAGCTGAACACATGGTTAGATCCGGTTCAACGCTGCTGACAGGCCGGTCATGTCGATGTAGCGATGTAGAGCCCAGCATGTCCACACAACAGCCAGAAGTTTGGACACCTATTTGTTTTTATTTAATTAATCTACAGAGTATACATTAAATTCATATTTTTAGAGTCTAATGGCTCCAAACAGCTGATTATGACCTCTGAATATGGGAGAGGTGAGTTCATGGACGAGCTGTTGTAGCAACGACCATCACTGATCACCATGTTGGACAAATAGCTCAAATGTTCTTTAAAACTGCAAAACATGAATAATGAATCTTTTTTCGTGCATATTTCTTCGTCTCAGTTCTTTTTTCTTTCCTGCACCTCATTATTTTGAACCTAAATGCCAGCCTGTTGTTTCTTGTCCTGTCCAGCTTGTTTTTGTCTGTTTGGCCACTCTGGACGTCTCCTCTTGTCTTTCTCTGTCTCCGTCCCTCTGTTCTTAATTAGTCGAGGTCTTGTCTGCTCAGTTTGGTTTCCAGCTCCTCTACACTCTGAATTTTAGCTCTTTAATATTTCACAGCTGATAAATCTCTTAGCCGCTCGTGGTCCTTCTGGGACTTTGTTGTTTTGACTTTGGTTGAGATACAAAACTGAGCCAGTTTGCTGTTAGTTAAAGTTGTTACTGATGGCAGGATGATACCTTCTCTCTGAAGTTTTATCTATCATTGAAGCTTTTTTAACACCAAGTTCAAGCACACAAGAAGTGACATGGAGAAATAAATGGAAAATAAATAAGTAAAAGGAATAGAGAATACTGCAACCCTCATGTATGCATGGTTTCCTCCCACCTCTACATGGTCACATTAAAATGTTTCACAGTATTTGATACGGACTTGAAAAGCCAGCTGTCCAATTTGCTCAGAAGCAAAGCACCATTGTCTGGTGGACATTTAAATTGCACTGAAAGATGACGTGGCCATCTTGCTCTGCATGACATCGTTTGGACCGGTGTGATTTTTCACATAATGAAACGTGTCTCATTTCCACCAGCTCCACTCTGGACTAACTTTGCAAGCTTACAGGGATTTTACAGGCTCTCCAGCTCATTTACGGTCACAATTTAGGTAGTGTACCCATTTTTAATGAGACTATGGTGATGGAGAGCCTATTATATTGTTTGATTTACTTTAAATGGTACATGGTGGTATCAGTGAAGAGACTTTTCAGGCGTTTGTGTGCTGTGTGACTACATGAGACCCTGCCAACATTTCCATGTCGGAGTCATAATGTTGTTTAAAATAATCCCACTAAACTCCAGGTATAATGAAGACTACAGTGGATTAGTTCAACAATCTTTAGTAAACAGCAGTTATTTACTTTCTGGCTCTGAACCTAAGCTGAGTTTTTGTTAGAGGCTGTATGAACATCATCACCTAAGCGCCATTTGTTGTAAGTGCATGTAATTGAATTTGGCTCAGTGCAAATAATCTGTGCAAAGAAAGCATGGTTGACACAGCAGCTCTGAGTGTATTTGGACAAAGGATGGTAATTAAATGAACTATGGACCCATGTTAGTATCTGAACCAGAATGCATGATGGCGGTCATATCTCATTTTAGTTCGGGGACCTCTTATAGCACAGTTTGATCTCCACTGGTCCGGACCAGTGAAACAACATAACAACCTATAAATAGTGAAAACCCAAACATCACCCTGCAATACTAAAAATACTAATAATACTAAATATTTACAGTTAAAAAGCAGAGTCAAAAGAACACCAGTATGGTGTCAGCCAGCTACGAACATTGAAAATATCTGAAGCAACGGCTGTTGCTTTTCATGTTGTTGCTTTGTTGAGATATCTTAACTTCACTTTCAAATATTGAAATTCCTTTTACATCAGTTGCATTTAAAATATATAGTGTTAATAATTCTGCGGCAAGCAAAAATAAAAAGACAGAGATCGGACAACCATGTTAAATGTTTGAGAAGTATTATGTCTAATTATAACTGTTAATTTCTCTTTACAGCATTTCAGTTGTGTCGATAAGGGGAGTACCAAAGCCGAATGAATTAAGGTTGCAGAAGGAATGTTTGTTCTCTGGTGTCAAAGGCTTTGTAAAAGTCGAGGAAGAGCATGAGGACATCCGATTGTACATCAGAATAATCTAGATCAAGATTTAATTAAATATTGTTAGTTATATGTTGGTTTTTGAGAAATTCTGATTGTGTTTCTGAGATTAAACTACCTAAGTGTAATAGACACCAGCTGTGAGGTAACAGCACATCTTTTTCAGGGATAAAACCCACGTTTCATTGTTGGTGTCATGTCTTTTTGGCACATATATTTTTTGTACATACAAAAAAAGGGTTTCTCAATCTCATTCCAAAAATGCAAATAGAATTTGACTGGAAGTCCATCGTTACCTGAAGCCTTTCCCTTCTTCATCCCTGCAAAACTTTCTGAACTTCATTCATAGTTATAGCAAAGTCACAAGTTTCCTTAAAATTACCAACAATTGTGGGAATCCTATATTTAATTTTATTAAAAAGGATGTTACAGTAATCCTGATTAAATTTAAAGGAATAAAGATCTTCGTTAAATTTAGACATTCGGAATTTGGGGGATCAGTACAGATTATTCCATCAATAAAAAGATGTTAAAGTTTCCTTTGACCATTGTGCTTTTCTAGTGAAAAAAAAATAAAAACAAAATTGCCTTGCTCCAGCCACGTGGAGACATGCTGGACGCAGAAGACGGACACGCAGACGGACAGATAGTTTCATGACATGTGACCAGAGAACGAAACCAACCAGAAAAGAAGGAGAAAATCAGGAAGGAAGAAAAAAGCAGAAGAAGAATAAAGACGAGCACAACAACTGTAGAAATTCTGCAAGCTTTTGAATCCAGACTATATGTGAGTGTTTAGGGTGTGTTGGGTGGTTGGAAACAACTTTATGGAACCACATTACCGCTGCTAACCTGACGTCTGAAACTGATGTCGGATCACGGGCAGCAGCGCCGAGATCCCAAAGTGGCATTTGGTACGTACCACTCGGCTAGCGGTACGTACCACTCTCAAAGTGGTA
>JBAFSZ010000020.1:25278386-25289019 GCA_036919955.1 Melanotaenia pygmaea | reverse complement strand
CTCAACTCTGAGCACTGAACAAAACAAAAAGCCACTTCCCACTCCTATGTGCACATGTAAATATGTATGTAAATATATATAAGTATGCTGCTATTCTTTTACCTTTTATCTTATTTAAACTGTAAAGATTTACCCTTTTTATTCTATTCTATTTTTATTCTATTTTGTAAATATTTAGTTTATTCTTTTCCATTCTTGAAGGATGCAGGTACAGAAAACACATTTCACTTTGCAATTGTACTATGTATAACTGTACACGTGACAAATAAACCTCTTTGACTTTGACTTGCCTTGAGTAGAAAGAAGTCCAGATGTTTTAGTGAGCTAGAAGCATGAGCATTTCTAGGGAGTAGAGTTAAGTCCGATGTGTTGCCTCCATGAGACCAGACAACCCCAGGAGAAAGCTTACAAACAGGGTTTAGAGCTTATAGCAGAATGATGAGCACCACTGTCTAGGAAGTCAGTGGAATTGTAATGGACGAAATTCATGTTAAGGCTGATAAAGATGAAAAGTTGTAATCTGGACGTCATTCTGCAGATGACCAAGCTGAAGCTAAAAACATTCAGACCATACCTCTTGTCTGGCCAGGCTGGAGCTGAAGCTGGAAGAGGTTTTCTTTAAATTTGTACATTTGAATGAGGATTTCTTGCTCCAACAGGGTGAAATACCTGGTACTCTTTTTGCTGGTGGTTGCCATAGCGACTTGGGATGTCAAGGCTCCATTGATGATGGATTTTTGTTGTGTTTCCTAACACTGGGTGAAGAAACTCAGAGTTGCTCATCTCAGACGAAGTTAACCCAGAGCATCTTTTTAGACTCGGCTTGTTGAACCTCCTTTCTGGAACCAGCACCAGTTCTTTGGCTTATTCCTTTACCTTAGCGTCCAAAAATGGACATGTGCTGCATTCACTGGCTTTCAGTACTTTCCCAGTCTGCTGGAGGGAAGGAACCTTGTTTACAGGATGTCTTCTGAACACCTCCGTCTGTCCCGTCTCCCTCCAGCAGCCTTGCTGATAAGAAACACATGCAGAAAGATCATGAGCTCTTACATAAGTGTGTTTAAAGACAGAAAGAAGAGTGGGAGAGAGATGGAGGGAGAGTCCAGCAGGCGGAGATGTGCACACAAAGGAATAACAACAAAAGGAAATCGAGACATCGATCTACAGATGAGAAGAATATCTGTTTACACAGCTACTGTATATGAGACGGTTTGAAAAATCCCATATGGGCATGTATACATAAATACACACAGAGTGTTCGTGTCTCGGTGAGTGTAAACAAATATCCGGGTCGTTTCTGCTACCTGCCTGCTCTGAGCTGTTTGTCAGGAAGCATGAAAACATGTACGGTCGCATCATTTACCTTTCAGATACGCTCGCCATGTTTTCCGCTCATTTGACCTCCACCACCTGAGTCCCCCCGAGGTCACGCTATGACCCACAACATCTCCACACGCTGCCTGTTTGTTTACACAGATCTGGATTTTATCGAGAGGATGGTGAAGTGTTCGCTGTAAGGTTCTGAAGCTCTCAGAACTTTATCTCCACTCCCATCTGATCCTCAGGAATGTTTAATGGTACATTCCTGTCTGAGTAACTTGTGTGTTCCTATCTGCCTGCAAACCGCAAGAGAGCAGAAATTTCCGGTAGACAGAGGAGGGTGGGAATCATCATCGTGTTAAATAACAGCGGTCCGGGACAGGAAATGAGACTGCTGTTATCTCACTCACTTTTATTCATTTATTTCCATTTCACACACATCTGTCTCACACCTGCCAACCTGAACTACATCCCACATTAAATGTCAGACTGCTGGTTGAATTCTGTATCAAGGAGACAGCTGGATGATGCTAATATAAAACCTTCATGCCATCCCTCATCCTGGCCTGTGGTCTGCAACGAACAATTTATAGTTTTCACAAAGAGTTTTTAGTTGCTTCAGTCTTCATTTAAACCCTTGACGTCTGATGACGTAAGTTTGCAACAAACCTTTTTATATTTTTCTTTTATCTAATTAATTTTATTAATTTATTTGTTTTTATTTACTCTTATTTATATATTTTTTATATTATTTATTTAGTCAGTGTGATGGTAAAATGAAATCAACCAAATCAATCTAAGTTAACAAGGAAATAGAATAATAAAATATAAAATCAATAAAAATAACAAATAAAAGTAAAGCAGTGAGTTTTATGTTACCAGTCTAGGTGGCGCTGATGTGGAAGGGTAGCAGATCATACCAGGAGCTTAAAGCAGCAGTGTGTAACTCGCTGACCTAAAAAAAAGTGTGTTTGTGATGCACTTTGATGGCACAGACATGATGTACGTTGCTAGAGCCGTTAGTACCCAGCAGTGTCCTTGTGCTAAGAAACCGCACTTCACAACGTTTAGTCTCCATCAATTAACAGCCAAGTTTTGCTTTACACACAATGTCACACAACATCTACTGCAAATCAACACACTGACCATTTTACACATGCACGGCGGCCGATTCAGCAAAAAAACCTGAGAGTACATTTGTAGAGAAAGAGAGGAAAAGAAAGAGCAAGTAACAAAGCAAGCGATAAAACAAGAGTCAACACCAGCCTGACTTTTACTGCCTGGAAGGATCTCAGAGAAGAAACAGGATGAAGATGGATTAGCTGTCGTTAGGCGGGACACTGACTAAATCTACCAAAGTTCGGTAGTGTTTCTTTAAAATGATCACATGGATAATACATTTACAATGTTTTATCCATGCAATCCCACATTTACAAATAAATTACAAATCACAGTATTTAATAATAAATTATTATCTCAACATGCAGCTTGTCTTTAATATTTTAATTTAAAATGTATAATTATAAAACACTTCGCAATTAGATTTTTTTTTTGGGGGGGGGGGTAAATTAATTGCTGAATTTGAAAATAATTTAGCAATGTATATTTTATTGTACATCAAAATGCTGTATTGCTGTTTCAAAGACCCTCCTGGTCCTTCATTCACATGGTCATGATGCCACATGTGTTGTACAACCCCTCTTCCTCCTTCTGTTCACCAACTTTATGATATGAGGCTGTGCTTTTCTTCTTCAATTACTCTAAGGCAAATCTTTAAGATGAGTCACTTGTATAAATGCACTTTGCCATGAGCTAAAACAATGAAGGGAACAGAGAAAACTGCAGGCAGCTCTTAATAAATGAGTCACCATTCGTTTTGCGGAGTCTCTATAATTGGAGAGTTTCTTGCAGAGAAGAGCCACATCAAGAATCTCACCTTTAATGAGCCCTTCTTGACTGAATCCACATTTACCATTTGTGAGAGGTGTCTGGAGCTTTAATTAAGCGCTGAACAGGTTGAGCTCCTTTCTTCTTCTGTCTAAGAATCCTGTCTAGAGAATCGTTATGTATTTATTTGCTGTATCCTTAAGTGCCCCTGTTTTCTATTTATCTGCAGTGCTATAATAATGTAGCATCACTCCAATCTGAAAACCTGGCAACCTGACCGCATCATAGTTTCTGGATTTTCTGGTATGGTCAGTCTTGAACTGGAGCTACAGACTGAACATTATCCCCTGCAGCCATTTTAAAAGAGGACGTTTGATCCACCATCACTTTTATACCAAATAAGGAATACAGCCACAACGATACTTGGGTGACAGTACCCCTTGCTGAGCCAACGGGAGCAAAAGGGAAGATTAGTTCTCCATCTTGGTTTTCCTTGTTAATAATTTGCATGTAAAAGAATGATTGTGGACCTCTGCACAGCACTGACAACTGGCCTGTTTCTGGACTGTCTGCACTTTGAAACCCACCGGACTTGTAATCTGTCAGAGCTCCTCTTTCTACCTGCTTATACATCTATTCTGTCATTCAGCAGCTAAGCAGACATGTCATGTAGAGGCAGGGTGGTCAGCTGACTTCTGACCTGTACTGTCATCTGTTCCCAGCATCCAGTATGTCCTGCACATGCAGCTGACTGTGCTTGACAGCCAGTGTCACATGCTGTCATTTGCAGAGAAATTTGGACAGTTTGTCTGCTGATGATCTGCAGGGGACTCATCACACTGTCACAGTGTAAAAGAGACAGAAGGCTCTCTCACTGTGGGTAAAACTGGGTCATGTTTGTGTCTGTTCTCTTAAATTTACACTGTAAGTTTTGTCTTTGTGGTAATCATTAGATGTTCAGAGCTCCTCTGATCCTGTTGGACCCACACCACACCTCCCACACCATTACACCCCCAGGAGCCTGAACCGTATATCAGCTGTGTGTAGCAGCTGGAGACACATCAATGCTGTAAGGAAGTTACAGATGTTTGATGTGGACAGAAAAATAAGTCCTGTATTGAATCAGTTTTAATATTTCCCATGATTTCCTGGTTTAGAAATGATGGAAAGGGTTCACTAAGCGGGGTGGTGAACGGGCCTCCCACAATCCTCACAACCCGCTGTACGGATGAAACTCAAAACATTAGAATATCGCAAAAAACATAATTTATTCCAGTAATTCAGCTTAAAAGGGTAAACTAATATATTTTAGAGATTCATTATATGCAAAGTGAGATATTTCGAGCATTTATTCATTATAACTATGATGATTATGTCTTACAGTTTATGAAAACCCAAAAATTTAAATCTCAGAAAATTTGAATTTTACATGAAATCAGTAAAAAAGGATTCTGAATTCAGAAATGTGACCATGTGCAGAGTCTAGTCCTGCATATGAACTCAGTTCCTGGTCTGAGCTTCTGCATGGATTCCTGCCTCCATGCGGCCTGGCATGGATGTTACCAGTCTGTGGTCCTGCTGGGTGGAATGAAGACCAGGATGCTTCAGAGGTGGCCTTCATCTCTTCTGCGTGTCTCATCTTCCTCTTGGGAATGCTCCACCGATTTTCTACGGGGTTCAGGTCTAGAGTCTGCTGGCCAGTCCAGCACGGTAATCCTTGGTCATTGAACCAGGTTCTGGTTCTTGTGGCAGGTGCCAAGTCCTGCTGGAAGATAAAGTCGGCATCTCCAACAAGCTTTTCTGCTGAAGGAAGCATGAAGAGCTCCAAAACCTCCTGGTAGACGCTGTGTGGACCACTGATCAGCAGACCAGGTCATGGTTTCTTTAGTCCAGGTAGGACGCTTCTGATGTATTTAGTTGAGGAGCAGCTTGACTAGAGGAATACGACATGTAGTCCAGGTCCATACCAGGTCCAGGGTCTGCCTGTGTTTGTTAGCTCTGGAAGCACTAACTCCAGCCTCTGTCCACTCCTTGTGAAGCTCCCCCACATCTCTGAACGGCCTTTTTCTGACCATCCTCTCCAGCTGCTTCATCCCTGCTGGTTGTATAAGTATAAAGTATGAGTTTATTTTTTGAAGTTGAATTACTAAAATAATTTGGGACAGTCTAATCATTTTTTAGTTTTAGCTGTATATGAGCAGCAGGCGGTGAGGAAAGCCAGCATTTCATTTTTAAATGGCTGTGTGTGAACTTATTTATCTGTTTACAATTTGTATTGTATTTTGTGTGGTGTTTCTACTCTTTTTAGTGGTTTTATTTAAGGTATTTATAAGTGAAGGATCATTTTGGGCATGTTTCTTTTTGATGTCATGTTGGTGGGTTTTATTTCCTCAGTAGTTTCGATTTGTGATTTTTCAGATTGTTCTGCTGCTGGAGCCCATCTGCTTCCAGGTTGGACGTGTTCAGAGATGATGTTCTGCAGATCTTGGTTGGAACCAGAGCTGATTGGACTTCCTGTTCTCTTTCTATCATCTCCAACCAGTCTGCCCACCCTCCTCTGACATCAACCAGACATTCTGGTCCAGACAACTGCTGCTCACTGGATGTTTTCTCTTCTTCAGGCCATCTCTGGAAACCCTGGAGATGGTTGTGTGTGGAAATCCCAGCAACCATGCCACGTTCAAATGGATGGATAATGAGTGTTTGCGTGTGTGTCTCTTATTACTGATTAAACTCTCCCTCCTCTGTCGAGGTGTGTTTTTCATATTTTCTTTCTTCATCCTAAGTGGGAAATTAGGGATCCTTCCAATATCCTATTCTCTCGTTTGTCCACCTGATCAATAGCCGAATGTGAGGAGGGGAAGACTTAATGCTCTTCTCCAAGGCTCATATTGACAAGAAAGAACAGGCTGAGTTTGAGAGCCCAGGATTTATTTATCTTTTCATTTGGCATGATAATCTGTGTAAGAGTTAGTCTGGGGCGAGTTTTATTTCTTTTCTCCCCTCCTCAGTTTATCAGATTGCTGTTGAAATGTTAGAACGTGTTTTCAGCCTCTGCTCAGTGTGGACGATTCCTCTGCAGGAGTTACTTGATAAGCGGTTTGAAAAGGTCAGATTTCCTAGTGGCTCGTTAATTTGATGCCTGAATAAACCTTTCAGAAGGAACCAATTCAGGCTGGCTCTCACCAGCAGCACCACAACCCATTCCTCATCCAGGACAGGTGCCCTGTGGGAGGCAGTTTTAATGGATCCCCCACTCAGTCTGGAACTTTGTCAGCTTCCCAGCCATCCTGCTCTCATCAGCTGCTCCGCATCAATCATATAATCAGCTCAATAACATCACCATCATTTCTCATTTCCTACCAACAGAGGGCAGAAGGAGTCACCCTGTGTGTTTATTTGAGCACACGCACCCACACAGGACGACTTTGTACAGCGCCAGCATCCCAAACACACAGCTCACCAGCGAGCTATTTGTCTCTATTACAGATGAGGAAGGCTGATCAAACAATGTGTGCAGTTTATCCCCAAAAACAGAGAGAGGTGCAGGGGCCAGCCGTGGGACATCTGTGTGTTGGTGTGTGTGTTATCGATGCTGAAAGATGGAGTAATGTTATATGAGTGATCAGGGAGCAGCTGGTGGACAGGATCACACTCGTGTTAGGCTGATTATTTTCCTGTTAAGATCAAGCTGGCAGCAGGCCTGAGTGTCTCTGGCTTCCATCATTTACCACTATGCAGAGCACATCTGAAGGATCAGTGGCTTTGCTCTGCCATCTAGTGGTTCGCTTGGAGCAGTGGGATTCAGGGAGATTTCAGCCGGGTTGCAGAACAAACTCTTCTCCATCTTTTCTTTATGTCCTCTTCCTTTGATGTTCTGGAAAGTCAGAAGCTTAAAGCAGCATGTTTGTTCTCAGTGGTCAGTTTTCTCAGAGAATCTCTTCTCAGTAACATGAAGTTATTTATTCTGCCATTTCTATTCATGCTCACTCACGTTCTACTTTCCCATCATATCACTGGACTTCATGTGATGGAGGTTACTACAGCCGAAGATAATGGGCCTCATTCACCAACTGTTCTTACAAACAAATGTGTTCTCAAGTCCATGAACTTTCATGTAGAATGTGGCATCTTTGTGTTTGTGTACGAACACTGAGGAGTAATCTTACCAACACCTGAGTTCTTCCATGTTTGAACAAAGTCAGTGTTTGTGTTGTTTTCTGCTTTTCACTTCATTACAGTTTTTCTCAGTTGCTTTGGTACATTTCTTGAATCACCTACATTTTCAAGCAGGAACACTGTACAGCTGCTTCATATCCCTTTGCTGTCTTTTCAGCCTTCTGTGTCAGTGGTTGAGATGCTGGATGTTTTTCTCTCTGATTCCTTATCTCGCTAAGTCGTATAGTGTTGTTTTCTACAACCATGGTGCAAACAGCTTCCTCCTGTTTAGACATCTACCACCCCTGTGATGTTATCATGCAGTTCGATGTTTAAAATGTATTAATGCAAAGCACAAAACTGAGTAAGATAAAAGAATTTTTACTGTATAAAGTTTACTCATTCATTCGTTTATTTATTCTTATTTTATGGCTTTTTAAAAGATTTTGTGCACATATGTCCTGGCCTTAGATCAGATGGGCACCCACTTGTTTTGTGGTTGTACATTTGTAGTGTCTTTTTGTGCCTGTTATTGTTTCGGTTGTTGTACACAGGAGGGTCTTTCACTGCAAATCAGATCTACCTTCGGGTATAAATACTGTATGTTATAAAATGCAAGTGGAATACTGATATACAGTATACAATATGCTCTACAAGTGTGACACCGCTGACCAGTTATCAAACACCTGGAGGTTTCATTTCATCAGATGCGTCACAGAAAGAGGAAATGTGCTTTACGAGCTGCTGAAGGTTCAGTTGGTTGTGTTATAAAACGTTTTTCTGTGGTGCACCTCCTACCACCTCACCACCACGAGGATGTCCATCATGAGGCGTTTATGGGACCAGACTGCAGGCTGCCATCCACATTCGGGAGGAATTAATAACCGTTTTAGGACAAAAAGCTTCTTTTAAAATATTTTAATTTCACTGTGTGATTATTTATAACCAAGGTATGAAATAAATAAAAAATATTTTATTAATCCCACAGGGAAACTGCAATCACAATTTACTTTAGAAATGAAGAGAATCTGGTTTCTGTGCACATCTTTATTATTAGAGTCTGTTTTCTTTCTTTCTTCTGGGATCATGTCTGTTATTGTTTACTTGTTTGTCTTACCGCTGTTCGTGTCTGTTTGATTACAAACCTTTGGTCTCATGACCTCTTTTGGACATTTTTCTGCGTGTTTAGCTGAAAAGTAGAGCCAGCTGACATGGCTTTTAATTTTACAAGAGATTTCCACTAATCTAAGAGAAAAGATACAAACGTTAACAGTGTATGAACAGGTTTGTGATCTAATGGAGGGTTTTCATAAAAAAAACTTAAGTACAACTTAAGAACGAATTTAAGAAAATTTGAAGGAAGATATTGGGGGAAGAGGCCTGATGGCCCTAAATCACCAAAAAACTTAAAATGTTCCTCAGAAATTTCTCAAACGATCTGAAAGGATGCACCAGCTCTCACTAATTTACATGTAAACACCAGAAATGTCCATAACGTGTGATAAGGCTGAAGGGTCAGGTGCAGACACAGAGGCATGAGCGAGACAAGGTCAGAGTTGTTAACAGCAGCTCAGGACAGGTCCTCCATCTCCTAATGAAACTAATCACTATAATGAAAAATAATGTTGGAAACCACATTCAGTCAGTGGTTTGTTGAGTCCAAATGAGTCCATGACGTGTATGCAGGGATGTTTTTTGTGGTTGATTTGTTGGAATCGATCTGGTGTCTGGATCTGCATGTCTGTTAGGACTGGACTCGGGACTGTGTTAGGACAACCATCTAAACTTAAATCCCTTCTTGATTGTGACTTGTCCTTCAGCTTTTTATGGAAGCTTTATATTTTATGTGGACAGTTAATTTATTACAGCTGATGCATGGCTGATTCCCACCCTGCCTCCCACTGAAATGTTCCAGTGGGCAAAAAGCTCAAAGTGGAGAGGACCTGAGCATGTGGTAGAGCAGGGTTGGACTGTTATTTTTGGCTCCAAATGATTACAAAGGTTCATGAGGTACTCTTGGTAGTCTAAAGCATCAAATAAATCCTAATCACTGTCTGTATTACTTTCCTCTGTAAGACACGATCTGTAGCAACAGTAAATATGTCATTTTGTCAGCCAGACTGGGATGAAGAAACAGGTTAAACCACCAAATGAAGAAATAATTTCTGTTGTGTAATTAATTTATTTTAAAGAAGTTAAGGCTTTGTAAATCACCTGAAGTTATTTTAAAAATGACAAAACATTACTGTGATTTAATTATTGTATTGAAATGAAACAGAAGATTTCAAAATACTGAGTTAGTAGGATGTGTTCTTACCTAAAAACCCAAGAGATGAGTTTAGAAAACAACCATGAATGCCAGAATCTTTGTAAGAAGATTTTATAAGTAGACTTGAAGCCACACCATTAAACTTTATCTCAGTGACACACTCCCTAATGACAATCAGTCCATCTTCATCGTGCCTCTTCTCTAAAATCTCTCCAGCAAGTAAAAGTCAGTCTGATGTTGACTCTTGTCTTATCTCTTGCTCTGTGACTTTCTCTTTTCCTCTTGGGTTGTTTTAACGAATCAGCCACCGTGTGGTGTGTTGACATCTAGCTGCTGGTGTGTGACGCTGTGCTGTGACGTGTGACAGCATCCTGGAAAAAAAGACTTGTGGTTTCTGAGCTTCAGCAGAGCAACATCGGCTCCAGTAATGTACATCATGAATGTCTGTGTGTCATCAAAACGAGTCAGAAGGAAACATTTTAATGCTACAAAGTTAGATAGTGCTACTTTAATAAATGAGCCCCCGTATCTTTATTGTTCCGATCTGCAGTGTGGTTGTCAGCTCAGTCAGTATATTTTTGATTGAAACAGCTTCCTTCAGGTCTCTTTATGTCCCAGAACACAGAAAATGTCACCGGTGAAGCTGTGGAAATCTGTTTTTGTGTTTTTCTTTTCCAACCACAGCATGATGTAACAGAGGAGAGTGTGAATGAAACTTTCCGCCTCAGCTCTGTCAATTCGTGGCTTTGTGGCTGTGCATGTGATAGAGAACAGAGCATCTGAGGAGAAACAGCTCATGTCCTGACCTCCATCCAGCTCTCCTGCTTTCTTCCCACCAGTCTGGTCATTTGTTCTGTCCCTCTCTGACTGTAGCACCAGTGTCATCCTTGGTGTCTGCAGAACGGTCGATTATAAAACTAACTATGGATGGATGGATGGATGGATGGATGGATGGATGGATGGATGGATGGGTGGATGGATGGATGGATGGATGGATGG
>JBAFSZ010000020.1:25223375-25241341 GCA_036919955.1 Melanotaenia pygmaea | reverse complement strand
ATAATAGTAGAGGCAAAATGGAAATCTTCTATTAGATTTCATTGTTATGTTTCTGTCACATGCATTTGGTCCTAAAACAACATTCGCCATACCAAAATATATGTAACAGTAGCTGACCAGAAATATTCAATATTTAATAGTTTCATTCTAAAAGATATCGTACCTGTACTTATATATATCTTAGATTATATAAGTATATAATTTATTAAATTTTGGAATTAAATTATGAAAGAATTATTAAAGGATGGTACCTCACTCGTTTTATGTCTTTCATGCTTTCTGTGCTTTACAGTTGGAACCTCGAGCACTTTAAACTTCTATCTTTGTTTTCGTAGCATGTTGTGTGAATGTGTGACTGCTAAACAAATCTTCCTGTACAAATAAAGCAACCCAAACATAATGAAATGAACTAGTATGCACCATTTAAGTAAAGACAACATGAAATTAACTAAACCACTTTTTAAAAGTGCCTCGACTATCACACAGGACCAAGCAGCTGAATATAATTTATTATGTGTTCCAGACAGTTAGAAATCCAGATCAGACAGGCAGAGGACAAGGTCCAGCACTTGTACTGCTAACTTCAAGTTATAGACATGGTCCCTAATGTTAAAATGACAAAAAAAATCTCTTTATTTTTTGTTTTCACAATATGAAAACTGGAAATGTGGTGGCACCAAAGTGACTGCTTTGCTTTTCTAACTCTGTTATTGCCTTCATGTTGATCCCTTCACTCAGAAAATGGCCGTGAAATTCAAATAGAGGCTTCACAGACAAAATCATAACCAAGTAAATGAAACAAGGTTGTTGTTTGTTGTGCGGCTGCACATCGGATGGTTAGCTGGGATTACTTGAATGTTTACTCTAAAAAAAAACCTTATGATTGAACCAAGCATACTGACTTATAAACTAGAAATTAAAAAAATAGAAATTAGCTCGTGTTTTAATTTTTAAATATTGTAGATTTAATGTTGTTACATTTAAAACTTGCCAGATTTCTTCAGTGTAATAAGCAGATAAAAAGAAGGAAAGACTGTTTAAAAGATTAGAAAGCTAAGTGTTGGAACTGGAGAGTCTGAAAACAGGATGAATGTCTGATGGATGAAAAGTGACTGAGCTGCTGGCTAAATGGAAGAAGAGACGAAGGTGGAGAGGTGCAGCAAGGATTGTTCCACGGAGAACAGAGCGATGCGGGAAGAGAGGATGAAATTAGAAGAGACAAAGGATTTAACAGGTCAAGGTGAGGGCAGGAGGAAGTGAGGGGGTGGGGGGAGGGGTGTGAAATGTAAGAAAGCTAAATTGAGTGAATCGGGGGAAAAAAAAACAAAGGTGAGAGTTGAAGGAAGAACCGTGATTCATTCAGGCCTCTGAAGTTTCCCTCTAGTTGGGATTTACTCTGATAAAAAGATAATGAGCCAACAGATTGCATCAAATCTTCTCTTTGATTCAGTCCTCCATCCTGAGCTGCACGAGGTGACAGTGGAGAGGAAAAGCTCCATCAGAACCAGGAAGGAGGGGCATCTGGTTGGGGGTGGAGAGGACAGAAAAGAGGGGTCAACAAGCAGCATAACTCTAAACCAGGGATACCTGCTGAGAAAGAAGAGAAACACAAACTAATGCCAGCAATGTCCGATATTTTATCTGGAGAATAAAGAGTAAAGAAGCATGCAGTAATTCTTGTTCTTATTCTTATTGAATCAGCCATGGTGAAGTCAAGGTAGCAGGTGTGTGACAACATGCCATAAAGTGAAGCTCAGCTGTAGCGTGACGCTCCAGACTGGAGTTGTGAAGTGTGCTTTCTCAGCCTCAGGATGCTGCAGGACAACAACAGCTTCGAGAACGTACATAATGAATTTCAGCAGGTCATCAAAACCAGCAATAGCAAAGAGTTTTAATATTAGACAGTTATGTAGTGTTGCTTTTACGGTAGAGAGTGCTTACTGAAGCCAAACAGGGAGCTGGTTCCAGAGAGAGGAGTCTGATAAATGACGGCTCCGCTTCAGGATCCCACTGTATGGCTGTCAGCCAGCCTCTCACATGCTTTCATTCATGCTCATCCACACAAGAGTAGTGCACACTTTTGAATACATTACTGCAACTAAAGCTACTTAGTGCTGCACCCTAATACCACGGATTTCTTTCCTGAGGTCTCTGAGCCTTATGTCTCTATGCTGCTTCTTGCCATTTTAATCGTTCCTCTGGTATGAGTGCAGTCATGGCTGCAGAGGTTGAATGTGTGTGTGTAAGCCTGCAGCATGTGTTTCTCTACCAATATCTCTGCATTTGTCCAGCATGATTGTGTGTCTGTGTGTGTGTGCCTGGGAGGGTAACCTTAAGCGAGTCAGTGCCTTCACAACAGTTCTCTTCATCTTCAGTGGACACTTGATCTGTTGCTTCAATTGCACAACAGTGTTTACCTAGTGAATGCACAGTAACCGTGATGGAACTTCATGGGTATTTTATTGGCCCTCTTTATGTATTCATGCTGGACGGAAAACATATTCATACAATATACAGAAGTAACAGCCATATGGTTTCATGGTGGTATTCTAAATTCCCCTCACTGCTTCCTGTTACCCACATCTGATAGCTGTACTGGCCTCCTCTCTCCACCCAGGTGCTGTCTTTGGGTGCAGACGTGCTGCCAGAGTACAAGCTTCAAGCTCCTCGCATCCATAAGTGGACGGTGTTGCACTACAGCCCCTTCAAGGCGGTGTGGGACTGGCTCATCCTGCTGCTGGTCATCTACACAGCCATCCTGACGCCCTACTCAGCCGCATTCCTCCTTAATGACCAGGTGAGCTCTGGGCTCTCCTCTAGATGTAAAACTACTCATAATGCACAAAGGTAGAAAGCAGTAGTATGGTAAGAAGATGTAGTTCTTGAACAAGGAAGGCCTTCCTGCTGATGGATCTGGAAGACATGTTCTGTTGCTGGTGTTGGATGATAATTTCTATCTTCATGTCTCTTCTCCGATGTCTCTGCTCTCAGGAGGAGGCAGCCATGCAGAAATGTGGTTACTCCTGCTCTCCTCTCAATGTGGTGGACCTCATTGTGGACATCATGTTCATCATTGACATCCTCATCAACTTCAGGTCTGAGCTGTGATGTTGGTCCTAGAAACAGCTGCAGCAGAAGTCTAATGTGGGTAATAAGCAATGACCTCTCCTCCGTCTTTCAGGACAACATATGTGAACTCTAATGACGAAGTCGTGAGTCACCCGGTGCGCATAGCTGTTCACTATTTCAAAGGCTGGTTCCTCATCGACATGGTGGCTGCTATTCCCTTCGACTTGCTCATCTACCGCAATGGAGAAGAGGTAAAGACATAATGCGGGGACAGAGAGATGGTGGATGTGTTTATGAGATAAAAGGAGAAGGAAGGAAGGACAGATTTTTACTTGGTGATTAAATTTATTTTAGGATTTGAGGAGTTGTGGTGCCTCTGTTTGACCTAATGGTAGATCTCTGAGGCGTGCATGTGTGCAGCTGAGTCTTCAGCATTTTGCACCATCATCATCAAACAAAATAGTTGTTTCACGTCAGAGATCTGAGACACTAAAACACTTCTGCTGTGGTTCCATCTGCAGAGAAGTCAGATGATGGGATAAAATGAGGAATTTCAGATGCAGATTGTGTAATCTGGGGCTAACTATTATAAAACATTACTGGAGAAGAACGTTCTCTTTACTCAGAATAAGCTTATTACCATTTTAAACTATTTCACATCACAAGAAAAAAACACAGCTTCTCAGGTCTCAGTATGTGCTACTAAACTGTAGCATAGTAGAATAAAACCACAATAACATACCTTGAATAAATAAAACAAATAAGAGAGACAAAAAAATCCCCTTAAAACTTATTTGTATAATGTACAATATTGCAAAATGTACTTTAGGACCAGCAGTAACTGAAGGTGTTCGATGCAGAGCAGAACTGCCACTCCAACCACATCATCCTGAACTGCAAGGAAGGCACCAAATGCTGTAAAGTTATAAATATTGTAGCATTCTGAATGGCCATATGTGATCCAGTCCTGTTAACTATTTATTAACATGAAGAGCAAATGGACCTGAACAGAACCACCCCCTTTACTTCCAGCCAGTCATAGATCTCAAATAAAATGCATCATTGTTGACGTTGATTGGCAGGTTTGGGATATCTGAGGTTCATGGCCAGATGCCCCAGAGATAAGGACGTGTCAGCACACCACCCAACCCATAACCATCCTAATCTTCAATGTTTCCTCCTCATTCACCTTGAGTGAAAGTAGACTTGAGCAAGAGAAGGATGTCGTCAGGCGGTCTCCATCGTTCACTGGGTGTTTCGACCCAGACGGTGGCATGATCACTGCTCGTCTTCTCCTCATGGTTTCCAGCTTATCTCCACTTTCCAGTTCCAACAAGAAGCTTTTTCTGCCGCATCCTCCATCTTTCAGGCTGCTGCCTTCCTCTCTTTCCTTATTACCCCTACAGCTGTGAGCATTCTGCATGATGACTGTTCTGATTAAATCCTCAACTGGTAACAGCCATGCCTTCCATCCCTTTTCTTTACACTCGTGCAGGAGGTCCTGGTATTTAGCACTTTCACTGTTTACACTGAAAAGTGTTTCATTTGGAGATGGCGTTTAAGCTTACTTGGGGACATAGCATTGTTGTTTTCACCAATACCAAGCCTAATGGAGTCAGTGTCGTTGCATCCCCGGTCAAAGCAAATCCAAACAAAATATAGCTTTCACTGAATTACCTCACTCAAGAGACTTTGCTCAAGGTTATCCTCTTTGCTTTCTTTTGACCTCCACTCATACTAGGGCCTTCATCTGGGTCCAAACTTGGTCCAGGGCCCAGTTCAGAGTTGGCACGTTTGCTTTTCAAAAACTTCTCCATCGCTGTCAACATAAACTTGCTAGCCACAGTGCCCCTGTCATTACCACATGTCGCATCCATGCATCAGTAATCCTCTCGTCTAAAATACAAGGCAATCAGCTACCTTCTGCCACCTTCGGATATGGAAGAGTATTAAATGATTACTCTGCCAGTCACTACAGCACAGACACTCCACAGTGGCATATTTTTTGCAGATAATAATTAATTTGTTTCAAAAATGTTTTTTTTAGATGAAGTTGGATCATTTCCACACCTGACGATCTCATGGAATGCATGAATTAACAGTGATGAACTATTAAGTGTGAAGTAATCACACATTGAGATCATCAATCATCCTTAATCATAAGTTAGCCGTTAGTTAAGTATATGATTTTACTGTTATTGAAACGTGTTACCATTAATTTAAATTGTCACCACAGCACCGGCCCATGACACATGTAGTGATCGAGCATCATTAAACATTAAGCTATTGTTTGTCTCAGACCAGCAGCTATGTTATGATCAGGGAAAAATAAGTCTGGAGACATTCCATTTTCTGTGTCGATAAAATGTAGCATGACATTTATATATGGCTCTACAGCGGTGGCGAAACACTGGACTGTAGCCACATCCTTCACAACAGCCTCACCACACTCATCATACAGGGCAGCAGAGACTCTCCACTAACATGGAGACAAGACGGCAGTGATACTGTTTGTCCAAAGTGTTGATGAGTTTCTTAAATCCCGGGTTGTTGACTGTGTTAACTGAGTGCTGGTCTTTAGTGAAAAAATAAAGTTATGTTTGTTTATAACGTTTGTTATCGCTTTGTGTCTCTGGGAGCGGGTGGATTATATTATATTATATTTATTTAGTCGTAACATTTCAGTCTAACTTGAGAGGTGTTGGCAACTCGCATTGAATAAAACTAAAGCAGCTGGGGTTGTGGGAGGAGTCTGAAGCAGAGCGCAAGACCAGTTGCACTCAATTTGCAAATGAAAACAGCACAAGCGTAAACTGACAAAGAGCAAAAGATCGGATCATTTCATTTTTATAATCGCTGAAAACCCAGATCGTAATTGAGATTAAAATTCGATTAATGGCCCAAACCTATTCTTAACTGAAACCAGATTGAAACAATCAGATCGTTTAGGGGCAAAAAGCAAAATCTTTCCACTGTTTGCTTTCCAAGGTTTTTCTGGAAAAAAAGGCCTCATCAAGAAAGAGTGTTTACAGAGAAAAAGTATAGTATATTTAAACACTTTAAAAATGAAGCATCTTTAAAGTTTAAATACCAACATCCACTTCATTGATACTGTCTGACAGAGCCATGAAATAGGAGGTTTTCCTCAACAGAGGAACTGTGAAGAGCAGGACCAGGCTCTCTGCCAGCGCAGTAATAAGTCTCTTATTTATTTGTTGTAGGGACACGAAGAGAGCAGCTGAATACAAGCAGAGAGGCGAGGGAGTAGACAGCTCGAGTAATGAATGGGAGGCAGAATTTACCACCTTGTCAACACTAAATCACTTTGGGACACGGCCACTGCTACTCCGCTTGGTTTGAGTGTGTTTAACAGGATGACAGCAGGTGGAAGTGCTGTGTGGTAAAGAGATTTTTCTTCTTCTGTTTCTTCCCTCCTCAGACCACCACTCTGATAGGTCTGCTTAAAACTGCTCGTCTGTTGCGATTGGTTCGTGTTGCCAGGAAGTTGGATCGCTACTCAGAGTATGGAGCTGCTGTCCTCTTCCTCCTCATGTGCACCTTCGCGCTCATTGCTCACTGGCTGGCCTGCATCTGGTGCGTGCCCACCAGACTGTCTGGCACTTCACATTCACAGAAATAAAGTTTGGATAATGTTACAGAGCCACAGCTGGTTATGTTTTAACTGATGTTATTTGGTTCAGGTACGCCATTGGTAGTGTGGAACGGAACGGTTCGATAGGCTGGCTCCACACACTGGGGGACCAGCTGGGAAAACACTTCAACGACTCCATGCCAGGTATGAACACCTGGATAACAGAGTGAGATGCACCAGTTGTGTCATTGTTGCAAATATACATAAAGATGAACATGTGTCATCTCTTCTGTAAACCTCTGCTCTAGGTTCAGGACCTTCCATCAAAGATAAGTATGTGACGGCTCTGTACTTCACCTTCAGCAGTCTGACCAGTGTCGGATTTGGAAACGTGTCACCCAACACCAACTCCGAGAAAATCTTCTCCATCTGCGTCATGCTCATTGGATGTAAGTGCTCATATCATGGACGGATGGAGGAAAGAGTTTGAAAACATACAACTAAATGGCAGTTAAGCTGCTATGTGTGTGCTGAAATATGATGGACCAGGAGGGTCTTAGAAAAAGCAATAAAGCATTTATATATTAAATTTAATACAATTTCAAGTTCATTAATTCATACAATAAAGTGTTTGTAATTACACATTTTAAATTGAAATATTAAAGAGGATCTTCATTTTGAAATATTAATTCCTTATTAAATACTGTCATTTGTAAATGTATTTTCAAATGCTGTTTCTAAAAGTAGAAATAAATAACGCAATTCATAAATCTGCTTATAAATACCTGATTTCCATTTCATACATTTAAAAAGGTAATTCGCTTTTTCATTTCCATTTTCTGTTTCCCTCTGCATTTTTTAATCCTTTTTGAAACTGCATTTCCACTTCATTTAGTTTTTGCATGACATTTTGGGGCCTTGATTAGTGAAAACCAAGTTAAACCAATCACAACTGCTCCTCGAAGGTAACCAGCTCTTTCATTGGTCAGATAGCCACACTTGCGTCTTTGTTTCGATTCTCCGATTTGGATAATGCACTCGCTAACAGTTAGCTAACTATGTCAACAGTACAGAGGTTGATTGTCTTGTGCAGAACAGATTTTTCTTCAGATAATAACTGAAAACAGTTTGCTTGCTTAACTTAGAACGTTTATTAACAGTTGGTCTTAGCCAAAGAGTAGACGCAGTCTATCACAAACCACACACATGCATGGAGGGACAAAATAGTCACTTTTACTTAATAAAAAAGCAAATAAATTATTCTATAAAAAAATCAATATAACTAGACATATATAGAGAGAAATCTGAAAAATTTATATAGATCTGTAACAATATATTCACACATATATATATAATATAAACACATTTTGTCACACGCTAAAATATCGGTAAAATATAACAACATACATAGTAAATCGTAACAATCTAGGTTAATTTATTCTATCTAAAACTTATTTTATCTAATCCATTTAACCTATCTTATATAATTTTTCAGGAAAAGGTTTTGAGGTAATACCTCTGTAAGGACTTTCTTGTGCTGTCACTCTGCAAGTAAATAGAGGCGAGTTTGGAATCAAATGAAATTCTATTTCTAAAGCATTTTCATACATATACTTATGTATATGTATATGTAAGAATATAAAACAGCATAAAAATTCACACCTACTCTTTCTCAAACATTCATACACACACACACTCATACCCAAAGCAACCCCTATCTACCTCTTATCTATTCTTTCTCTTAACCCAATAAGAATTTAATCTGGCTTGACACTGTTGTGAGGAAACACTACCTTGGGATCCATCCACACCAGGAGCCACCATGACCACAGAGGCTGCCACCAGGGGACAGCCCAGGTTCAGGCAGGCCGGGGCCCATGGCTGCAGTGCAGGGCCCCTAGCCATCCAGACCACAGCTATCCCTGCGGCAGCAATCCTGCAAACCAAGCAGGCAATGGTCCCATGTAGGGTCCCCATGAGGAATACACTGGAGTTAAAAATGTTAAAGGTAGACAGCTAAATAAACCTAAAAACAATAATAACAAATTAGAATGAGAAAGAAGAGAAGGAAATTATTTTCCCTCTCATTACTGCTTTTCCTGCTTCCCATAGGACACACACTGAAGTTTCTGGCAAGTTGTTTTCTAGATATAAGGACCATTCTCTTTTAAAGTAGCTGATAAACTCAGGATCTTTAAGTAATGATGTTTTAAATCTCCAGGTTCTAGTTGCTGTTTATCATTCTTATTTCGCAGAGTTAATGATATTGGTGCGTGATTGTTAATCATAATGACTGATTTCACACATCAGTGAGCTGCTAGTTAAAAAATAATCTAATCTAGAATAGGAGTGGTGAACTGAAGAGGAGTGTATTCTCTTAGTGTGGGATGGTGAGAGCACCAAACATCACAAAGACCAAAATCCTTCATGTACTGTTTTACAGTTTCTGAGGATTTCCAGACTCGATGACTTTCTGTGGTACTATGTTTGTCCAGTATAATGTTAAAATCACCTCCTATAATTAGAGTGTTATCTGAGTGACCAGAGTGTGAAATGAAGAGGGAGTGAAAGAGGGAGGGATCATCTACATTTAAACCATATATATTTGGAATAGATAACTAACATTTTGAATGGATAATGTAAACTTTTGTAAATCTGCCTTGTGAATCTGCATTTGTGTTACCTATGTCAAAGTTTACCCTTCTATTAATAAGAGCTGCTACTCCTCGCCTAGAATTATAAGAAGCCGAGTACACATGTGGAAACTGGGCTGTTAAGAGAAGATCTGTTGTTGAGTTTGATAAGTGAGTTTCTTGTAAGAGGACAATGTCTGCCTTCATTTCCTGCAGCCAAGTTTTCCAAGTGACAAACCTCAGTGTATGATCCGACAACAGAAATGAGACTACATGCATATTACTGAAGCAAGTGTGTGCATCCCTCTACTTCTTCATGTGCGTGTGTGTCTGCCAGCTGAGTGTGCAACATGGATCTGTGGATTAAATGTCTGCATGTGTGCTTGTGCTGTTCCCTCATACATTGCATGTGTGCGTTTGTGTGAATCATGCAAAGCGCTAATTTGTGTCAGCAAGCTGGGACTGATGTTCAAGTGTGTGTGTGCACCACGGTTTACATAATTATGACAGGTGGGATTACTGTTAACTGTGACAGGGTCAGAAAGAAGAAGAGTGAAAAGTGAAACGAGTGGCAGTGACAAAGGAAACAATAAAAAAACACATCCTGTTGAGAGCACTGTGGTAGAGACGGGCAGTGAATTTACTGTTAACTAAATCATCTTTAATGGCAGTTTTATGCCTTGACATGATCTAATAAGAATATGGGAAGATTAAAGCACATACCTACAAATAAGTAGAGCAACGGAGTGATGTTCGGGTTGCGGTACAGCTGTCTATTAATAAATCATTTATCCACCACAAGCGCCTTCTGCAATGGAGTTCCTCCTGATGCAAACAGGACTCTTCGCCAATCCAGGATCTCTCTCAGATATTGGTCGTTTACACCAAAGTTTGTTCCCTTCAGTTTACAGCCCTGGTTCTTTACCTGCTCCTTCTGTTTGAAGCTGATGAACTTGGCTACAGTGGGTCTTGGTCTGCTGGTCCCGGGTTTTCCTCCCACCCAGACAATGGACTCTGTGAAAGGAGATGTTTTTAACCGTTTCCTCCAGGAGCTTCAAGTGAGTTTGGATGAAGTTTTTCACCGTGGTCTCGGGGTCCTCCTCCATCTGCTCTGGGATCCCTGCAAATACCAGATTCTCTCATGCTCCGCGTCTGCAGATCGATTATCATTTCCTTTATCTTCTTATTTTCCTCAGAGAGTCGGGTCACCTCTTCGGTGAGGGATTTTACCGACTCTCTGAGGCTGGCGTTCTCTGCAGCCAGAGTTTCCACCTGCTTTTGGCTGAATTCCAGTGATTCACATAACACCTGGAACTCTTCGTGGGGAATTTCTACCAGACTCAAAACTCAAAAACGCACATCAAAACTACTAAGTTTGCCATGGAGGTAGGGACATTCTCCCGTTTTTATAAAGTTTGGTTTTTATAAATCCCAAAAGTTCACTATAATTGGCCTACGCCGGTTTTGTACCTAAACAAGTTTTATAAATGAGGACCATGGTCAGAAGGGAGTGGGATTAGCTGTGGGTGTGGAAAGTGGTATGGATAAAGAAAAATATGTTATCTTTTAAAAAGCTGCTGCCCAGCCTGTTTGGTTGAAGACCATTTGTCCTGAGAAGAGATGGACGGTTTCAGAACAGATTAAAATAATCGATTAAAACAGCACCGAAGGCTGGACATGTTGATTGGAGCCAGGTGTTGAGGCTAAGTATCCAGCTAAAAGAATCACTGCCCCTTCCGAATGGAGCAATCGGTCCAGATTTTTTTGCCACTTGTTTTAGCAAGATTTTAAAAGCAATATAAAGTCTGATTTCTGGCTGGGAATGTCATTACACCCAACATAGATGACTACATTCTGGACATGGGAGTATTCCTCCATCAGGTTGGGAACCAGAATAAGAAGTTTGAGGACTGGGTACCTGTTTCTGATGTTCCTCACCACAGAGTCTCCGGTGATCAGTGGAAAGGGCTCGGCTGGTGAAGAGCACCTCTTTTGGCTGTAGCAATGGATGGACCTGGAGCAGACGTTCAGCGTAACGACCCCGTTTTCTTTTTCAGCTTTTCTCTCTTGTTGCGTTTGTTCACCATTTAGCTAAGAAGAAGGAAACTACCGGCTCATGGTTCAAACCATTACATATTTACCTCAAAGTATTGTTTTAAAAACTTGTAAAACAAACAGCTAATGATATATTTTATCAACAGTTGTTTACTTTGGGTGGTTGTCCTGCCGTGTGCGTGCATGAACAAAAGTAAGGTCTAATGTGTGTTATTATGCAAACATTGCTCCTGAACCTACTTAGGCATTGCATGGTTGAACTGTCTACCTATTCTGTGTTTTATGTGCATGATTTAATACTTCGTAGGTGTTTTAGTAGTTAATCAGGTACACGTGACCATGTAATAAGCCCTTGGTGGAGTATGATAGGTTATTCAGCTTTAAGCTTTATTTCCGGGTGCAGTCCTTAGGTTCATTTATTTGTATTTGCATTGCTACATTTTATTTAACCTCCTTCTTGCCCCAGATGCATTTAAGTGTAATTTGGCACCGATGTTCATGCATCCCTCATGTTTTAAAGGTAGGTGGTGTAGTTGCAGGCTACACTAGATGGACAGAACACTAGTTCAATCTAAAACCCTCTAAAGGCGAATTTGTGTTCACGCGGTGTCTGCGTGCAGTCGGCCAAGGCGTAGCTGACGCTGGTGAGTTTGCTCTCGCACTCATGCGTAGGGGGTGTTGTGCAGTTTCTCCTAGTAACCTGAAAGTGGCAGCAGGGGTGGTATCAGCCAGTAAACTCATCAGGTCGGAGTTCTTTTGACGGTTCACTTCAGTTCAGTAGGTATTTTCTGTTTTAAAACAACAATGGCGTCTAGTATGGTTCAGTGTCTTTATTAGCTTGTCGAAGAAAATGAAAAATAATTTGATCAGCCTCTCATAAACTTGATCGACTGGTTTTTAAAAATGGTGGTTACCACACCAATTCTTTGAAAAGATCCAGATATCCGGCAACACGTGATCCCAAACTGACCAATAACAAGGGAGTACCTTCGTGTAACCGTCTGCTTACCGGGGATTCACGTCAGGTCTGAAAGATGTTCTCGTCAGAGCCTTTGCGGAGCTACGCTGAGCCTACAGTAGAGACGCAGACACAAACGCAGCGCAATAAATCTTAACTGTATTATTGACCCCTTACCTGACTAGACTTTGGTGGTTTTATGGCTCATTTGGCTTATTTGACTAAGTTAATATATTGCCAGTCATATATGTCCAATACTTATTATTTATTATGAAATTTCATACAATTATACAGAATTATTAATATTATTTGTACTTTATTTCTTTATAGATTGCACACAAACGCATACCATCCTATAAACCAACTCCAATATTAAAGTGTTCTTGGAATTGTTTTCTCCGTGCCCTTGTCTCTGATCAGAGCTCTGTCGAAAGAAATCAGACCAGCAACATCCTCTCAGAGTGTCCCACTCTATCACAGTGATGCTGCTGTAGGACTTTTATCACTGCTGCACGAACACTCACACTTCAGTGATAAAAGAAAAACCTGATATAATCCAGATCATCACTTTTATCAGTTTCTTCATCAGTGTTCGCTGTTTAACTTCACTTATGATATATGAATTCTGCATTATGATCTAGAACATGGTAGAAATGACTTAGAACAACATATAGAAGTATATTACATGCTGCACTTACTGATCATTGGTCATCATTAGTTAACCAAAGGGAAGGTCAGTTAACACTAAATATTTGTAGCATTGGCTCGTTCTGTTGATACAATACAGTAAAATCGGGTAGATTTCAGGCGTAGTCCCGAATGGTTCATGTTTAATTCATTCATGTAACTTTCACACTTTCATTCAGATAGGACAGTGCCTATTCCATAATATAAGTCCAATGGTGTCAAAGAACTGTTTGAGTATCTCAGAGGGATATATGTCCAGTGGGCTGCTGAACCACCTCAGAGAGTTGTCGTAGCAACACTGGCTCAAACTGATCGCAGACAGCAGAGGCCACTGGAGGAGCACATACCTGAACAGTGCTGTATGTACAGGCTAATAAAGACTATTTCGTTTACAAAATAGTTAAGAAAATAATTACAGGTAGACCGTGTTGCAGTTTTCAGAACATCAACAGGAGGATTAATGACCTTAGATCTGATCATTTTTTGGATATTTTCTATTTCTTTTTCAACTGTTTTGAATTAAAATGCAGTTAAACAAATTTTGTCATCAGAAACTGATGGCTGTTCAACAAGGCTGATATCTGTACCATTGCTTAAACTTAGAGGGCCATAAAACCACCTGAGGTTTGAAAAATTAATTATGTTTAAGTCCCAAATTAAGTGTGCATTGAATCACTTTGTCTTTGAAGTCTGAGATTTGCCCGGTCTTCTGTTAATCACAAAAATACAGAATGGAGCCCAGTGTTTTCAGTGGGTGATGTGGACAGTGATGGGAGCTGACAGAGGTTGAAAGGATAGCAGGATACAATGTGACACAGGACACTGAAGTTCATCAAGGATACCAAACACAACTTTTTGCCCTCTACAGACAAAAAGCTTTTTAGATCAGTCAACCTTCCTGATGTGTCTACATGTCTACACCATTGTCCTTGGAAAAAGATTTAAAAAAATCTCATGCTTGCTGACTTACTGCAGACAGGAGACAAAACAATGTTTTCTTCAAATTATTCCCTTAAATTCAAGTAATGTCTGAAGAACAACTTATTGGGGGGTGTTTTGTGTCCATGTTTGCATTTAAAATGATCATTTAACTTTCACACTTTAATGTAAATTGTTTTTTAATTAAATTGTGTTTCATTAATTTGCATTTTCAAGTTGCTCAGTTTAACAAAAGAGAAAGACCGACAGAATTTGATAAAAATGTCTTATCTTGTTCCTGTAAGTCTTTACAATTTCCTGGGACAAGTGGGACATTGTCCTCTGTCCTGTTCTGCCACAGAAGTAATCCATCACTGGATCCAGACTTTAGCTGAAGCTAACCTGGTGCAGCTCATACTATCTGCGTGTCTACAGTTTTGGAGCCACAACCCTAAATATTATAAATCAAGAGTCACTCATATATGACTCCCTTTTCCTCCATATTGACATAATAGCATCACAGTTGCTACAGATGTGCACATCCATGATGAGAATCTCCCGTTCCACCACATCCCTAAGGTCTGCAGACTGTGGAGGCCATTGGAGTACAGTGAACTCATCTTCATGTTTAAGAAAGTAGTTGGAGATGATTTGAGCTTTCTGAATGATGCATTATCCTACTGGAAGTAGAAGAAGAAGAAGTACACTGGCAAGTTGTTTTCATGATGTTTCCACCAAATTCTGAACCTAGCATCTGAATGTGGAGCTGAAATGGAGACTCATCAGACCAGCAACGTTTCTCCATCTTCTGTTGTCCAGTCTTGGTGAGTGTGTGTGAATTGTAGCCTCGGTTTCCTGTTCTTAGCTGACAGGAGAGGCATCTGATGTGGTCTTCTGCTGCAGTCAAAATCCCAGTAGATCATTTTCTGAAATACTCAGACCAGCAACCATGCCATGTTCAAAGTCACTTAAATGCCTTTTCTTCCTCATTTATTTTGAAACTCAGCAAGTCGTCTTGACCATGTCTACGTGACTGAATGCAATGAGTTGCTGGAACGTGATTGTTAAAAGTATCTAATCAGTCAATCAATTAAACAGGCGGACCTAATAAAGGCGCTGTTAAGTGTAATGTAAATGTCTTTACACAAGTGCAGACATCATGTTCAAGACTGCTACTTTCATACAGATCTTCATCATCATCGTACCATCAGCTGACTGAGCTCTGTCTTTCTGTACTTTTCTTTCTTTTCATTTTTTTTTACCTGCAGTTCTTCACGAACAATAATTTTAATCAAGCATACCCCACACAGGTGTGTGTTTGTACCTGCAAATGTAGAAGCAGTCAGTCGAAGATGTGCCTGTCAGTTTGAGTATCACTCTGTGTCTCTGTTAAAGTTTCACTCTGCTTTCTTCTTGAAACTCCTCCCAATTCCAGCCCTGATGTACGCCAGCATCTTTGGAAATGTGTCCGCCATCATCCAGCGGCTCTACTCAGGAACAGCCCGCTACCACACCCAGATGCTGAGAGTCCGGGAGTTCATCCGTTTCCACCAGATCCCCAACCCTCTCAGACAGAGACTGGAGGAGTACTTCCAGCATGCCTGGTCCTACACCAACGGCATTGACATGAACGCAGTGAGTACAGACCTTCACACTAACGGCCTAACGAAGGAGAGTTACATGACGTCACACATGAGTACACACATAGTTACATATACACAGGTATACACAGAGAGATGGGATAGATGGCTCTTTGAAGGGAGCCGGATCTTGAAGCGTTGTTCCTTTCAAAGCACCAATCACAAGATTGACTAGAAGTCAGAAAGCCCAATATATAAACTGTTGGTATGACTTATTCTCAAATATTGGTAGTAATTTCATTTGGGATCTATTTTCATTGTAATCCATAAGTAATAAAGTGCTCTATATGCCCATGCTGTCACAGACTATTTTGGATTTTCACTCACCAAAAAAACTTTGTGGCATGTTTTTTGGTGAGGGAATTAACTTCAATGTAAACTTTACTCCTAAATTTTCCACACAAGGGGCCTCATTTACAAAGCTGGCATAGGTAAAAAAAAAACAAAAAAAACAGTGTACAGCAATTATAGTCAACTTTTGGGATTTATAAAAACCAAACTTGGCAGGAGAATGTTCCTACCTCCACAGCAACTCTGACCTGGCATACACAAAAAATCTGGGAAAACGGGAAACTGCGACATGAACGGTACTGAATGAAATCAAGGAAATAATGAGGTGGACAGTCTGCTACCAACATTTACCAGTCAGTAATAGAAGATGCAAGAATAAGGTTTGGTCATTTATCCTAAGACCCAGCAGAGCGGGACGCAGACTGGAGTCTGGAGCATATAGAAGTGATGGAACACAGAGGTGGACTTCCATTTATTTATTTATTCTTACACAATCCTTTTTAATTGTTGTCCCAATTTCCATCAAGACAGTCTCCATTTCCCACAACTCCTTGTCCACCTGGTTGATAGCAGTGATGGTGTCCCTCTGCACCTGCAGGACTTCCGCTGAGGACATGGCTGCTGCAGTGCTGTGTGGCATCTCTGGCCTCACCCTCTGCAACCACAGCTGCAGCACCGCCCACCCAGCTGGAACACCCAGGAACTAGAAAGAAATATTATTTAACATTAAATAAACTGCTACCAATTTCAGATGTATATGTACATATTTATTTTATACAATAACATAAAAGACTACATTATCAGCATCATTACTGTCATTAGGCAAACGCTTTTCTCCACATTGACTTACCCTGCACTGTAGCATTAAGATGGTGTTACTATTCACAGTCACCTCTGTGGGATTTGAACTTTGACCTCCCGCATGACAGACAGATGCCCTGCCTACTGAGACATCCAGCCGTACGATCCAATACCTCTGGCGTGGCTTGCCTTCTTACACGATGTTGAGAGTCTTTGCCACCTGCTGCTTCTACTCTGCCTTTCTGACCCTGGTGATGCCCACACTGGGCCCACCAATCAAACCCTTTTACTTTTTCCAACATGGTCCCTAAGGATCTCAGATTCTCATTCCAAAAAAAATTCACTTCTTCCGTCTTTTCCCCTCCCGAGCCAACATGGAAATGATATGATGAATATTTGTTATAGCCACTAAGTGGGCGTGGCAAGGTGCTCTCTCACATGCGCTAACTTAAGAGTTGATTCTGTTTTATAAACGGAAACAGGCGTGGGATGTACGAGTGCACGCCTTTATGAATCTAAAAGTTTCTGTGTGCCACCTTTCCTTTTCCCCTTGCGGACGCCATCTGTTGTTTGCTTTGCTATGCACAGTTTTATGGAGGGCATTTTTAGTAAAGCAAAAAACTCACAATATATGAGAATAACAAATAATAAAAATATGTACCCATATAAAATTTACTATACAAGATTAAAAGAAATATATTGAAAAATATAAACAAAAATATAATAACCTGAGTGATATCATTGTAAATTTTAGTAAATGCTTTGGATAGAACTTTGTTTCGGAACAAAACTTTCTGCCCATAGATGCCTCGTGAATGGAGCATGTTGGAAATCAGACAACTATGATGGCACACGTGATGAAGACAGTGTGGAAAACTTGTATATAAAAAGAATGGCTCACAATAAATGGCTTACAGCTGTGACTAGGTTCCCATCGTTTATTTAAAAGAGTCATTCAAAAGAATTGGCTAGTTTAAGAACTTCACATCTCTAGTTAACTTGGAATAGACTTTGACGGAGTAATTGGCATGTATCAATCCAATTAAAATTCACTAGAATAAGAAAAGACATTTATCAACGCTTTTACTCAGGCTGCAGCTCAGACGCCCACCAGAACCATGACTCTGACTCAAATACACCGTAGAGTGTTTTTATATGCTGCATATGGTAGACCTCTACCTGAACTCTGAGTCAAAGCTTATAGGATGCTGCCACTTAAACAAACACAAATAATCATCTCTCTCCCTCTCTCTCTCTCTCTCTCTCTCTCTCTCTCTCTATCTATCTATCTATCTATCTATCTATCTATCTATCTATCTATC
>JBAFSZ010000020.1:25209910-25223277 GCA_036919955.1 Melanotaenia pygmaea | reverse complement strand
AGATGTGTTGTGAGCTGTCTCAGGCTGAAATCAACAGCTCATGATTGAAATTCAATAAAATTCAGTTTAGCTTTATTCACATAGCGCTAATTTACAACATCACCTCAGAGAACTTTATGTATAATCAATTCAAGCCAATCCACTGCCCTCCAATAGCTATTTATAAAAACTAATTTATAATAAATAATAGTCTAGTTAAGGAAACCAACAGATTGCATCAAAAATAAATCTTAAATTCAATCCCCCATCCTGAGCATGTACAGGGTGGCGGGCAACAGTGGAAAGGAAAAAAAACTCCTTTTTAACAGAAAGGAAAAGATCTCCAACAGAACCCGGCTCAGGAATGGGAGCCATCTGCCTCAACCGGTTGGTGTGTGGACAGGAAAGAGAAACCAACAGGCACCACAACTTTTAGCCAGGGAAGCCTGCTGAGAGAGGAGAAATATGTGAATGATGCCAATACTGACGTGTTTATGCATGGAAGATAATGAGCATAGCAATGAAAAGGCAGTGCTCAGTACAACATGAGATGTCCCTCAGCAGACTAAGCCTATGGCAGCATAACTAAGGGATAGTTATCCACCACCAACTATAAGATTTATCATAAAGGATGGTTTTAAGCCTGATCTTAAATATATAGAGAGGGTGTTTGCCTCCCAAACCCAAACTGGGAGCTGGTTCCAAAAAAGAGGGGTCTGATAGCCGAGGGCGCTGCTTTCCTTTGTACTCTTACAGACTCTGGGAACCACAAGTCAACCTGCAGTCTGAGAGTGAAGTACTCTGGTGGAAATGTATAGAACTATGAGATATTTGATATAGGAGGAGCCTGGTCATGGAGAATTTTAAATTCTAGACTGAATTTAACAGGGAGCCAATGAAGAGAGGCTAAAACTGAAGAAATATATCTCCTGCTAGTTCTCATCAGAACCCTCGATGCAGCATTTTGGATCAACTGGAGGCTTTTCAGGGCATATTTGGGACCACCCATTAACAAGGAATTTCAGTTGTCCAATCTGGAAATAACAAAAGCATGAACTAGTTTTTCTGCATCACTCTCTGACAGGATGTCCCTAATTTTAGCGATATTATGTAGATGGAAGAAGGCGGTTCTTGAAACCTGTTTTGAATGTGAGCCAAAGGATAAGTCCCGCTCAAAAATAACTCCAAATGTCCTCACTGTAGTACTGGAGGCCAAATTAATGCCATCCAAATTAATTACATAAGTAGACAATTTTGTCCTGGTTTTTCAGGTCCAAAAACAACAAACCTCATTTTAAGCTTAGAAGGAGAAAGCTCAGAGTCATACGGATCTTGATGTCTTTGTAATCTAACAAACAGATTGGTTCCATCAGGCTTCAAAGATAAGTATATCAAAGTATCAGCCGCATGGCTTTGAAGGTTTCTACCATGCTGTGTAATGATATTACCTATGGGAAGCATGTTTAACATGAAACGTATTGGTCCAAGTACAGGACCCTGAGGAACTCCATGACTTACTGTGTGAATATTAACAAACTGAAGCCTATCAGATAAATATGACTTAAGCCAGCATACTACAGTTTCTTAAATCCTAATAACATGTTACAGCCTCTGTAACAGAATGTTGTGATCAGTGGTGTCAAATGCAGCACTGAGATCTAACAAGATCAGTATAGACAGGAGTCCTTTATCTGAGACCATTGCTAATCTTTACAAGTGCTGTCTCTGTGCTATGATGAGCTCTAAATCTTGACTGAAATTCTTCAAAAAGATTATTTATGATCAACTCTTATTTTCTTTACATTAACCCTTAGCCAGTAGTTTCAAATGGGATACTGCGGCCCCTAGAATCCATTTAACCATGCTCTCTAGTGTTTCTAATGACACGTTTCTGACCATCAGGCTACCAATTACAAAGACTTTTTCTTCAGCTGGTTTGTCGCTGAGTGGGGTAAACATGTTAGAAATGTGGACAGGTTGGTGGTGAGCCAGGGGCTTAAACTTGGGTGCTATGCTTCTATCAGCCAACCGGCCTCAAAAAAGAACTAGTGGCGCTCAGAAAACAAGTAAGGTACACAGGAAGTGACACAATACATCTTACCAGGAGTGTCAGCACGTCAGCCCATGTAAGACTGAAGCAGGCACATGAAAGCCAATGCAAAATTAATTTAAATTAGAGCATGTTTACTGTAATGATTCTCTCCATGGCTGACTCAATCAGCTAGGACTCAGCGATGGGAAAGAACAAGGAGCTCTGATGCTGGAATGAACCCTACATGGACAAAAAAGAGAAGAAATATCTTCTGATGAGGGCCTTAAATCTGTTCACTGTAAAATCTAACAACACGACTATACTTGAAAAAGAGCAAAAGCAAACACATTGCCTCAATAAGGTTACCTTTTTGAAACTTGAGTGAATGAGCACACTTGAAGGTGTGGCATGTAACAAAATTAAAGCTAAAAGACAGAAAAATTTGATCATTTAAAACGGTGTTTCTATTGGTATCATTTTACTGAAATTACTCTTGTGTTTTTATTCACGAAAGACTGCTATGATGAAAAACCATATTGTAGCCAAGTTTCCCTTGCCTGGAGGCAGGTCTACGGGACCCCCCTCTGGAGCCAGACCTCAAAGTGGGGCACAGAGGTGAGCACCTGGGCTCAGCACATGGGTCCCTGTCAGGCTCAGTAGGCCCGACCACGTTATGAGAATCTGCTAGGAACGTCAGCCAGAGGCCCCTGTCAGAGTAAGTTTCAACTCCCACCTTTGGCAAAGCTTCTTTCATGTCCTGGATGAGGCGGGGGACAATGAGTCTGAGTGGGCTGTTGAGGCAGCCGACCAGAAAGTGGCCGTAAGGTTCTCAGTGCCTGTTATGGTGGTAATCCCTGAACCCGTTGATAGACACAGGTGGTGAGGGATGCCATGAAGCTGAAGAAAAAATCTTATCGGGCCTTTTTGGTACAGACTGCATCAGTCTGCTGTGGTAAGGAAGGAGCTCAGCCAAATGGAGAAGCTCTCAAATTATCGAGCTGTCTGTTATCCTACCCTCATCTATGGTCACTAGCTGTTGGTAGTGACTGAAAGAACAAAAGTGCTATTACAAGCAGCTGAACTGAGTTTCCTCTACAGATTGGTTGGGCTCTCCCTTAGATATGATAAGAAGTCTAGTCACCCAGGGAGCTTGAAGTAAAACCGCTCCTTCACATCAAGAGGAGCCCAATGTGTAATGATCGTTTAAGGAAGACCCGGAAATTCAGCCCACATGGTGATGAGTTTAACAGTTTATTAGATGCAGGAAAAGAGCTAACAGACGGCAGGTGCAGCAACCAGGTCCAGGAAGAGGGGCTAGGCAGATAGCGGCGGTCGGTCCAGAAAAAGGCCAAATCCAGATAGGCAGAGTTCAGGATGTTCCGGCAGGGATCAGGCAACATGGAGTCCGTGAGTGGCAGGAAGGTCAGCAACAGGGATCTAGAACAAGACAAGATTTACTACAGAATATCTAACGGGGAAGGTAAATGACCACCTGGCAGGGAAGCAGACATTGAGGAGGGATTATATAGGGTGATGAACAGGTGAAGAGAGTGAGTGCTGATGAGACCCAGGTGGAGCAGATGAGCCTGATTGTGTGAGCTGCAGCCGATGCAGGCCAGCCCTCATGACACAATGAGGTGGTTTGGGCCTAGTAAGGATGCCTCCTTGAAGAGATTTTCACATCCCACTAGGAGGAAGCTCTGGTGAAGACCCAGGACACGCAGGAGGGACAATGTCTCCTGATTGGCCTGGAAACACTTTGGCCAGCCGATTGATTCTCCAGGGTAACTGGAAGTGGCCAGAAAGACTCTGGCCTTCTGGTCTGACCTCCTGTCCATAGACAACTATGTCTGCAGCCTTTAAATGACAATTTGAGTTTGTATAACTTAGAATAATTCAATAGATCTGATTTTGTGGTAAGTACTAGAGGTTGTGATGAACTTAAAATGATAAAATCCCTGTAAATTAGAGGTGTTGCTTCTCAATCTTGTTTTAATTTTCAATACGGCAAGTTCATGTGTATCAATTACTGACATCTATCATTAGATTAATTGATTAATTTATCAATGACATTGGCAGATTAATTGATTATTAAATTAATCAATAGCTGCAGCCCTGAAGTATACCCACTACTTTTGGAAGAATTTCAATAAATTGTTTAAATTTCATTAAATTGTGACTTGTGAATGTACAGTGGCTGTCTGTGGCCAAAATGATATTCTTCCTAAATAACTCAGTTTAATTCAGTCAAATAAAACCAAGAGGAAAGAGGAAAACAATAAAACTAAGAGAAACTTTAAGCAAGCAAACATCACACAAATCAGTGGGGGATCTGCTCAGTTTTGTGGTGTGAGAGAGGAACATGGTGTCGTTTAACAGAAAGAGCTGCTGTCATCTTTTAACCTACAGATGTAAAGTTAAACAGTAAAACCATCTGGAGAGATACAGCTGTCCTCAAAATGAGTCTAACCCTTAAAACTCTGCTAGATCACCGGCACCCCCAAGCATTATCGCTTTTATTGTCAACAACTTCTCATAAATGGTACTGTGTAACTCTGTGGAGTAAATTGTGATAGATAGCTTCCCCTTTCCCACTTCCTGTCAAACTTTTGACCAATCAGATAGCTGATACTAATGGTAATGTCCAATCAGGAGCAGCCAAAGATCAACAAGTGAGCAGAAAGTTCTATGTCTGTCTGAAATGAACAATAAAAAATGGTCTTCAATGGATGGAATAAAGCCCGGAAATTATTTTTGATGCATGGTGGTCCTACAAATCTAGCTGAGTTGGAGTTATTTTTGTGAGAATAATATGTTAATAGTAGCAAATAACTGCAAATAGACAAAAAGAAAGCAGCTGAACGAAAAAGTGTAAATATGTAAATAATTCCTAGTGTGTGTTTGTTTAACTGCCTATACGTTTTCTCCTGAAAGAAAAGAGAGAATGACATGCAGATGCTTGGTCACTGTTAATCTGTGTGTTATTATGTACAAAGTGGAGCTTGTAGCTCAGTGGGGAGAGTGGTCGTCTTGTAGCCTGAAGCTGCATTTTGGATCTTCACAACACCTGCAACACCTTATCAGCAACACTCAATTTATTTACTTCAGTGTGTGAAGTGTAAGAAAAAGCTTGATACATCTGACAGAGGGGTATCAATACAGAGATGAAGATGGAGTCCAAAGAGGGCTGGAATAAAAAAAGGAAAAAAAAAGTATGTTGAAATGGAAAGGGAGCGCATGGTGTGGGTGTTTTTGATACACCGCAGCTCTGTTCTGTTAAGTCCGCCTGAGTTAGAAGAGACGTCCATGGTGTGCTGCTTTAAAGGGTTTTCTTTGTCTTTCTTTCTTTATATTAATTAACTCTCTGGGCATTCTGACTATGTTCAGACTCTGCTACTCAGATTGAAAGAAAACTCTAAAAAACAATAAACTGGCTCCCAAAGCTTCAACTAGGTTGGTAAAATCAGAGAAAATCAATGTTGAGTGTTGTCGTGTTTTTTGGTGTTTACATTTAGAGGTCATCAGAGAGGATGAAAACAAAAACAGCTGAAAAAACTGTCCATTTTCTCCTCTCCCTCCCCTCCTCCCTCTGCTGCCCTGCCTTCCCTCCCCAGGTACTGAAAGGCTTCCCTGAGTGTCTCCAGGCAGACATCTGCCTCCATCTGAACCGGACATTGCTGCAGAACTGCAAGGCCTTTAAAGGCTCCACCAAGGGCTGCCTCAGGGCGCTTGCCATGAAGTTCAAGACAACCCACGCACCCCCGGGTGACACACTGGTCCACGCCGGAGACGTCCTCACTGCCCTCTACTTCATATCCAGGGGATCCATTGAGATACTAAGAGGAGATGTGGTGGTAGCTATCTTGGGTAAAATAATCATTATTATCTCAAAGTTTCTTTAACTTCTTCCAGATGTTTTCAATGAATGGAGATACTGAGAGGAAAGAAAAACTTTCTAACTTTATTAGAAATGCTGGCAAATAAAAAGGAAAACTATAACTACAGAGATTAGTCGCACAATTAAAAAATGAAGCCCAGAAAGGCCCCAGCCCTGACGGGTTTCCAGTAGGATTTTTTCATACATTTGGTCCTAAATTATTACCATTACTATCAAAGGTATTTGAAGAGGCCCTGGATAAAAAGAGTCTTCCCTATCTATGACGCCTCCATCTCTTTATTCCTTAAAAAATAAACAAAGATCCTTTGTTATGCGAGTCCTACCATCCAGTCAGCTTATTATGTTATGACTACAAAATCTTGACCAAGGTATTGGTTAGTCCACTGGATCCATCCAGATCAGACTGGTTTTATTGTAGGCAATTACCAAGCCATCTTTGTCGAGTATGTACCATTCTATACCAACCTGACAATGAGGAACCAGAAATAACACTGTCCTTAGATGCACAAGTGTTCGATAGGATTGAATATGACTATCGGTTCAGGTTTGGCTTTGGTCATACATTCTGTTCATGGATTAGAATTCTTTATACAACACCCCAAGCCTCGGTAAGAATGAACAGGATAGTATCAGACTATTTCTCCATTTCCCGGGGGACCAGAGTCCCCAGATATTTGATATTGCCATTGAACCGTTGGCAGTAATACTATAGGAGGCCACTAATCTGGTGGGAGTGCAAAGGACAGGAAATTTACATGAGTTGGCACTTCATGCAGATGACCTTATCTTTTATCTCGCAGACCCTTGTACCACTATGCCAATTACTCTTTGGCTCATCACCAAGTTTAGGCAAGTCTCAGGATATAAATTAAATTTAAATAAAAGCGTTCTATTCCCCATAAATGACAAAGCACACTAGATGTCATTCCAGGACTTTGCTTTCTCTGTTTGTAAGGAAAGCTTTGCCTACCTGGGTGTTTGTGTCACTTACAAGTGCATAGATGTGTTTGACAACAATTTCAAAACAGTGTTCAGCAACTTGAAACAGGACATGGAGGGATGGTCAAACTGCCCCTTGTCACTTGCCGGAAGAATCAACTCAGTAAAAATGACTATCATGCCCAGATTTTTATTTCTGTTCCAAGCAATGCCACTCTTTATCCCCAATTCCTTTTTAAAGTACGTAAATAAGCTCATATCTGTTTTATTTAATTGAAATTTAAATAAAAGTACCCCAAATACGAAAGGAATATTTGGAAAGACAAAAGGGAGATGGCAGGCTGTCTCTAACTAATTTTCTGTATTATTGTTGAGTAGCAAATATCCACAAGCTGATGTTCTGGATGTATCTGATGATGACTCTCCGGTCTGGTGCCAAACGGAACGATTTTCAAGTAGTCCTGTTTCACTTCGCTCTGTTCCCCGCCACCACTGAGCCCATCATCACTGGACCAACAACCAAATAATTTCAGGCTGCCTGAGGATATGTTTAGGATTCAGCACAAACAAGCTCTTGTCACCTCCCCAATTCTAACAAACATCAATTTTGCCCCATCTCTCACAGACCCATCTCTTTTGATTGGTTTAATTTTATCATGTAACTTAATTTATTTTAAAAAATCTGGTCACTTAAAAATCATGCTAAAGTTGACCACCTAGTTAGTGCCTTTATCCCTGTTTTCCTTGGATCTGTGATGATGCTGGCATGACCAGATCATGTGACATTTTTATAGCACCTTTAAAAAGTAGCTTTCCTGGAGCTGCAAAGTTCACTGAAATGTGCACCAGCGCTAAGGATAGCTGGATAGCTAGCCACATAACCGCTAGTTAAACAGAAATGCTGTGTAAGCCAGAATGATAGTCGACTGTTGTGGACCATTATTTTAGTTTACAAATATGATTTTTTTTACCTTCTACTAAAAGCGGAAGAGTTGCAACTGTTTTTCGGAAATTTACTATCCATTACATCCTGTTGCTCTAACAACAATTGCCAATCTACTGATAGGCTGAGCTGTTTTGCTGCTCTGCTGTTCTGCACATGCACACACTCAAAGCGACCTGGTTAGGGGAGGGGAGAGGTGTGTGTTTCTGTCACTACTGTGCTGCCTCTTTTTATGTCTCTTTCTGAGAATGTACATTATCATGAAGTGAACTCTAAACTCTGCTCTGCCGTCTAGTAGATGTATTGTCTGACAACCATGCCAACATTAAATAAAGAAATAAAAAAAACTCATGGAAGTATGAAAGCAGTGACATTTGAAACTGACATACCTTTTTATGCACGTAAAGGGAACATAAAAAGGCCTTAAGACGGCATGCTCAGACATCTAGTGATAAGACATACTTAGCCAAGGCTTTGGAACATGTGTAGAGTAATTTAGGAAGCATGGGGTGTGTATTGAGGCTTGTATCATTTCAGAGGAGTAATGCCATTGATTAGGTCTGAAGCCTTGCTGACAGCTTCAGAAAGTGGCTCGGATCTTGCCGCAGGCTTCATCTGTGCCATGCAAAAGGATTTTTTCAAAGGCCAGAGGAGTTGTTTCAAAATAAGAGAAGAGAAAAAAAATTTATTTCTTAATTGTGGATAAAAATGTATTAAAGCTCTTTCTCCCCAGTACTGTAAAGCATGACAGTACAGGGGGAGAGGGAGGACACAGTGGTCTCAGCAGGTATGTGGTTTCCTTCAGCATGAAATTCTCTTTGAGGTTGTTTGAGAATATTTGAGTTGTGTCCAGTAACAAATTATTATAACAAGAGGAGACGGTTTTAATAGAACAGAATTTCTGATGAGTAGAACCTTTAAAAAACAATGGCTGCAGTTCCACCTCAGTTTTTCTTGTTGGGCTGTGCACACTGTTTCTATATGCGCTGCTCATGTCCAGTTGCTGTTCCAAAGCAGGCTTAAAAACCTGTGGTTCTGCTTGCCGATGCAGTTTCTGTAGAGTTTTGTTCTCCTCTCATAGTTAGTTCACAGCTCTAACGTGTTGTGTTGTTTCTTTTGTTTGTGAGTCAGCTGGCAGCATCTCTGCCACTGCAGGCACTCACTAACTTGTTTACAAAGGTTTAGCGGCATGTACTCTGCTGATGAGGAATCTCAGACAGGCCTTCTCTTACAGGAGTTGTCTGCCCTGGACAGTAGGGACAGACATCTAAGCTGTGGTGGGGTTCAGAGGAAGAGCAGGAGAAACAGAACAGTGGAGGAAATGTGGGGCTGTCACACAAATCCAACCCTGTTAGACCTGTAGAATCCCACAAAGGTCACAAACTAATAAATTCACCTGTGAGCCCACTCTCTTGTTAACTGTGAGGTCACAAGGAGCTCATGTGGAGAAGAAACACAAAAATATCTTTTTAAGAGAATAAGTTATAAAAATGATTATAAAAGATGATCATTGTGAGAATTTCCCATGTAGCATGCAAGTTTATTTCAGTGCAGAGCAACATAAAACCAGCAGAAATCACATATCTCCATAATTAATGATCATTTTTAAAGTCCTGTCAGATCTAAAGAGGCTATCTACTTTAAAACTTATCTTGGTTTATAGTGCCACCTGCTGGTGGTTACTGTGTTCTACAGTTGCTGATTATTGAATGTATCAAGATAACATGAGAAGTGGAGCAGGTGTATAAGAGGTAGAGTGGTTTTCCCTCTATCTGACAGTCGCTCATTCAATTTAAACTGCCCAGTCTATATGCTAAAGTGTACTTGTGCCAGATGCTGAACACCACATTCTCACCTGATGTGTTCCTCATTCGTGAGTCACTGTGGATTAGAGCATAAAACCTTATTTCATGAGAGCTTCACAAGCAAACAAACAAACAAATTATTTTCAAACTAGAAACACTCAGAGAGCACAGACTACCACCAAGCCACTGTAAAAAAGAAAAAATGCCACGGATTATGGGCATTATTTTTGCTCTAATTGTAAAATTATTTCTATAACCCTAAAACTAAAGAATCCTTTGAAAAATTCCTGGATTCAGGTGGTGATCTGAATCACCACCAAAATGTAACTATTTGTTTTTTAGCTGTAACTGTGAGATCTGAGATCTTTTGAAAATTTAATCAAAATCCATCCATAACATTTTGTGTTATGTTGCTAACAGACAAACCAATGCCACGGAATACATGGCCTTCTCATTGGTGCAAGTAAAACCCGTATATGACCCTCATGTAAAATCCCTATAAATTCCCACATTAAACCCGTATAATTATGTGAAACCAATGTGAAGTCCAATATGAGACCCAAATAATCACATGTAAAATCCACATTTTTTTTATGTCAAACCCATGTAAACTCCCATGTAAAACCTGTGATTACATGAAACAAAATCACATGGGTTCCACAAGTAGGTTTCAGATATCACGTTTTTCTGTAAGGACAAAGTTTTACACATTTCCAATGGAACAATTAAGTGTCTGTGATTATAAGTCATGTGAACCCCACTTTACTGTTTAGGAGTCTGCACCAGGCTGTCTCCGAGTGGACTGAAATCTGTTCAAGAAATTTAATACCATAAGCATGTCCATCTTACCTCTGAACTAAATTCTCTAAATTTATACTTATTTTTTCTCCTTTTAGGTAAAAATGACATCTTTGGCGAGCCAATCAATCTGTACCCCCGTCCAGGTAAATCCAATGCTGATGTGAGAGCACTGACGTACTGTGACCTTCATAAAATCCTCAGAGAAGATGTTCTTGAAGTGCTGGACATGTATCCTGAGTTTGCAGATCACTTCTGGAACAACCTAGAAATCACCTTCAACCTCAGAGATGTGAGTTAACAACCTAATTTTAGAAGCCAGCATTGCTCTGAATCACCCCCTAAAAGTTAATATTTTCATGCTAATGATTGTTTCAGACCAACATGATCCCAGGCTCTCCCAGCAGTGATGATTCCACCTGCGGAGGGTTCAATAAACTACGAAGACGGAAGTTATCGTTCCGAAGACGCACAGAAAAAGGTCACTTCACTTCTTCTTTACTAGCCTGTCAAAGCTGCCTGCGTGGACAGAAAGTGCTGGTTTTCACCAAAATTTGTAACGTGGCATTGCACACCTCTGTCCAGATGATGCAGATGCTGGAGAAGTTAAAAAGTCCCATAAGTCTTCAAGGCGAAAACAGCGAGAAGCAGCCAACAACCAGAAGGAGAAGGAGGATGCAACGAAGAGACAGTGGAGGGCTCATCGGAGCTCAGTTTCCTCACACTCCAGTGGTGATGAGGTATCACGCTCCACCTCCACTGTACCTGTACTCACTGTGTTTTTTGTAGTTATTGTACAAGTAAGTAACAGCTGGATCTGCTCTGACAGGGGGAGGAATCAGTTGTGACTGGCCTCGTTCCACCTGCACTGTTGGAGACTCCGAAGGCTCAAGCCCCACCCATGACCTTCAGAGAGAACATCGAGGGTGAAGGAGACCCCAAGACTGGAAACACCTGCAACGCCCTGTCAGGTAAGCTGTACAGCATCCTTATTGGATCCTGAAATAATCCCAGTCAACAAAAGACACTAATTCTCTCCTTCAACACCTCATCCAGGAGCGTTCTCAGGGGTATCCAACATCTTCAGCTTCTGGGGAGAAAGCCGGGGAGGGGGTCAGTACCAGGAGGTCCCCAGCTGCAGTCTGGGCTCTCCTCCTCCCCTCAACACACCGCTGCACAGCCTGAGCCGACAGCAACGCAACCAGTTGGACTCGCGTCTGGACCTGCTTCAGAAACAGCTCAGCAGGTACCTGGGTTTGTTCTGCTCTGTTCTGTGGTGCCAGACCATTTCTTTTACCTGACTATCTGAAGAAGCTGCAGCAGAAGTAGAGCTTTTCTCCCCCAGAAGCCTTTAGCTGTTTGTCTTTGTGTTGCAATGAGGGCTACACATTCAGAGTTTTAGAACATGATTAACTGATATTACTAACCTGATTAAAAAAATAGATAAAAAAGAAAACGAGTTAATTAGTAAACCTCCTTAATTAACATTTTATTCACAATCCAATATAAAAACAACATAAAATGCTAAATGGAAAATAATTGAAGAGGGGGTGCTAGAGCATGGTGTAGCATCCCCTCTTCTTTTAACATGTCTGTAAACGTCTGGAAAGGGAGGAGACCAGTTGCTGGAGTTTTAGGAGAGGAATGTTGTGATTCTAGCTGCTTAACACTTGGTTGCTGGATTTCTGCTTCCATGATACTCCAGATGTTGTGTACTGGTGAAAGGTCTGGACTGCAGGCAGGCCAGTTCAAGCAGCCGGACTCTTCTCCTGTGAAGCCATGCTGCTGTGATGGATGCAGGATGTGGTTCAGCATCGTCTTGCTGAAACCTGCAAGCTCTTCCCTGAAGGAGACGTCTGGATGAGAGCAGATGTTGCTGTAAAAGTTTTTTTCAATTGATGAAGATTTTCCAGATGTGACAGCTATCAGCTCCATAGACACTATGGATGGCCCCTCTCTTCTTTAGTCTGCAAGACAGGACACCCATGCTTTCCAGAAAGAATTTTATATATTTTTATCCATCTGACCACAGAATAGTTTTCCCCTTTGCCTCAGACCATTTTAAATTAACTTTGGTCCAGAGAAGACGGTGTTGTTTCTAGATCCTGTTAACATCTGGCTTCTTCTTTGCATGTGTTGTGGAATTCCCCTGAAACAGACCAAGAAGAATGACACCAAGAAATCTATGCTAACAAATTCCCCTTTTCCCTCAACAGATGGTTGTAAAGTTCTTATCAGTAAGAATTAGAGCTGTCAAGGGATTAAAAATTCTAATCAGATTAATCACTTCTTACAAATTAATCATGATTAATCACCATTCGTGACTATGTCTGAAATCTGCCTCTTTTTACAGTATTGTATCAACAGAAAGAGTAAACCAATGCTTAGTTGGGTTTTTATTCAGTTTTTTATTTTGTTTTGTTTTGTTTTTTGTTTTGTTTTACATCAGACAATAACTTTAGTTGTAATAATCAGTTCAATATTATATAAAATCAAGACCTTAAAAAAGAATATATTCATTTTTGCCGCCTTTTCCTGGTCAGTACACCTGCCTGGCCCCCCGTTTAAACTTTTCTAGACCCGGCCCTGCATATCTGAAGTATAAATCCTTTCTACCACCTGTCAGCTACTTTATTAGAGGGGAGAGATCCCTGATTTTTATCTCAGAACCTCTTTATAATTTCTCTCACCACATTCATGGCCCCTAAATGATCAGACCTGAGTCTCCAACATCCGTACAGCAGCAAAAATTTAGAGAAGATGTCACCTTGTTTCCGTGTCAGTGACATGGATCTTATTGACATGAAACTGACAAATCTTGAACAATACTTTTGGGTAAATGTGTGCCAGTGTTAGCCATGAACCGCTAGTTTATACTAGAACTACTAACCGCTAGAATAGTGGCGCCACCGTCCTGGTCGGACGCCAGTTGCAGCAGCTCCAGTTCTGCGTGTGCTTTTAGTGTTATTTTAG
>JBAFSZ010000020.1:25080130-25091788 GCA_036919955.1 Melanotaenia pygmaea | reverse complement strand
AACAAATTTGCTCTGCCAAGGGGAGGCCTATGGGTAAGGCTCCTCTTGATAATCTGATTCATTTATTTATTTATTTAATTTGAATCATGGAATCTATGTAATCTTGCTGGACCTGACCAGAGGTGACAAAAAACATCAGACAGAAGCAACGACCCTTCAGTCCACACCATCACCAGACAACAAACTGTTACACCTGTACATGAACACACCAGAACATTTCCTACCGCTTTTACAGAAAAACAGAGCTGCTAGTGGTTAAGAGTTCCTAAATAATAAACAAATCAAAAAGAAATATCACAAATGTATCACAACACCAGCCAGATAAAAGATCACGGAAAAAAAGAAAAATCATCTCTTAGAGTAGAGGCAGAGGAGAGCCTCACCCAGAGCCCCCCGGCCATCCAGGGCAGCCCGAACGAAGGTTCCAGGGCCCCGGGAGCCCCTCACCCCCCAAAAGTAGAGGGCCCGCACCAATTAATTATACCCAGTCATGTTCTCTTTTACTAATTAGATGGCTTAAGTTGACTGCAGCCCCCCATCAGGTGCAGCCAAAGATCAATAAGTGAGCAGAAAGTTCTCTAAGCAACCAGTTACTTTTCAACCCTTTTGTTTCCCCTGTTCCAACTTTTTACAGATATTCTGCTGCCATCAAATTCAAAATGAGCTAATATTTTCAATGAAATGGTAAAACATCTGTTTCTCTAAGAAAATAAGATGTTGGACCTATTTCATTTAAATGTTAAAAATGAATCCAGCTCCACTGCCCTGCCTCCTTTAGGGAGGTCAGACCGTAATCTGGTTCTTCTGACTTCCACCTATAAACCAGCAGCAACCAGTCATCATGCAGATTATTAAAACCTGTTCCAGCACACCTGAGTAAATTAAATGCATTCAACAGCCTACCAGTTCTGCACATTGACTCATTCATTTGAGTCTGGTGGGTTGGAGCAGGGACACATTGAAAATCTGCCAGACTGTGGCCCTTGTAGGACAGAATTAAGTAGCCCTGGTCTAAAATATAATTTTGGTGGACATAGAAAGTAGCATAAGTAGAATCATGCAACACATGTAGCATCATGATCAAAAATAAATATATAAAAAATAAAGTGTAGGTCTAAATGCATGAAAAATAACATTCAGTTCCCTTCCAGTGTCCTTCTAATCAGTGTTTGTCACTTTTAAAAGCAATAACGTAATAAATATAAACACAAACATGCACAAAATAATCTGTGTTAAAGCTCCCTGCTTTACATACACGCATCACAATCATCATGAACATTTCTGTAGTTTGTCTGTGAATTTACTTTTACTAGATACTGGACACTCATATCTAAAACTCCTCAACAGCTTCCCTCTTAATTCATTAAAGCCATCAGTCCAAAACATGAACCTTGTTTGTCTTATTAAGGTGTTAGTGCAAAATTGTTACGAAAAGAAAGGAAAGGAAAGGGAGGGAGTTGAAACCTCTTACCAGGAAAAGTTTCGATGGCTTCACATCGTCAGTGACTCTTGATTATTTACTCCAGCCTCTCTTTGCCATCTGTGCTGCCTCCTCTCCTCCTACCTGTCCTGTTCCTCGCTGTCTGAGACAGTGGACAACATTAATAAGTGAGTGTGGGGATTCAAACACAAATCGGATGTAAAAATATCTGAGACTGAAAGAGCAAAGTCCCGGAATTTTGAGATTCCAGCCAGAAACATTTTTTCGCTCTCAAAAAGAGGACATGTCGGGGTAAAAGAGGACGTTTGGTCATCCTAATCTGAGTTTCACTCAGGAGCAAGGACTTTTTTTTACTGATGATATTTTGGTTTAATGTCTAGAAATATCATCCAGATCCAAAGCACTTTGTTACTGGTTCAGTTCAGATGATCAGTTTCTGGGTTTGGAAGAAATCATATTTTACTGTCATAATATGAACACAGCTACCAGAGTATGTGAAAACACCTTTTTGTCTCTTTATTTCCAGTTAAATCTGACAAGAAGGAAGAGAAGCTGGAAGATGACGTGAAGAAGGTGGAGCCAGTCGAGTCCTTGAATAAACCTGAGCAGAAGAGTGTAAAGGTTGAATATGCAAGCAGTGAAGCTCCAGCCAAGGAGGAGAAAGAGAAATGTGAGAAAGAAAGTGTTAAAGAAGAGAAACTAACTGATAACATGAAGGAGACAGAGAAACCAGAAGAAAAGGTGGAGGTAAAGAAGGAGATGGAGAAAGTGGAGTCAGTTCAGAAAAACGAAGAAAAAGAGGAAAAAACTCAGCAGGCAGAAGAATCACCTGTAAAAATGGATAAAACAGAGAAGGTAGAAGTTGAGATGTTAAACAAAGTAGTTGAGAAAGCAGAGAACGTGGAAAAGATGGAGAATAATGAAATGTCCAGAGAGGGAGGAAGAGCAGAGAACAAAGGCCCCGAGAAAGCAGAGAAACCAGAGATAAAGGATGTCAAAGAGCAGCACATCGGCAACGTGGAAACAAGCCCAGAGACTCCTGTCGAGCTTGATACCAGCTATGACGTGATGGAGAAGAAGGCTGACACAGAGATGAAGGTGACAGCAGAGGTGGATGACACCAAGACAGAAAAGGCTGACGCAGAAGAAGAAAAAGCAAATAAGACGAGGATGGAGGATGAGGCAGGTAAGCCTGAGAAGCCTGCCAAAAAAGCCGCACAGAAGACGGAACAGGTGGTGAAGCTGGACAAAAAGACAGTGGAAAAGAAAGACAACAAGGAGAAGGTTGGAGCAGAGAAGACCAAGAAGCCAGCGAAGCCTGTAGCCAATGGAAGCAGCACCACACCAAGCAGAGAGCGCGTGGACAAGAAGACCAAGGTATGACTTATCACAGGATGCACAGGCTGCCGATATTAGTATAAAACAAACTGGAAACAAGTCCGGTTCTAGTTTAACCCTTAAAACTCCACTAGATTGGAAAAAAGACCAATTTTCAGTTCTGTGGAAAAACATCAGCATTTGAGAAAATGCAGGGTATTTAAAAAAAAACAAATGGTGTCCTTTTCTTTTCGCCCAGTTAATGGATAAAGTTTAAAAAAACATTTGGGAATATTTTATAGAAAACAGAGCGGAATATAACGTTTAAGGGAGTTTTGATTTAAAGAAAACTTTCATTATCAAGGTGCTCCTTCTGTTTTCTGTTTTACTTACTAGCATCTATACCCACAAAAGATCAGAGACCTTTGGATTGGATGAATAAAAATTTATTGTGTTCAGGTAGGTGTCTGAAGGCTGTTATTTCTGGTCCATGGCAGTTTCCTCTTGTGTGGACGTAAGAGAACAGAGTTGAGAAACTGAACAACCACAGTGAAATGTCTCAGGCGATGAAATAACATACCAGCAGAAGTAATGGGATCCTGATCTGGTATCTTCTCCCTAACTGCTGAACAGGAGATTACTGCAATGAGAACTAGAGGGTTAACAGAGCTCGGTTACTCTGATTCAGACAGGAAACTCCAAGAGGTCCAAAGCTTCCTTCAGTCCATCCAGTAAGGAAATAAGCTTGGTCCAGAATACAAATCCAAGCTGTTACAACAATCCCAAGTTCAAAGCCTGTGAGAGCCACAAAAATAGAGCAAAAGTTACCAGGCTGAAAGCTGGCAGGTACAAAAACTCCAGGAAGGTCAACAGGCCGATGAGAAGGGCTGGAAACGTACAGGATTACTCTGATGATCTGGCAGTTGGCAGCAGAGACTCCTGCTTATCTTGGGAGGAACACAGGTGGACAGCATTAGTTATCAGGGCAAAGCAATCAGAGCCAGAGGAGAAAAGATGGCTTCAGAGGTGGCTGGGAAATCCCAAATCCATCCCGAAGTCATGACACAAACACTTTCCCCACATGCAACAGACTCACTGCTATAATTTTACCTTATTATTTTTATTACCTCATTTATGATTAGGTTGCTGCTTGTGCTGCCGAACCCTGCTGCCATTATCTTCTTTTCTTCATGTTTATTTTTTCCCTTTTTCTTTGTTTTTCTTCCTCATTTTGCACCCCATCCACCTGGTGTTGGTCTGGCTCTGCAGCCTGCTGTAGGAGTCACCAAACAAGGTGCTGCCACCAAAATGCAGCCGACCGCCACGGCCAACAGTGTTTCCGCCGTGGCTGCTGCTAGGCGCCCTGCACCCTCTGCCACCAGCACCTCAGATAAAAAACCTACCACATCCAAGACACCCTCCACAACTACTGCTGCTGGGCCTAAAAGGCCCCCTGCCAATTCCACCACCAGCCGCCCATTATCCTCCACCACGACCACTGCAAGGAATGGTAAACCCAAGGTAAGTGCATCGGTCCATCGGAGGGAAAACAGCTGAATAGTTTAGATCAAGACTTTACACAATATGAGGGTTTAAGAAGTTCTGAACTTGTATGCATTGATTGGCCCGTGATACGTGACCCCACCAGCTCACCACCTCAAAACATGTAGCCTGTGTCACTGTAACTAAGGAATTAACCAGCTTTATTTAGTTCCTCAGCACCCCAGGCTGCAGGGTGACTCAGTTCAGCATGTTCAGTGTTGCAGGGTGACTCAACTGTATGAGGAGCGTCGCATCACCCAGAAAGTTGCAGGAGATATGCGCCTGCAATCCTTGAATGGTGGCCCAGTTTACTGCTCGTTTGTTTTCCAGATTTGGCTTCCCATTGCTGCTGTTTGCCCTCATGCATCAGCCATTTCTTTCCTTCAAAGCCTGACATTCTCCTTGTTCCGATGCGTTTCACCTCCCTCCGCAGACTACCACAGAGAAGCGCCCCCTGGTACCAAAAGCCGGTACTGCAGCCTCCAATCAAATCGGTCCCATTGTTGCCACCAAAGATGGCACTGCTACCACAGCAGCCAGTAAAACTACTGCACGAACAGCTACATCTGCTCGCACAACTACAACTACTGTATGCAAAAGGCCATCAGGTAGCAGCTGTTTTAATGGACGACAAGAGTATTATTTCAAATTAGAGTGTGGGATGCAGTCATTCACATATCTTCTGACAATCTCTCTTTCAGCATCTGAAACAGACGGCAAGCAAGGAGAAGAGAAGAAGCCCAGCACTCGGAAGACCTCCACAGGTATCATAGCACTGCAGTTATGTTATAGTAGAACATAAAAAACATATAGCATGTATTTAAAGTAAGGAAGGAAAAGGGAAAACAGGCAAAGATTGGAACACAGGAAAAACAACATTTCATGGTTTCCATCCAAACACAAACAACAAGGGACAGGATGATGATCTGTGGAGCTAGGAGAGTTAAGTTTTGTAATCATGCCCCCTTTGGAGAAATTAACATTCCCAGCCCCCCGCCCCTGTATACACAGAGTGAGGGGACCAGGTATGTATGGATGGATGGATGGATGGATGGATGGATAGATGGATAGATGGATAGATGGATAGATAGATAGATAGATAGATAGATAGATAGATAGATAGATAGATAGATAGATAGATAGATAGAACGCATGCACCTCCCCCCCCGCTCATGTTGCTGCGCCCGCAGTTTGAGAACCACTGGACTAAACACATTATTACTAACAAACTTTGGCATGGACTACAGCACTGACAGCAAACAGTAAATAAAAAACAGAAGCAACAAACATTGGACTAGCAAAGGAGGAAGTGAGAACCATTGGCTTAAATACACTGAGGGGTTAAAATGGCGCAGGTGAGGTGAATGAGCTAATCAGACCAGGTGAACTAATGACCAGGAACCAAAAACACAACTAAACGTGACTCTAAACACCAAAAACATAAACCAAAACATGACAAAAACTCGGAACATGAGACAACATAAGTAAACCAAGCAACATAAACCTTTAATCAGGACATGTAGACATTTTTTCAAATTAATAAAAAACTGAAGTATCGCATGGCCATGTACTTAGGACCCTTTGTTGTTACAGTCGTATATTTGACTCAGGATTTCTCCATTTCTTCTGATCATCTTTGAGATGGTTCTGCACCTTGATTTGAATTCAGTTGTGTTTAATTGAATTAATTGGACTTCACTAGGAAAGACACACAGCTGTCTGTAAAAGACCTTACAACTCACAGTGCATGTCACAGCAAATGGGAATCATGAGGTTGAAGGAACTGCCTGAAATGCTCAGAGAATTGTGGCAAGGCACAGATCAGGCAAAGGTTACAAAGGAATTTCTGCTGCCCTTCTCCTAAAAGCACATTGGCCTCCATAATCCTTAAATAGAGGAAGTTTTGGATGGCCAGAACTCCACCTACGGAGAAGAGGCTGAGCTGAAGAAGAACCCAAAGATGACTGTGGCTGAGATCCAGAGATGTGGTGAGGAGATGGGAGAAAGTTCTAGAAAGTCAGCCATCACTGCAGCCCTCCACCAATTGGGGGTTTATGGCAGTGTGGCCTGACGAAAGCCTCTCCTCAGTGTAAGACACATGAAACATTGCATAGAGTTTGCCAAAAAAACACATGAAGGACTCCCAGACAGAGAAATGTGATTCTCTGGTCTGATGAGACCAAAATTGGACTTCCATCCATCCATTTTCTATACTGCCAATATTGAATGTTTGGCCTTAATTCTAAGTGATATGTGTGGAGATAAAACAGGTACCTCCTTTCACCTGCCCAATACAATCCCAACAGTGAAGCATGGTGGTGGCAGCGTCATGCTGTGGAGGTGTTTTTCAGGTGCAGGAACAGGACGACTGGGCCAAAAGATTCATCTTCCAACAAGACAATGACCCTAAGCACGTAGCTAAAATTCCAAAGGAGTGGCTTAGGAACAACTCTGTGACTTCTGGGCCTTTGTCAATCCAGGGCCCTCCTTTTCGACGCCCCAGGCGTCGACTAAAGGTCGCAACTAAAATTTGACAAACTTTCCCCAAACTATCGTTTTCCTTCCACCTCTCCCGGTCTACCGCAGCAGCTGCTCCCGGAGAAAAACTCTCTTCTCTTGGATTGTAGAGCATAACTGAGCCCTCCTTTAATTCTGTCACCATACAGGTTTGTCTCACTTATTGGGACAAATATACAAGAAAAAATAAATAAATTCAACTACTTGGTGAATTTTTACATTTTACTTTGTAATTACTAGGGACATGAGGGGTCAGTTTTGAGTCAGATTACTGCATATTTTTACTATGGTCCATCATTTTTATACATTATTTATGTCCAATCTCTAACTCCAACATTTCTTCTGCATGTTCCTTCTTCGTTGTCTCCTCTTTTAACCTGTAACCTACTTTAAACACCGTGGATGTGACAGCAATACAAACTGTCCAACTGCAACTCCTCTGCAGACTTTAATAGATAGAGGCTTTACTACTGAAAGGCCCTGCAGACGTTAAAACCTTCATCGCAGCAGCCTGTAGCCTGTTACTGTCTCCTTGCTGTTGACAGGAGTTTGCAGCTCTTGCTGAAGCACCCTCTGGTCGTCTAATCTGTCAGGGTTCACACAGAAAGTGAAATTGTTTTTAGGAAACAAGGAAAAGTAAAGGGAAGGATTTCTTAAGGAGTTGCAGATTTTTCAAAGACTCAAAAAGGACTGACAGCCAGACCTGTGATTCAACGTGCCTCATTACTCTACAGACACTGCAGATGTGAGTGAATTGACAGATTTAACTTGGCAGGAATGTTGCATTGGCTTAGGATGATGAAGGAGAGGATACCATTATAAATCTGCTTCACTTACTCTGGTAGAAATTTAAATGAATATTCTCAGAATGAATATTTTCTTCTGAATATTTTCCTTTAATAATTTTGTTTCACCAACTTCTAGCATTGCTGTATAAAGTGATGCTCCATCTCCAGAGCTATTTTAAAATAAACCAAACCTGTAAGCTGTAAAGATCATATTTTATAGTTTATCATGTGCACAGGCTAATGATTGGAGCCCCCTACCTAGAAGGGGGCCTCCGAGAACCAACCAGTTTTCAATCAAGACAGAGCAGTTTGCAAAGACACTGACCAACCATCAAATTTTAAGGGCTCCCACCTCCTCTCGGTCTTGCGTCGAGTAGCATCTTATGTAAACAAACCAAGACTAAAGAACTAAAGATAGAAAAAATAGAAGCGAGAGCAAGACAGTGGTAAGTAGTGCAGATAATCTAGAAGCTAACTTAGCTCAGAGAGGCTCAGTCTCTACCTGGAAGTCACCAGACTGAAAATAAAAACAGATATCAAATTAAAGCTGTATAGTTCAGCTTAAGTATAAAGCTAAAGATGTTAAATGATAGAATTAATAATAAAAACTCTGATATGTCGTACTAAGTAGATGAATGGAAGTTACTGTGTTCAAGTAGTGTTTATATTTTATTTCCCATGTCCAATTTATGCTTCTAAAAATGACTTATGCACGTTCTGTATCAGCTGTAAATGTAATCCTAAAGGGTCATAAAGCAGTTTTCAGTACATACATTAAATCATATTGCCCCTCATAATTAAATGAAAATAGATAATTATATAAAAGTCAGTAGAAGAAGTGAAAGCTGGTAAATAACATTGGAAAGTTGAAAAGTTTGATGCTGTAACAACATCTTTAAGGACAACATCATCAACGTGTTTTTGGTGTTATAATAAAAAGGGGAATGAACGCTGGTTGGAGGGGCACCCCGTGTAATTTTGCTTACAGCGCCCAGAGATCCAAGAATGGCCTCTGATCATGTGTTGTCCTGCTTTAAATCATTTTAAAACCCTTTCATTTATTTTTTTAATTAATTTATTCAAACAAGGTAATAAAACAAACATTATGTTTTGAGATTAGTGTCATAGAATCCTAATAAAAGTAAACAAAGGCTTGTCTGAATGGGAGCAGGTAAAACTCTAGGACTTATCTAGACCTGCCACTCAAAAATAAATTAGTAAAACAAGCTAGACAGAGGTTCCCACATTCAGAATGATCCCATCCACAATGCTTCTGTTACCATCATTATGAAAATCAAACAGACAGCATGTGCCTGGATGGCAGAAACAGTTATATAAGAAAGTAAATTATACACAGACACTCAGAAAGGGCAAAAATAGAGTACAATAAAACCCCAACATTTTCCATAACAGATTGAGTCAAGCCAGCTCTTTAAAGTAGTAAGATCATTTTCCATCCCATCCAGAAGCTCTTCCAAATTCCACCACTACAAGAAATTCAGTAAAATCTTTCTCTAAGTCCATTTCTATCCCTTTAGAATCACTAAATCTCTTTGCCTTAAATGATTTCACATCTTACGTGGCACAGATGAATTTATTATGTATCCTAATGTGAGATTAACAAAATACTAGGTTTCCTGTTAAGTAAAGAAACTCTTTAAAGCTTCTATGAAATACTTGTTTCTGTTTCAGCTGACTCTTCCAAGCCCAAAACCACCACCACCACCACCACACGCAGCACTGTTCCCACCACTGCTGCCTCCCGCACTCGCACCACAGCAGCCAAACCAGCCACCTCCTCCTCCACCACAGGCACAGTGCCAGAGAAGAAGCCCCTGGTGCCCCGTGCCTCACGACCCACCACTGCAGCCACGGCGAGCCTCGCAGGGTCCTCCTCAAGGTCCACAGCTCGTCCCAACACAGCGCCGGCCCTCGACACCCACAACATCCGCTCTAAGATCGGCTCCACGGACAACACGAAGCACCATCCTGGAGGGGGGAAGGTGGGTCCTGCTGATGTTTTCTAGCCGTCAACACTTCTTGTGAAATTGAGCTTCAGCTGCTGTCTGTGATTTAGCGTACAACACTGCCCTCTAGTGGCGACTTTATTCTTCACTTATTTCTTCTTAATTTCTCTCAAAGTAACAACTTTTTCATCTAAGGAGCTTTAAAACACAACACTGTATTTATTACATTCGTACATCAGTTTTTGTGTTTTTTTCTTGGTTTTTCAGGCATGTCTGATTATTTGTTTCGTCTGCATGTTTATTTGATACCATGACATCCTTTCCTCAGAGGAGAAGGGGTTCAGAGCTTCCATATAATCTGAAAAGATGTGGATTTCCATCCTCAGGTTCTTTGTAGGGTCCCTCTAGTTAGAGTTCCTAGCTCACAATTATGTTATCTTTCATAACTTGCAGTTATAATCACACTAAGCTTAACTTAAAAATCTCTTAGGAGAAGGTGTATTTGCTGTAAAGAAATCCAACATCCAGTTGACGGACAGGTGACAGTTTATTTGCACATCTTTGTTCATCAAATATAAAACAAATTATTTGTTCCCTTTTAGTGCTGATTGAACGAGTCACTAGTAACAGCAATTGTGGTTGACAGTTAACTTTTTTATTGTTTTCCCATTGGTGCCCCACTAGAGACCATTCAGTTAGCTTACACCTGAAACATCTTCTCTTCATACGCTGCCAACAGAAAGCCACCAGCTGGATTTAACTAAGACATGGATGATGATCTTTCTGTTGCAATAAGTTATTTAACCCAGTTTGATGCAATAGCTTTTCATTTCTTAAACAACCACATGGAAAGACACAGCCTGTGGTCATGGCAAGGTTGTTTATCTGTTTCAGAATGGTCATGTCATATTGGCTTTAAGCAAAGAAAACGTCTGAGGAGATGTTCAAACTGCTAAAACTGGATTAAGAATGATCAAACACTATTAAAAACTTGGATAGCGAGGAACCATCATCTTCCAGGAAAAAGTGTGGTTGGAAATAATCCTAAATGATGGTGATCAAATCATAACAGTAGAGCACGGAACTATGTTTAATGATGAAATACAGAGCATTTCCACAAGCACAATGTGGAGGGAACACGGACTAAACAGCAGTGGAGCCATAAGGAAACCACTAATCTGTGAAGATGGTCTGGGATTGCTGCAGTTGAGCAGGTCTAGGTTCAGCAACATTATGTGTCCGAAGAATGAGGTCAGCTGATACCTGAATATCCTGAATGAGCAGGTAATTCCATCTTCCCCGATGGCTCAGTGCAGGATTCATGGGGCTCAGACTGTGAGAGAGAGGTTCAGGGAGAAGGAGACATAATTTTCACACATGGATTGGCCTCCACAGAGTCTAAACCTTAATCTCATTTAGAGTCTTTGGGATATGCCGGAGGTCCCACTGTCCCATCATCGCTCCAGCGAGAGCTGAAGATCACAGACCAATGAAGCCAACTGAACCACATTAATTGCAAAAAGCAGAGACCCAATCCTGGGGCCACCAAACCGGATCCCCTCAACACTTCTGCTGCGCCTAGAAATTCTGTCCATGAAAGTTATCAACAGAATATGAGACAAAGGTCAGCCTTGGTGGAGTCCAACCCTCACTGGAAGTGGATCTGATTTACTGCCGGCAATGCGGACATGGTCATACATGGACTGGACAGCTCGTGTGAGGGGGTCCAGCACTCCATAGTCCCGGAGTACTCCCCACAGGAATCCCCCGGGGACACAGTCGAACACCTTTTCCAAGTCCACAAAGCACATGTAGACTGGTTGAGCAAACTCCCATGTCCCCTTCATGACCCTGAAGAGGGTGTAGAGTTGGTCCACTGTTCCACGACCGAGACGAAAACCACACTGCTCCTCCTCAATCTGAGGTTCGACTATTGGACTGACCCTCCCCTCCAGGGGTCTCATTTATAAAACTGTGCGTAGGATTCTTACTAAAAGTGTACTTACGCTCAAAACCGGAAGTTGGCGTACGCCATAAAATATTCTGATTTATAAAACCGTGCGTACGCACAGGTGCAAGCAATTTC
>JBAFSZ010000020.1:25030443-25043976 GCA_036919955.1 Melanotaenia pygmaea | reverse complement strand
GAAACTCTAGGAGGGGGGGGGGTGGGAAGAGGAGTTTTTAACTTTGGGGTTTTTTTTTTTTTTTTTTTTTTTTTTTTTTTTTTTTTTTTTTTTTTTGCCGACAATAGTCGACGACTAAATTTGTTGTTGACTATTTTTATTGTCGACAGCGTTGACTAATCGTTGCATCCCTATTGTGGAACCTGACCACTGCTGTTTGGGACGTTATGGGACAACAAAATGTTGCTCCATTCTCGTCTCTCCTGGATTGACAGAGCCAATAAGCCTGCATCTGCTTTAACTTCGATGCACCGTCACAGACATTATCTGGCATGTCTGCAGCCTGGCGTCTGAGTTTCTGTTGCCATGGTTACCAACTACCATTTATTCACCGCAATAATTAAGAATAGAATAGAATAGAAATACTTTATTAATCCCTTCAGAGAGCCCTCAGGGAAATTTGGGTACTTGGGTAATTTACAACAATAAGTCTATTTGCTCTGAACTTGTTTCATAGGTGTCCATTATCACTTTTTTATGGACACCCTCCAGCCAATCAGAATCAAGTATTCACCCAGACCATGGTATAAAATGGCTACATCATGAACATTGAGTATAAACTATCATGGCAGCATCTTAAGCGTGTACATGGGATTTTCTTCGTAACGCTCTGTCGGCTGATCAGAGTGAAGCTCACTGCATGCAGCACAGACAGTTGTCGATGTTTGGATCAATGCTTTGTCAGGAAGAAACATGAATGCCCTCTAATGGTAATTCATGAAACTAGGCCAACTCATAAACTGGTAATTAGTAAACATTTATTTCACAAGCTTCATGAAAATTACACCAAATACAGGATATTGTGTGGAATTTATGAAAGATGGTCCAGATGAAGACTTCTGTGGCTGAGGGTAAGAAGCCATTTGGACAGTTTGGATCTATCTGTGCTTCTTGAAGGCTGCAGAGAAAAGAAATATTAACAATTAAAATTGAGGAAAATTGGTGGTTGGGGGGGTTTGTTGTTGAGGAAAATATGGTTATGGATATGGTTGTGCGGCGTTTGTGTCTGAGTCACTGCTGTAGGTTTGGCGTAGCTCCGCAGAGGCTCGATGCACACCTCTTCCAGACCTGATGGGCACCCCTGTGACGCAGATGGTTACGCAGAGGTACTCCCTTGTGATTGGTCAGTTTGGGATCACCGGATATGTGGATCTTCTTGCTAGCTGCTTTTCCACTTCAAGTGCCTCTTTCACAGGTATGTCGGTGAGAATAGCAGTTTTTCTCTTTTTCCTGTGCTGCTTAACTTTTTTTCTTGGACCAGCTTTTGGGTAAGGCCTAATACTTCTCTGGAGTTAAAGTGGGAGCATTACTATCAAAGGATAAGGTGATGGCTTGCTTGCTTAGCCCTGGAGTAGCTGGTTCAGTTCTGGGTCTGGATTGGCTGGGTTGGTGCTTGGGTTATTGCTGGGGCCTGGAAAAGATAGGTTAGTTTCGGAGCATGGAACAGCTGGGTTGGGGCTTGGGCTTGGTAGTGCTGGGTTCTGATAGGGCTGATCTGAGACATAAGATGGTGCAAATTCTGTCTCCAAAAACAGGTCCCTGTTGTAAGGTTGAACCTCTGTCGCCCGAAAGCCGGCCTGAATATTTAGTGGGGTTGCAGCCAGAGGATTATCGATTGCCACAATCCCGGGAATGTCATAGAGTGTTTTACCTGGGTTGTTCCTTATCCAGGAATCAGAGACAGCGTTCACATGCCTTTTAAATAGCCCGTAAACACTTCTGTCCAAAGGCTGCAGTCTGTGTGAGCAGTGGGGTGGAAGGACAACAAAATGATGCCATTTGCTTTGCCAAAATGCAGCCCATCAATACAAAGATGTGAGCAGTGGTTAACCAGAAGCAGCAAGCAAGGCTTCTCCTTTGAGCACCAGCTTAAATTTACAGAACAATGACTGAGGTATGACAGGATGTCTTAATGTCTCCTCTAACAAGTCTGCATTTATCATTGTTAGGATTTTTATCTAAAAGAAGTTTATTTTGAAATATATCAATTTAATATTTTTTACTTTGGATTGTGCAAAATGGTTAATTGGTGCTCACCTCAGCTCACAATGTGCTATTCTCTTCTTAGACAGTACATGACATCTGCCCATGTAAAGGAAGAAAACTAGTATTTTAATTCGCCTTGGATGGTTATGATAATGGACACCTCGTCGGACATTATCACTTAAAGTGCAGTAAGTCAGAAAGTCAGCTGGTGAGGTAAACAGTACTCTGCCTCACCTCTAGGGGGCGCACTCATACGTTAACACAGTGTTTGTGGCGTTGCCAGCCTTGTTGCTGTATCTAGCTCGTTTTCAGACCCCTCTAGCACTTCTTTTTTTTTTCAAAGCGACTAGCGACAAATCTCGCGACTTTTTCTGGTAGTATTGGAGCCCTTTGGAGACTGACGTATATGAACGTAGTTATTCTTCTCAATGAGGAAAGGGAGCTGCGCAGGCCCCTCCCCTGTTGTGAAATGTAGCAGACTCCTAATTAGAAAACAACCTACACCTAATAAAATTAAACTACAAAAATAAAAATATTAACTAAAGAATTACTTTTATTTTTGTCTTTTTACACATTTTTAGCTGGTCTTTTCGTCAATTTTTTCCTTTCCCGTGACATTCCTCTCCACAGCAGCCTCCATTACAACTACATGTACCAGGATGTTATTTACGCTTTAGACGACGTCATTTAGTAACTTCTAGCGGCTTTTCGGACAGCCAGTATGTAACGTGAGTGTGATTGAAAGAGGAATGCTGACGGGATATGAAGTATTATCAGTAGTTGCAGGCTGTTGAATGAGAATTGAAATAAGATGCTCTTTTCAGTTCTTACAGTTATAAATCACCAGTGCCTCACCAGTCATGAACCTCACCGCACCTCACTGGTTAAACTACACAAACTAGCAGAGTTGATTTATGCAGTGTGTTTCTTCACCAAAGCACTCAGGTGTATGAATTCATAATAAAAATTTTCTGATTAGAGATCGAGAACCCCTAACCCCGATTTTCTGTCCTTTCCCAGAATCATTCACAGTCCAGAGTTTTCTGGGATGTTCCTGCTGAGAAACATAAACCAGTTCAACTGAATATGTGAAGCTCAGAGACGTTTTAATGAGACACTTGAAGAATTTTGGCCATCGACGGCCACCCATTCAAAGCTGTGCTTGTTGTTAGACGGCTTTGCTGCACAGTGGTTGGCACAACAGCCTCACGACATGAAGGTCACTGGTTCGAGCCTTGGCTGGGCGAGGTTTGAACTTGGGGTGGCCTCTCTGTCTGGAGTTTGCATGTTGTGTATGTGTGGGTTCTCTGTGTTCTTCGGCTTCCTCTCACCATCCAAAGACTTGTATGTTGGTCAGTATAAATTCTCCCTAGAAGTGTGTGTGTATGTGAATGGTTGTTTGTCTCTGTACTGGCCCAGCAATGGACACTAAAGGGTATACCTGCTTCTCACCTGGTAAAAATGTTGCGATAGGCTCGAGCTTACCTGCTTTACAGATAATGAAAGAATGCTATGCCAATCTTTACCACTAGATGTCAGTATTTCTTACATGCTGCACCTGAATGAATGAAAGGTCATTGTCCACATATGCAGTAATTCTGGGTCTGAGTGGTTCCATAGAAGTTACTGATCTTTAACTACAGCTGCAGTCATCGCCTCCAAGTCTCGAGAGAGCAACTACAAGTCTGTCGTCAAGAACGTCGAGCAGCAGGTGGACGACTACAACAAGAGTCTGATCAAGTTGCTGCAGAACAGCAAGAGTTAAACTTCATCCAGTAAGAATTTACTTCAGTTCTTCAGTTATTTGAGCTAAAGCTGGTTTGTTTTATTAAAGATGCTTGAATGTTTCTAATTATTCTGATTAATTTTTATGTATATATATTCTTCCCTTTCCAAATGGCCCAAGCACGGTGATCTTCCTTTTCAGGAGCTCCTGAGAGGTGAAGGAAATGTCATGTGACAGCCTGCATCCCCTGGTTCTTCCCTGTGCCTCCACTGGTTGGCTTTCTCATTTATCCATCACCCAGGTCTTAGAAAATATTTGATATTTTGCTGCTTGCTGGACATTTTCTGTCAGAAAATCACCTGCAGCGGGACAGATTTAGTAAGTTACTAACAGATGCCTTGATGGAAAATGTTTGAACTTTGATCTCTGAACGTTGTGTATGAGGATGAGGAAAGGTGAAAGTTTTAGCTCTAAACTCAGTCACCACGGTGTGATTGTGTCTGCATGTTCTTTGATGGATTTTAACTGCCGGGTAAAAAGGGGCACGAAGATAATCTTTGTACCCAATACTGTACAGTTTCCATAGAAATATGAATAAAGACGATGTTTCCCTGTTCTTTTGTTTTGCAGTTGAACACAACAAATCCAAGCAAACCTTTAAACCCTCCAAGATTCTTTTTTCTTTAACTTCTTTATTTCAACTGTGACACAAATATTTCCAAAAACCTGTCAGTTTTTTTTAAACCTAACGTGCTCGTTCCTCACGAGGCATTTTACACCCTTTGATGACCTGAGCTGAAAATACTGTAAAATCTGTTTTCTGCCATTTATTATATGGAAAATATTTCTTTCAATTAATAATTCAGATATTTAAACTTTAAAAAGTTAAATGTCTTGAAATGATTGAATGTTTGGTAGTTTTGAGCAGTGATTTATTAAAAGAAAAAGCAGGAGAAATAACGTTTGATTTGAAACCAGTTTTTGTGTGTGGGCAGTAGGGTTCATATCAGCTGATTTACTGTAAAACAACCTGTTTGTGTGTCCAGCAAGGTTAATTACATAAAAAACATTTTAACTGAAGACCACAACCCACAAACTCCCATTTTTTATTTATTGCTTTTAATTACAGGAAAAAAGGTCAACAATTTGCATAAATTTCAATCCACTCTAGAAATATATCGGACCTCTTCCAGTACACAGATATCAAAGTACAGTAAACATAGGAGCTGAGGGTGGCAGCAGAGTGATCCCTTACAGATCTAAAGTACAGCATTTTTCAAACAGGTCAGCCGACTGTACACCGGACCTCCTTCCATCCATGCAGGCTGATCCATGTGGAGATGCTCAGATCAACTGCAGGTGGATTTCCGTGTCCACCACAAGCGTCTCCTGACGGTCGCATTCAGGAACAAACAGGTGAACAAGCAGTGATGGTGGACAGACGTGCAAACTCAAAACATCCACACAGCTCTGAAACAAACATCCTGTCATCCAGCTGCTGCCTGGAGCGCTTATTTCAGAAAATAACGACTTGGCTTTAGAGCTGCGACAGAAAACACCTGCAGATGTTCCTGAAGGACGACTACACTGAGAAGTTTAGTTCGGAGATCTGTTAACAAGGAAATCTGAAATGTTCATGTTTTACTGAAATAAAGAGAAAAAAGGCAGCTTTTATGTCCATGAAAATATTTAAACTTCAGCTCATACTGACGTCACGCTGCCTTATTACAGCTTTCTGTTACCTCATGTTAGCAAAAGCAACAAGAAGTTGTTTTCAATCAACTTCTGCATGATGCTACTAAGCTAACCAGCTGTTCTCCTCACAGATGTAAACTAATGGCTGCTGTCGGGTGACCACTGAGGCCATCCTTCGGTCAGGAAGCAGCTGGTGATAAATAACCGGTTCAGTTTTTCCGGCTAACAGGCGTCAACTGACTGAATGTAGAGGTAGCAGCAACTAGAACAAAAACATGTCATCAGGGCAAATATAAAACATTTAAAATGAGAGAGGGGGAAAAGACTACATACTAACACTTCATTACAATCCAAGTTTCATTAGTTTGAAAGATTTACCACCTGAAACTTATTTTTAATATATATATATATATATAATTTATTCAGTGATGTACGGAGCACCGTTGTCTTAAATTATTCTGAACGTCCCAAAATACCTTGAGAGAACCTCAGACGACATGAACGATGTGACTACTTCAAATCAAGTGTGCAAGCTCTTCAAGTTTATCTACAAATGTCTAACCAAGTGTTAATTATCAGCTGTCATTCATCTTAGAAATAAACGTTCAGCAAGTCCAGGTCTCTTTCAGAAGTCTCTCAGTGTTTCAACACATGATGTCCTCTTCCTTCTCAAACCCAGTCAGAGGCTAATCAGTCTTTTTTCATACATCGTCACTTGTGTTAGTGTTCCAGCAAGATTCTCAACGAAAATACTGTCTGTGCTGCTGCGCTTAGAGGAGGTGGGCTTACAGGGGTTAGCACCACCAGTCTCACAAAAACATCATTTCTTTCTGCATAAGCACAGTTAAGACGTCAGGACCGACCTTGTTGGACCAGCTTCATGTGGTAGTCGGCTTTCCATGATGCAGCGGCGACACGGCCCCATTTACAGAAACAACGCTCTGAGGAAACCGCTTACACGACCAATGACTCGTAGAAAAATTCTAAATAAAGTTATGTTTCTCTGAGGCGGATATGTGGAGAGGTAACTTAAGAGATTCCTACTGTTACCGCAGATGGATCTGCTACCGTACAAAGCTGAACGAACCTCGAGTATCCTCCATTTAAAAAAAAAAAAAAAAAAAAACTGGCAGTTTGATCAACCACAGATCACGTCCGACTACACTGAAGCAGAATCAGGGCTGAATCATGTTCTGTTGGATTTCCACAGCATCTAGAGTTCCATTTAAAACACTGACATCTCTAAAAAAATAAAAATAACCTGTGCATTACATCATACCAAAACCAACGGCTGATTGGTTTGTTATTTCAAGTTGAACTCAATCCTTTCATCAGCCTGGTTCTGCCATTATTGTGCACTTGTGTTCTTGCTCTGCCGTTTATCAGTGCATTTATCCAACTTAAAAAAAAGTACAAATGGAAAATAAGAAATTAAAAAGCAGCAATTAACTTCCAAATAATCCATATATCAAGTGGCAGAGACACTTTAGATCCAAGTACTTTGATACGAACTTCTTAGCTATGACAAAGCTTAGATTTAAAAAACCTGACAAACAGGAAACTGAAGATAAAATTAATCTTTCTTACATTAATTCTGAATAATGATCTTTGAAAACTGCTGTACAATTCTGTCACAATAAAATCCGACATTAACAGTAATGAAGAAAAAGCATAAATAGGCTCCTTTAGAAACAAGTGAATAAGAACATTTGAGCTGAGACTGAAGTCCAACTTTTGTAAAAACAAAAGAAAAATCCCCCAAATCTCTCAGCTTCCTTATAATTAAGTAATAATTTAACCTTTTCCAACCCTCAGTGCAAAAGCATAAAAAAAGAAAAACTGATGGGGAAGGGACCGGGAGTCACATGACTTGTCTGTGTGAGACAGTGAATCATCTCCATGGGAACCGGATGGTTTTCAGGCACATGTACGTTAGGCTTTGTCTGCCGAGCCCTTGGCAGGTCAGTCACTTTCTGATGCTTTAGTGCATTCAGTACCTGGAGAGCAAAAGACAGGAGAACAACTCTTCATCCTCCCTCTTCTTCTTCAGTCAGCATTGTCAAGTGTTTCTGAAACGTGGGATGCTGCGTACTTCAACCGGAAGCCACCTGCAAAGCATCAAAGATCAGTCAGCTGCAAAGATTTCTGTGAAATGTTCAAAGAACCTGCACGAGGTTTAAGGATCTGGACTTAAGCCCTTCGCTGGTAACACTTCAACTACAACTAAATTATGTTCTTACCCAGAAGCGTAATGAGATAATTAAAAATAAAAAAGCCTCGTGTGCATGCGATAGCGTGCTCTGCTTTGCACAAAGTATTAACGGGCTACTTCTAAACAAGATGCTTCTGTTTCCTTCAAGTTGCTGAGGTCTGACCCATTGGGACAAACTAATGTCTGTAGATGGGATGGTTGTAGTTTGTTAGCAGAAACAACTGAGGACGTGACGCTTGTTCAGGAGGATGACCAGTCGCGTCTGCTGGACAGAGCCATGCTTCCTCAGGATCAGCTGGTCACTGCTTTCATGCTATGTTCTGACACAGGACACAATCAGCAGATTGCTGGAAAAGGCTACCGGATCCCCGCGAAGTGCAGCCGGAGTAGACTTCACTCCAGGGATCAGCAACTCAGGTATTGGATGTTTTACTGCTGCAACACACCTGATTCAAACTCATTGTGTGGTCTTCTTCAGTCAGCATTAACAAGTGCTTCTGAAATGTGGGAGGCTGCGTACTTTAACTGGAAGCAACCTCCAATGATCAACATGCTTGTGCAGAACCAGACAACAAGCAACTGGAAAGCACATTTATTTTAATTAGGTGTGTTGCAGCAGGGAAACCTCTTTTCTAGGTGTTCCTTATGATTATCTGCTTTGTTTTCTTAGAGTCTGCGGAAGGTTTTCTATTAAGTTTCTCTACAGGTGAAGCAGCTGGTTCTCTGGTTTTTCTGTTTCGGTTTTTATTTGTTGCCGTTTTCTATCTTTGTATCTGGTCAAGAGTTAATATATAATTCAACAACAAACAGAACAAGTTAACAATAATACGTCAGTGTGAAGGGAAGCCTAGTACCCACAAATCTCCCCTTAGTAAAATTTGTAAATTTGTTCAGCTGTACACAGCAGCCAGACCAAAATCCTGCTTCTATTAAGCTGAAATATAAATGAATGGATGAATGAATAATAAGGGAAAGGCCGTCTTAAACTGTTTTCTAGCAGTGTCTTTTTAGAGGTTACCTGTCGGAGCCCTAACCCACCACACCTCAATTTAAACAAAGTGATCTTGTGATGTCATAATTACCGAATTTCACATTTGATCGCAGCATTAAACAGTATGATTAATTTATTTATTATTATTTATTTACTGGCCGACTAATCGGTTGGGCCCTAGTTTTCACTACTAGTTTACTTGCTGCGTATCACGTACACGCGGTCAGTGTTTACGTGAATGTCAGTGTTTACCGTGCACATGGTCCGTTTTCAAGCACGTCCCTTTTGTAACTAAAGAAACTCTGTAAACCCACAACGGCTGAGTTAAGAAATGGGAAAACACGGCACTTTATTTTGCTAGTTGTTTTTCACAACGTATAATTTGGGCGTTTCCTCGGGACACATCGATAGCAAGTTTACTGCGTCCTTTCAGATTTTAATGAGTCACCTAGTAACATCACTGCCATGGAAACAGGAGTTGTCCTGCACTTACCAACAGATTAAAAAGTTATTTCTTTGTTGTTTGTCACAAACAAACATGAGAAGCCAAGTTTTCTTGTTTAGATTCAGAAAGTAGTCACGTAGTCACACAGGAAAAAAGATGCACCAGTTATTGTTTTTAAAATCACATCGAGGCCGCTCGAATCTTAATTATCCTAACACAAGTCCAGGTAGAGGTCCTGCAGCCTTTTCCATCGGTTTTCTCTGAGAGAAATCCATACTTAACATGTACTGCTGTTTTCAGAGCCGAGGGGAATTACCTTTGTTTCTATATTATTTTCTTATCCTGGCATCAAAAGAAAGTAATACATTAAACTTAAAGACTTCTTCATGTGATTTTACACATTTGTTGTGTTGGGAAATTAACAATCATGATTATTTCTCTGACAATAATCACACCAAACGTTCTATCATGGCATCCCTCGTCTAATCTAAGTGGAATCTCTCTGGAAGAATGCCTGTGTTGTGTTACCTTGCTGCGTGGAGTCCATGGAAGGCTGGTTGCAATCCTGAGCGTAGTGGCCTCCAACCCCACAGTTGTAACAGGAAATGTTCCCGTTCTTCTTGTTGACCCCACCTCCCGCCAGGGCAGCAGTAGGCAGCATCCCCATGTGGTTTGCGTACACAGGCTGGTAGATCCGCTGACAGAATGATGCCACTGGTGCCATATGCTGCTGGAGAGTGTAGTTTGCGGCGGCAGCTGCCACCGCCGCAGCAGCCTGGTTGCCCATCATGTGTGATGGCACATCTGCATGGCTGTGAGAGTGAGTGTGCATGTAGGAGGATGGGGGAGCAGGAGGTGGGCCGGTGGGGAAGAAGGGGGGCAGGGAGGCCGCTCCATTGGCTTGATGAGGAGGGTGGGCCTGAGTGAGGTAGCTGTTGCTGCACAGGTTTGTGAGGTGGAAGAGAGATGGAGGAACGCTGAACACCTGGCGAGCTGCTGCCGCCGCCACTGCCATCTGGTGAGCGGGGAAGAATAAGGGGATCTGACAGCTGGACCCCCCCGCCAGACTGCCTCGACTGCCACAGTTGTTATGACAACCACAAGTGCCACAGCCCATCGGCTGCTGCTGTTGTTGGGGAGCTGCTGGCTGCTGGGTTTGCTGAAGGGTTAAAGGGTTGCCAGGGGCAACAGGGGCACTTCCACAGGAAGCAGTGCTGCTGTAGGAGGCGCTGTCGCTCTGTGCTGTGCTGTGGGTAACTGCTGGGCTGAGGCTGGGGGCAGGCCCTGGGGAGTGTGTGGTCACAGCCTGGGGAATGGTGCTCTGTCCATTTCCCAGAGATGGAGCTGCTCCACTGACCACGGGGGCTCCTAAAGTTGGCATGATAGAGGTGGGCACAGGCGGCAGGGTGTAATGAGAAGGCATGCCGGTCAGTAGGGGCAAACCATGCTGCTTGGCATGAGATGTCTCCACCTGTGGCAGAGAAGAGGCCAGGCCAGGGCTGACACTGGCTAGGTCTTGACAGGACAGGACGGGAGAGGAGAAAGACGTGGGGCCTGAAGACATGACATTCAAGGCCCGGACAGGAGCCGGGTGTGAGTGGAAAGTGTGTGGGGCAGCAGGAGGAGAATACCTACCAGGAGCTCCATCAGCACTGCCCTGGCTGTGGGGCAAAGACGTCTTGAATCTCTGCACTAATGGCTGCACACCAAGGTTTCCTGGAGGATGGAGGCTTACGGATGAAATCCCAAAGGTTGGAAGCATGTCCCGCTTCTCAGGGTCTCCCACAATTCCAGGGCCTTGAACGGGCGGAGGCACTAGGGACAACGGCATCATCCCTGTCCCACCCAGGGGCTTCCCATCAGGAATGATGCTTTGGTTGGGAGGAGAAACCAGTGGTAGATCGGAGTCCGGAGGCCCGTTAGGAAGCACACAGGGCAGAGAATGCATAAAGGAGAGAGGAGGGAACTCTGAGCTGGTCTCTGAGTTGTTGGAAGACAGAGGGTGGACAGACGAGACCTCTCCCAGTACCGCTGGATCAGCCTGGTGGGTGAAGATCAAGTCAGGAGCAGGATCCTTATCGCCGTCGTCAGAGTGGCTGTCTGTGTCTAACATGGACAACAAGAGTTACACTCGCACCAAATCACTCTTACACCACCTTTGCACTGTGTGTCACCTTTGTTGTTGTCATCCTCGCTGTCCAGGCTCTCCAGACCTTGGTGCTGAGGGCTGGATGGAGAGCTGTAGCTTTCTGATGATGTTTCACCACAGGTATCAGGACCAGAACCTCCGTCGGGAAAAGCATCACAAACCAGAACATTTATCATGATGCACAGCAGAATAACTGTAAAACTGCATTCATGTTTATCAGAAAAGAGGAAAAATAGTCCAGCACATCATCCACTCACCTTTTCTCTGAGGTTGCAGGCTTGTTGCCAAACTACCGTTGGTCATTAAGGAAACCACTTTGCCTTTCCCATCGCCTTTATGCCTGCAGACAGACAGGAAGAAACAGACCCAGAGATTAAACTTTAAAAACATTTCCAGTAACTGGCCAGCTCACATCTCTTGTAGTGATGCATCACCTACCTGTCTGTGGGCAGAGATTTGCTCTTTATCTTCGAGACTGTGTGGCTTCTTTTCTCTGAATCCTGGTGCTGGAAGATCAGAAGTAACAGGATTTCAAAGCAAATAGGAAATTGTTTTTTATTAAACACGTTCATTGTGATCTCTGGAGATTTCAACCATGTCTCCCTCCACAACAAAAAACATATCACAACTTAACACTGTTATATTTTTTGACCAGGATATCTGTTAAGTGTTTCCTCTGTACAGTATTTTTGCATCTAAGTTTAATTTTACTCTTTTTTTTGTCATTTTTAATGACACTGAAATGTCCCAGTCTGGGACTAATAAAATACGCATGACTCAGAGTTCTGCTGGTTCTGCTGCTCTGCCTCCACTTTTCTGCCTATAATTTACATTTTTGTTGGTGTAAGGGTTGGATGGAGAGCTGTAGCTTTCTGATGTTTCAACACAGGTATCAGGACCAGAGCCCCGATACCTGGGTTTAATGAACCAAAAATGAAGTTCATTTATTCATAATATATCTAATTTTTTTTTAATAATCTGATTTTTTTCCTGCCAAACATCGGAATCAGTGTCGGCTTATTGTTTGCAGAGGGATTTAGTTGGAATGGACTTTACTTTGTTTCTATATTGTCTTTGCAAAAAAAAGTTATAAATAAATAAATAAACCTTAGAGACTTATAAGGAGTGTTCATGTGATTTTACACATTCAGTGTTGTGAAATTAATTAATGCAGACTAATCAGGATTATTTCTTTGACTGATTGATTATTATTTTGACATCCCTATTTCCCGTTTTCTCCTTCCTCTCACCTGTTCAGCCTCCTGGCTGCTCCTCAGCGAGCAGCTCTTCCTCCGTCTGTCTGCGGGACCATTGAGCTCTGCAGCATGGCCTCCCCTCCTCTGTGTGTCCCCCAGGGGGCCTTTGGCACCCAACAAACTGGCAGGGAGGATGTTGAGGATGTTTTAAGTAGAGCATCTTTTCTACTTTTACAAATATAAAAATGAAGCCAGAGGCGGTATACTCACAGCTGACATGGACTCTTGGACCCATGTTTTTTCTTGTGTCCCTGAACATATGACTCTGAGGGTGAAAACACAGACACACACACGAGTGATTGGTCCAAATACATATAGTAATAACAGACTGAATAGCAGGAAATATAAAATACTAAAGCCCTAGTACCTTATTTTAAATGTTACCAGTTCACGAAAATAAATGTTTCCTTCATAATCAAAGATCTGTTCATGCCTCCGGTTAGCAGAGGCCTGTACGACGAAGCTGGATTTTCTCTTACTCAGGTAACTATCAAGGGTTTTCCACTACTAAAACACTGGTTCATTTCTTACTGGGGTAACTTACACTGAGTGGCCAACTCTGATCAGATCAATGGCTATGAAAGCACCACCTCCTGACCAATCAGTCCTCTTGGAAAAATTATACTGCTTGTCAGGGTTGTGACTGTCAACCCAGGTAACGAAGAGACATCCTGGGTATGCTTCGTAAGACAGGCCTCAGGTCTCATGTGAGGCATGAGCAGGGCTGGAGTTGTGGTTCGTGTTAGTGGAACTGATCTCAGACCAGCAAACATCGGAGCAAAATAGCTGTGAAATATGAGGATTTGAACCAGACTGAACATTTTCCAAATGATGTCTAAAAATAAACACTGTGCATGCCTTCCTACGTAGCCAGAGCTCCGACTGTGATTAGAGGCCTTTTCCTGCACCATCGGGCCTCATTTGGAAATTCTACATGCCAAGAATTCCTTTTGTCCGTCCGTCATATATACATATATATATATATATATATATATATATATGTATATGTATATGTATATATGTATATACATACA
>JBAFSZ010000020.1:24996840-25009628 GCA_036919955.1 Melanotaenia pygmaea | reverse complement strand
AGGTTCCTGGCTAATCAGTTAAAAACAAACAAGGAGAAATCAACCATCTCCTCTGTCAGAGATCCAGAAGGAAACATTACCCACGAGCCTGACAAGATAAATAACACTTTCAAAGAATTCTATAAAACATATACATCACAACTAACTACAACAGATGACAATACTGATCAAGTAATATCTTAGCAACATAAATCTTCCAAAATGAAAACATGAAAATAAAATGGCCTTGTATGCACCTCTTTCAGTCGGTGAACTCCATGAAGCTCTCCAGCATATGCCCAACGATAATGCTCCAGGTCCAGATGGTCCTGGTCCAGATGGTTCAGGTCTAGATGGTCCAGATGGTCCAGATGGTTCAGGTCTAGATGGTTCAGGTCTAGATGGTCCAGGTCCAGATGGTTCAGGTCCAGATGGTTCAGGTCTAGATGTTCCAGGTCCAGATGGTTCAGGTCTAGATGGTCCAGGTCCAGATGGTTCAGGTCCAGATGGTTCAGGTCTAGATGGTTCAGGTCTAGATGGTCCAGGTCCAGATGGTTCAGGTCTAGATGGTTAGGTCCAGATGGTCCAGGTCCAGATGGTTCAGGTCTAGATGGTTCAGGTCTAGATGGTCCAGGTCCAGATGGTTCAGGTCTAGATGGTTCAGGTCCAGATGGTTCAGGTCCAGATGGTTCAGGTCTAGATGGTCCAGGTCCAGATGGTTCAGATCTAGATGGTCCAGGTCCAGATGGTTCAGGTCCAGATGGTTCAGGTCTAGATGGTTCAGGTCTAGATGGTCCTGGTCCAGATGGTTGAGGTCTAGATGGTCCAGATGGTTCAGGTCTAGATGGTTCAGGTCTAGATGGTTCAGGTCCAGATGGTTCAGGTCTAGATGGTTCAGGTCCAGATGGTTCAGGTCTAGATGGTTAGGTCTAGATGGTCCAGGTCCAGATGGTTCAGGTCTAGATGGTTCAGGTCTAGATGGTCCAGGTCCAAATGGTTCAGGTCTAGATGGTTCAGGTCTAGATGGTCCAGGTCCAGATGATTCAGGTCCAGATGGTTCAGGTCCAGATGGTTCAGGTCTAGATGGTTAGGTCTAGATGGTCCAGGTCCAGATGGTTCAGGTCCAGATGATTCAGGTCCAGATGGTCCTGGTCCAGATGGTTCAGGTCTAGATGGTTCAGGTCTAGATGGTCCAGGTTCTACAAAGAATTCTGGACAATGCTGGCACCCACTTTCTACAATATATTAGAAATAAAGGAAAAACAAAAAATACCTTCATATATGAACTTAGCCAATATTACTCTACTATTAGGATGGAAAATTCTTGTAGATTGATTATTGGTGATATTGTGATAAATCTGTGAGAGACACAGCTAGTCATTAAGGATTATGATCAACTGTTTTTACAGGACACTGTTTTCTTTAGTGCCCTCAGGAGTGAATACAGTTGTAGAAACACATCTAAGGACTTTATTCTGTGGTTGGTCATCATGAACCTCACTCCAGGGGTCCAGCACCAGAGGAAGCGTGAGACAACTGATCCCAGGGCGGTTGGGCTATAAAGCATGTGACCTGAGCTACAAGCCAGTTGTCTGTCAATCTGAGTGACCAAACATCTGTTTCTTGTCCCCAATCTGAGAGTCTGTTTTTCCTAATATATTAAACCAGGAAAGACCAAACACCTTCATCCAGTTATCGTCCAATTTTATTAAAAAATGTAGATCCTAAAATAATCGCCAAGCTCTGGCCAGAAGGATAGAAAAAAATAACCCCTCTAATAATACATCCTGACCAAACAGGCTTCATTAAAGGTTTATTTTAATTTATTTATTTTAATTGTTTTAAAGGTTTATTCCTCTACTAATATGAGCAGATTAATTAACATCTTAGATTATTCTACTCTACATAATCTGGAATCCACACTCATTTCTTTAGATGCAGAAAAAGCATTTGACTAAATAAACTGGACATTTTTATTTGCAACTTTAAACAAATTTGGGTTTGGGTCATCTTTCATAGACTGGATAAAATATTATGGAACAACCCAAATGTATGTGTGAGGACCAATGTTTAAACTCCAACTTATGTTTGCAGTGAGGCACCAGGCAGGGCTGCTCGCTTTCTCCTTCACTTTTTGCTATTTTTATTGAACCACCCCCTCCTTCCACCCTAAGCATGTAGTGGGTGGGTGCCTTCTGGGGTTTGGCTCATTGGCTGTGGTCACTGTGTGGCCTGGTTGTGGGGGGTGGCTGCTCCTGGCCTGTCTTACCCTGGGGATGGGGCTCTTGGGGAACAGGGGTGACCACTGTCACCAGCTGCTCACCTTCCAGAGGGAAGCTTGCTTCAAATGTGGGGCAGGATAAGGTGTTTGGTGGGGAGAAGGAAGGGGGGAGGGTGTAGGAGGATGGGAGAGTGGCTGATGGTGCCCTGGTACCAGAGATGTGTGGCTGGAACACTGGGGCTGGTGCTGGCCCATGATGGGTGTTTGTCTGGGGAGGCCGGGTGCTCCTAGGCTGGAGCGGGCCCTCTGCCTTTTGTTTGTGTGTGTGTGTGTGGTGGAGGGGGATGGGGGTAGGGACGCCTCTGGGCGCTTTGCTCTGGCTGCCCTGGATGGCCGGTGCTTGGTGGGGTCTGTGGCTACCGAGCTTGGCCCACCACGGCCTGTGCCCTGTGACTGCGGGGGGCTCTTGCTGGGGCCTTCCTCTGCTGCCCTCTGGGTGGGTCCGGGTTAGTCTTTGTGGTGGGGTGGCTTGGGTTTGTGGTCTGAGATTGCTGCTTGTTGCCCCAGGCCTCTGGGCCCTAGTCTACCTTTAGCCGCTGTAGAGGTGTGGTCACATTTGCATAATCACACTCATCTCTGATCATTCCTCATCCTCTGCAGACTGACACAGTCACTGAGTTGTCCAGTAGGTTTATGTGTGTGTGTTTCTGGTAGTTTGGTTGTTGTTGTGATACTTGTTGAAGTTGCTGTCTTGGATATATATTTTTAGGACCTCCTGATGATTGTCAGCTTAGTTTACCTGTAAAAGCTGTAGGTTTCTGTACAGGTGTAGCAGTTGCTTGTCTGATGGATTAAAGGGTTGTTGCCTTCTATCTACTGTATCTTTGTCTCCTCTTCCTATTGTCTACTTACTTTTTTACTTTTCATCATTATTCACCATTTTTCAGTCCCCTCTGATCAGATCCAGCAAGATTACATAGATTCCATAATTTAAAAAAAATATCTGATTATCAAGAGGAGCCCATAAAGCTCCCCTTGGCAAAGCAAATTCGTACAGCACAACACAGCAGTCAGACCATTATTCTGCTACTTCAATGCTGGACAAGTTAAAAAATAAATAAATAAATTTGAACTTTAACCAAAATGACCAAAGAAACTCAGCTAAAAGCCTCTACCGAGCATTCCCACCCTGACGAATCACACTTAAAAACACAAAAATTTAAAAACAACATAAAAAAAACAGACAATCATAAAGTTTGTCTTTCATTTGCTGTTCTGTGGTCGAAAGTTATTTTCAAGCTGGAAAAATGCTGCTAAACTCTACTCCTTACATAAAGAAGAAAAGTTTTAGGATTGAGTGTGCTCTCTCCCTATAACATATTATTGTGTAGTCTTCTTGCTTCTGGATAATCATTGGTGTTGCTAAGCTGAATTTAGATGCTAGCTCTCATTTTTCCTGATAGGTCAGTAGAGATATTAATCATCAAAACTCTCCCCACAAAAAACATCAATGCCCCCTTTTAAAGATAAATTTGATCTGATGAGGGAAAAGTAATGAGTGAGCCAAACACACCTTCCTATATACTCACCAGTTTTTGCAATGTTGTGAAAAGTTCAGCTCATATAAATTGCTTTTTTCATTCTCTGCTTTAAAGACAACTGTTGTCTCTTCTACTAGAGAGATAAAGTTTCAAGAAACTTTGACACAGCGTTCCAGCCAAAGCCAGCTGGAGTTTGTTGCCTTCAAGCAAGTTTAAGGGAACATTTATGGGGTTAAATGCAATCATGTTTCCAGAAAGCTTTACTGAGGCTTCTTGGTCATTAAGGGCACAATGTGCTGCATGTCTAATTCACCCACGCATGTTACAATAACTGTTAAACTGCTGGTACCAGATGTTCTGTGGGTGGGACATGACAAATAAAAATATATTTTACTCCAAGTACCTACACATGTTATACACACCATTGGAAAGCTAAGACTCTTGAGATTTGAATGATGTATATCATTCCAGGCTATAATCATTCAGTAAACACAGTAACACATATCTTTATTATAACATTTTTATAGTAATCTTACATGTCTCAGCTTTCTTTTGAGACCAAGATTATTCATAAAGCCCTTGTAGTTGTAAAGATATACTTAATTTATTTTGGTTATGTCATTTCAAACTGGAGGCAGAAAAAAGGCCTCATCAAGAAGAGTTTCAGCATTGAACAGCTGTACAAATAAATTTGGAGAAGGTCTAATGAAGTTAATCTTTAAAGGTTACAGTGCATTTTAAATTTATTCTGACATCATAAAATTTTTGTGAGCTGTGCATCTACTCCAGATTTTTAAAATGTTGTTTTTTGACATGGAACTCTATTCTAGAACATAAATATTTGGAGGTATCGATATTTCAGTATTGACTGGCACATTATTAATAGAGATGTTTTTGTCTGAAAATCCCAGTATATCAGCAGTTTTTTTCAATACTCAGACCAACAAAAGTGCCATATTCAGAGTCACTTGAATCCCCTTTCTTTCTCAGTCTCATGGTAAATCTGAACGCCAGGTCGTCTTGTCCACACGACTACATGCACTGAGTTGCAGCCATGTGATTGGTCAGTTGGATTTTACATAGATTAAATGGAGTGTATATCAGTTATTTACTGCTGTGTAAACTGTTGACGGTGAATTTTCAGTGATTTGTACTGTAGTCGATGATCAGTGTTAAATGGTGTTTGCTTTTGGGTAGAAAGGAATTCCAGTCAGAAGAGGCTGCATCTTGGTGCCATGTGGTTTTCCTAACAGCGTCACATATAGAGGACAGGACTGGGAGGAAACTTTGGAAATGAAAAGCTGTGTTGGCTGTGCTCTCTGCAGCTCACTGATCTTCTAAAGCCTACCAGTGTGCTGCAGCCTCTCTGCCATATTTATATTCTGTTGTCCCATCCAGCATATTGCTCACACTGTTATTTTCTCTGACCCTGCCCTGTGGTTGGTAGAACCATGTTTGCGCTGCTAAATGAACACATGAAGAGCTGTGTAGAAAATGCACTAGCAGGCCATTATGTGCTGCATGACACAACATTAAAACTCACAAAATCATTTTAAAGTGAAGCGAGGGAGGAGGAGAACTGACACACATGTGGTCATTTCACAAGACACATAAGATTCTTCAGGCCTATATCTCATAGCGTATTTGGGAAAACAATATTACAAAACAGCATGTTCATTAGACATGTGGACTGAATTCTCACATGTTTATGTGTAAGTGTTCAAGACATCACATGTAACATCAATGTGGACACAATGTAGATGGTTTCTTTGATATAACAGCAGCTAAAAGCTTGTTTATTTTCAGCTGTTTTCTCACCTGGCTTCTGTCATGTGACATAGTGTTATTCTAAACACACTCTTTGTGTAACACAGCACATTTTTAAGCTAGCAGAGGAAGAAAATTAGTGTAACATTACTTTTGGATTAACTAGCACCGGTTCCATTTATGAAAGGCCATTAAGAGTTCGCTTTCCTGTTTGCATTTCGGTTGCATGAGAGGTCTGAACAATAGTGGAATTGATAACAGAGAAGAAGAAAAAAAAGACATTGATTTATGAGTGTTCATTTTAGCTTCAGTACGTTGTAGAGAATATAACCATATGGAGATGTTTTTCTTGTTTGGTCTCATAATGGTCTGGCTCATTTGCTCTCTCCTGGTGCTGGTTAGGTCCAGGGATATTTAGAAATCGGTATAATAGCTGTTCTTTATTTGCTTTTATATCATCAATATGGACTGAAAGTGAATCTCAGCTTTAATTTGATTTGTATTCACATCGAAATCCTGAATCTGAGCAGACAGTTTCTGTCTCCTCTCATATCAGAGTGGCTGCTTTGTGTTGCCCCCCAAACCCACAGCCTCTTGGCCGCTCCAAATGAAGAATTGAAGAACATTTCAATATTTGCCATTTAAGTTGTCTTTACTTCCAAAGTAAATAATCACTATTTACCGTAAGTCAACAGTTTAATTTACTACTGAGTTATTATAAACAAAAATGTCTGCTTCCAAAGAACTACTATAAAACTTTATATTTTTTTCTGCTAATTTCAGCAACAGTTTATGAGGAAACCTTCAGACCTGCTCACAACTACCAAACATTGAATAATTTTAACAATTTTATGTCTTTAAATAGTATTCTGATTACTGGATGTCACTGTTCTCATCCTCACTTTTTAGGACAAAAATTAGGGTTTCATTTTGTAGATATAAAGTAAAATTTTATCTGTCCCGTCTCAGGTCTGAGCTTAAAATAGAAAAATTAAAAGTTGAATTGTAAATATGTGAAGAGACTTTCTTACAGGGAATTAAACCATATACACTAACAGCCAAAAGGATGGCCAATATGAGAGATAAATATTTGCCCAAATGGACAAAAATGTCTATAATGATGCACAAAATTGAATGTTTTCTTAACGTTCCAGATACAGCTCCATATCAACAGCAGTTATACCAAATCATTGTTAAATGAGAAACTATAATCTTAATGAAATAACAAAGATACTTCTGGATTAACAATGCTACCAAACATTAAATAAATAAAAAATACACCACCACCATTATAATCCTGAACCATTCTGACATTTACGGTGTCACTGAGCATGTTAGAAGCCCTGAAATCACAAATGTGAACAATGACGTGTCTCATTTAAGAGCTGTGATTGGCTGGAAGGTAAGGGGACAGCTCTGTTCTGGCTTTCCTTTTGTACGTTCTACCAGCAGTGAGGGATGACATCAAACTGAAGGACTCCTATCAGGTCTTTTTGGCCTGTGGGACTCCAGAAACAACTGATGGGTCTCAGAAGGCTAAGAGGAACACAGCTTCGGTGGTCACTGAGGCAAAAACTTGGACATGGGAGGAGTTTGGAGAGGCCATGGAGAATGACTTTGAGAAGATTTGAGAAGATTTTGATCCACCATCCAGCGGCTCTGGAGGGGGAAGGAGTGCTCCATCAACATGCTGGCTTGCCTATCTCTGGGGCCGAGGTCACTGAGGTGTTTAAAGCTTGGTTGCCATGTCCTACGTCTTGGTTGACATGCCTCATCAACATCGCATGGACATTGGGGAGAGTTCCTCCGGACTGGCAGACTGGGGTGGTGGTCCTCCTCTTCAAAAAAGGGGACCAGTGGGTGTGCTCCAAGTACAGGGGGATCACACTCCTCAACCTCCCTGGTAAGATCTATTCAGGGATCCTGGAGTGGAGGGTCCGTTGGATAGTTGAACCTCAGATTGGGAGGAGCAGTGTGGTTTTTGTCCTGGTGGACCAGCTCCACAACCTCTTCAGGGTCTTGGAGGAGGCTACATGTGCTTTGTGGACTTGGAGAATGTTTTTTACTGTGTCCCTCGAGGACTCTTGTAGTGGGTGCTCCCAGAGTATGGTGTGCCGGACCCCCTTGTATGAGCTATCTGGTCTCTGTACAACCGGTGCCAGAGTTGGTCTGAATTTCTGGCAGTAAACCAGATTTGTTTCCAGTGAGCTGCTCTTTGTCCCTGATTCTGTTCATAACTTTTATGGACAGAATTTCTAGAGGCAGACAAGGCGTTGAGGGGATCCGGTTAGGTGGCCTCAGGATAGGGTCTCTGCTCTTTGCAGATGATGTGGTTCTGTTGGCTTCATCGAACTGTGATCTTCAGCTCTTGCTAGAGCGATTTGCAGCCGAATGTGAAGCGGCTGGGATGAAAATCAGCAACTCCAAATCCAAGACCATGGTCAGCTGGAAAACTAGTGGGTAGTGACTGAAAGAATGAAAACGCGAATACAAGTGGTCAAAAAGAGTTTTCTCTGCAGGGTGGCCGGGCTTTCTCTTAGAGATAGGGTGAGAAGCTCGGTGACCCGGGAGAGATCCAAGTACAGATTTTGTAATGGCACACATTTTCAGACAGTCTCTCAAGAATTTCTTTTTTATTTACTCAGTTATTGGTATGAAAGATCTCTTAAAGAAAAAAGAGACCTGAAGAATGAAGTTCATGTCATTCCAGAACAGCAGAACTGGTCAGTGTATAAAGAGTGTGTAATTGTTGGTTCTTAGGGTGAATGCATACTGGTCTGCTTACACGGGTTGTACTGGTAATTTAGAGCAGTTCTTTTAGAGCAGTGTAAATGCTCATTCACACTCTGGTGTTGACCAAAAAAGTGAACTCTGGTCTGCTTCAAAACCAGGGGTCTCAGTCCACTTGCAACTGAATCCTGCCCCTTGTCCACGCATAACCGGGTTTTTGTAAAACAGAATATCCGTATAGTAAAAAAAAAAAAAAAAAAAGAGTCTACACTACTTTGTTTTTTTTAAAAAAAACATCTACACCTTTCCGCACAACCGCGTTGTAAAGCACATTCATAAGCATGTCAAACTTTTAGGTGGCAGTAGCGACAATAATCCTTGGATGTAAAATTGTTCAGGTGGCTGACAATAACTGTCCTTAATCTCGTCCTTCGCCTGTGGTCGTCTGTGTGGAGCTGTATTTGAGCTTGTAAAAACAAACAAACACAAAGCGCCTGGAGAATGGATAAGGCCAACGCAGTTTTGAGGACATCCATCCTGTTTTAAACAAAGGTCGCACATGTGAAGTCAGAGTATTTTTGTCGCAGACAGTGACGTTCCCAAACCTAAAACCCGGTTGTATATGACCACACGCAGATGTGCAAATGGAGTATTCGCAAATCTTCACCTTGGTTGGAGGTTTTTAAAAGAATCGTTTTTAATGACATAAATCTCTGTTTTCATGTAGATGACATTCCGAATCGTAGAAAAATATCTTTGTTTTGTGAGATATCCTGCTACGTGTGGACAAGGACTGAGTGTGGCTTGCTTGCAGTGTGAAAACAAACAGATAATCCAGTGAAGCAACGAGAGCAAGTGATGTAAGAACATGCAGGATATCTCTTCTGCTGCTCACATTGGACAGATTTTTGTGAATTATTATGTTTGAAGACCAAAATAAAAAAAGAAACTACAAGACTGGATAAATGTATTGTTTCTACAATGTTTATTTGCAGTGAACGGGCCATTTTCCGTCTCAATGCTTTTCTGTTGGTAGTGGATTGGGAAGAAGAGGAAGGGAAATGAAGCTTCAGGGAAAATTGTCTGAAGGTTACCCTGGTGCAGCGTTTGGGGAATGTAACATTAATTGTAACTCAATGCATTTAGTTATGTAGACATGATCAAGACGACTTTCATGAAATTCAAACTGAGCATCAGAATGAGGAAGGAAGAGGATTTAAGTAACTTTGAAAATAGCATGGTTGTTGGTCTGAGTGTTTAATTTACTGGGATTTTCACATACAACCATCTCTAGGGTTTACAGAGAATGGTCTGAAGAAGAGAAAATATCCAGTAAGCAGAAGTTGGACGTTTTCTCAACACAGATGGACAGATCTCTAGTCCTCCAATAACCTAATAACACAATGCCTTGACTTAATGTCAATTAAGTGTTGGTCAAATGCTAAATTGGCTGAGGTGCCGACCTCAGCTAACATACAGCAGATCTCTGTACTCTGTGTTGTCCTTGGTAGAGCAAACCTAAAGCACCAACACACCGAAGAGCAGCTTAGATCAGGGCTACTCAATTCGGTCCTGCGAGGGCCGCAATCCAGCAGGTTTTCCATGTATTCCTGCACCAACACACCTGAGTCAAATTAGGTGGCTCTAACAGCCAATCAGGTTCTACACAATAACTCATTAATTTGACTCAGGTGTGTTGGAACAGGAGTACATGGAAAACCTGCTGGATTGCGGCCCTTGTAGGACCGAATTGAGTAGCCCTAGCTTAGATTGTTCCACATATTTCAAATACTGCCACCAAGTGGTAGTTAAATGCTTTAACATAGAAAGATTTGTCTGCACAGTCACAGCCTTTTATAAATCACAGAGTTTTTTGGGAAAAATTAGGAATTTAATTGACAATTTTTAAAAAAATGTATACATGCTCCCTGAGTAAAAGAAGTTATGTGAAAGTGTTAAGCACATTAATAACTTGCTTATCTGGTTTTCAACTGTGATTTAGACAGGTTGAACCAGAAGAACCATGCTGCTGTGGTCCATATGGAATTTAATGCTGCTGACCCTAGTGGAGGCTGCAGAGGACGATTCTCGAGCAGGTAGCCAAAATCAAGAATGTTAATTCCAAGATTAACAAAGTGGATTCGTGTATGAACATAGCATAAATAAAAAGATTTAATAAATAATAATAATAATAAGGTTCTTTTTTATTTCTCTGTCCATATGTGTGTGTGTGTGTGTGTGTGTGTACAGGGTGCAGCACAGCTGTAAATGACCTGGTTTATGTTGTTGATGGTTCTTGGAGTGTTGGCATCCCTGACTTTGAAACAGCCAAACAATGGCTTATCAACATCACTAGCCGGTTTGACATCAGTCCTCTCTATACACAGGTAATACTGTCCACATCATACTGACTCAAACCACACGAAGCACATTTCTATCAACTGTTCTTGAAATTTTTTAAACCACTACTATGCATTATTTTTCTTTTTCAATAAATCTTTTAATAGAAAAAGCAGTATTCTGGGCTTTTGTACAATTTTCTTTGGACTGTGTCTGTCATAGGTGGGTGTGGTCCAGTACAGCGACACACCTCGACTGGAGATACCTCTAGGACAGCACCATAGCGGAGCAGAGCTCATACAAGCCATAACGAGCATTACCTACCTGGGAGGAAATACACAGGTAAGACAGCATGCTTCCTATTTACTGCTAAAATAAATAAATGAATAATGAATTAATAAGGAATGAATAGGAATAGATAAATAAACAAAAATAAATAAGTCAATTTAATAAGTCAAATAAATAAGAATAAATTGGAAATAATTTAATAAATGATAAGCTAAAATAAATGTAATATTATTGTAATGAAAAAACAAACAAATAAATAATAATAAAAAATTAAAGGTCCTATACTGTGCAAAATCCACTTTCTAAAGGTTTTCTAATGGTCATATGTGTCCTCATAACCTGTGTATGAGGCCTAAGAATTAGAAAATTCTGTCACATCTCTAACTTGCTTTGCTCCACTTTTTGGCGAATGCATGCTCCAACGGGTGAATCTGAGATCTTTCCCCTTGTCACATCAGAAAGGGAAAAAAAACATCCCCCCCGGCAGTGGATACTGTCATTGACCTACCCCCCCCAGCTAGCTGAGCTTACCCTCTAAAATCTCAGAGTGGGCGCCAGCAAAAGCCAGATCCTTTCCCATTGAGGGGTGAGGAAAGGCACCACTAATGAACCTTTAAAGGTTCAGACACAGAAACAGCCCGTTCTCAGTAGAGCTCACTAGAGCCACATTTGGAATGGCTGAAATACACTTTGAAAACAAAGTTGCTGGACCTCTGACACCCATATAAATTTTTTGAAAAAATGTATAATATGGGACCTTTAAATGAATATGTATGTCTTGGCTGACCCACTTCTGCAGCATCACATGGACATTGGGGACAGTTCCCCTGGACTGGCAGGCTGGAATGGTGGTCTCCCTCTTCAAAAGGGGGACCTGAAGGTCTGCTCCAAATACAGGGGGATCACACTCCTCAGCCTCCCTGGTAAGGTCTACTCTGGGGTCCTGGAGAGGAGGGTCCGTCTTATAATCAAACCTCGGATTGAGGAGGAGCAGTGTAGTTTTTGTCTGGTTGTGGAACAGTGGACCAGCTCTACACCCTCTTCAGGGTCTTGGAGGGGGCATGGGCGTTCGCTCAACCATATGCTTTGTGGACTTGGAGAAGGTGTTTGACCATGTCACCTGAGGACTCTTGTGCGAGTACGAGCTGTCTGGTCCCTGTACAACTGATGCTAGAGCTTGGTCCACATTGCCGGATATGGATTTTTTGTGGCCGATTCAGATATTTGGCAGAAAATTTCCAATTACTGATAAGTTGGCCGATTTTCTAAAGTACAGGTAGAAAAATATATACAAGGTGTATGCCTTATATAACAAAACATTAGTTATGCAACCTTCTGATGCCCTTCAATGTTAAATTACATTTTCTTTACTCCAATATTTTCTTTGTAGTGAAATATATGATGGCATATTATGTCATGTTTGATGGAGTTGTATTTTATATATAAAGGTCACAAAGGGTTTAGCACTAATTGTAACACTAGTGAGTCGCTGTTACGGCCTGTCATGTTAGTATTTTCTGACAAAGTAAAACTAAGGCTGTAATATTAATAATGTTAAGTTTTCGATGCTGCAGTGAATAAACCTCCTCTGTTCTGCATTCACATCTCTCCTCCTAAAATACGCCTCAATTTGCAGCAGATGGAATAATGGAATTACATTATTTTTGTAGTTACTGTCTACTTAGCTAATGCTATGCTAGGTTGGGATAATGACAGCTATGTTATTGCTAACATAGACAGTTGTTATGACTGACCTTTTTTTTAAGGAATAACTTAACCACACGATATGTGTGAACTAGAGGTAAGATCTTTAGCCCGAGCCCGAGCCCGAGCCGACCCGACCCGAATGTCAATCATTACGTTCGGGTCGGGTTTCTCTCTCGCTGACTTTTTAAAAAATAAATATATATCTATAAAAATGT
>JBAFSZ010000020.1:24866681-24878039 GCA_036919955.1 Melanotaenia pygmaea | reverse complement strand
TTTAATTTAATTTAATTTAATTTAATTTAATTTAATTTAATTTAATTTAATTTAATTTAATTTAATTTAATTAAATTAAATTATTGTCTATGATTTATTTCAATTCACGATCACAAGAAGCTGGAGCCTATCCCATTCATTAGCTGGAGAGAGGCAGGATATGTTCTGGACAGGTCGACAATCTATCACAGGAACAACACAGAGACAAAAACAGCCACTCACACTCACCAGGGAGAATTTAGGGTGATTAGTTAACATGTACAGTATGTCTTTGGACTGTGGAAGGAAGCCGGAGTAGAAGCCACGCAACCTTCACACAGCACCAGATAACTGCCATCAAAGCAGAAAGGTTTCATACACGAAGGGTTTTCCATTAATGTAAATAAAACATGTTTACTATTCAAAGTGTTAATTTTTCAAATTCATTATTTTCTGAAATATAATCAGTAATTTGACATGTGTCATCAAATTTATGTTTGCTCCCATTACAGTAATACCTTGTCCTTATGTGTGTGCACACAGTAACTTAATTATGAAGTTGTGGGAAGTTAATTTGAGCATGATGTGCATGGAAGACCAGGAACTGGTCACTGATAGGAGACAACGATTTGACTTTCTTTTTCCGTGTTTTAGGTTATACAGAGAAAAATCTTAACAAAGACATTCCATCGTTTTTTCTTTTTTCATAAAGAAACACATTTCCATGCACACAGACTGGTCAAACCAGCCACAACACACTGGTCAGAAATTCCCTGTTCACTTTGACCCACTAACACAGATCTCTCACCACAGTGATCACCGAGGCACTGCTGTGTCTCTCTTTAGTTTATAGTAAAACCTCCTCAGACATTACAAGTATAATTTAATATTTTTTATTAATTTCAAAAAAGTCTAGACGTTGTGTAAAATAATTAAGAAATAAAGTATATTTTGAACAAATCTAATACTCTTACTCACGTCTTACGTCTCACCTTAAAAGTTAGCAACAAAAATTAAAGAGGGTCCTAGGTCATGGTCCTGGGTAACAGCAGAGCATCTGTAAGAGGCAGAGTCTCTAAGAAGCCAAATTTCAGAATAAGTTTCATCGATATAAAACTCAACGACTTCAAGTATTCATTCATGCACAGAGTATAATTCCATCAATAGATTCAGAGCGTGTGGAACCAGTGTTGGATGTTGGTGATCTTGGGGTCTTCAGGTAGACAGGATTCTCTACTGGAAACAGGCAGCAGCTTGTTAATGACATAATGTAAGCTTAAGTCAGCACGGAGACAACAGATGAATAATACATCATGGAATAATGTCCACTGGAAATGTAGTGATTTGCTTAGGTGATTAAAATGAATTGAGATCCATCTCTTTTCAAATATTTGGCTCTCTTAGAAGAAACGTCTCCTCCAGCTACCAAATGGCTCTTCATTTAGTATCACTCTGAGCTTCTATTTTAGCCTAATTTGGGAATTATAAATTATTTGCGCACTGGCAAGAAAACTTTAATTCATGTTTTCATAAAACCTATTTTTTGTGGGGTTTTTTGTAGCAAAAAAAGTTGCTATTTTTAAAATTTTAAACAAACCTTTAGATGCAGACCTGAAGACAGAACCAAAGCAAACAAATCAGATAAAGACCAAAGTCAGAATATTAGAACACTTTTGATAAAGTCAGAAATCTTTTCATTTTACAATTTCTGCTCTTAACTTTGCAGTCTTCATTGTCATTGAAATGCAGCCAGATGCTGATTATTTTTTGGTTGCTGCTCATTTCTTGACGTCTTTCCGTGCCTGTATTTAAATCCAGCTTGCCCGTCTCTCTCTGCCACTCTGTGAACCAAACCAGTACCACTACACTGTCCTCTAAATATGTGTCCCTATTCTTTCTTTTACATAATGGATAGCTGCCATCAAATGCACAAATGATAAGAAGAAAACATAATGGTGGGAACTCATGGGCAACGGATTCAGCTTATGAAACGATCACTTCATATAACGAACAGAATACAACATTTCCTAAGCTTTATATCATTTATTTTTATATGCTTTTATTACAATTCCTAACGGACTATCTACTTTTATTAAACACGTTAGACCAATGTATTGTGGCGTGGGTTTTGCCCAAGTGGCAACCTGTGGCAAAATGTAACCCTATGCAGAAGTACAAATAACTGCAGTTCACTCCTCATCCACTAGGGACTGGCTCCAAAACAGATCAAATCCCCATAGACGCCCATGTATAAAAACACCAACTTCACAGCAGAAATGAACTTGTTTAAAGCCTGGTACAAAAATGATAACTGTGAAGGGGGTGATTTTAATCTTTTCATGTCATTAATCTATTTAATCTTGAAATTTGACATAATCAATCCTTTTGATTGACAGGTATCCAATATCCGCGACAAGAAGGGTGAGTGCAGCACAACTGTGGTTTATAGCCGGCTAACAGTACACCTTAGCTTTAGCCCGCCTATCTCCGTTTGCTGATTAGCTACAATTAGCTTGGTTAGCTCAGTTAGCTCTTAGATACAGGCAGCTCAGAGTTTGATGGGTGTCAAATAGCATCTTCTGATTTAAAATGAGACATAAACTCTGATGTCACTCATTTTAAAGAGGATTTTAATGCCACAAGGGCGTCATGAACAAAGAGAGTCATGTGACATGCAGAGCTCTATACCGGCCAACTAATAGCAGGTTAGGTGTTCATGTACATTTTAAGGAAACCACTTAAGCTTTCTTACATGTGTTAATATATTCAAACATAAAAACAAGCATGAAAAATAAGGATAAAATGTGCATGTTTCATGCTAGCAGCTGTTTAAAACTTGCTAACATGTATACTCTGGACAAACTAGCTTAAAGTAGTAATTGTCCTTCAACTCTTAAACATAGATTTTGAAGAAAAAGCTTGCATTTTAAAAACATTTGTTTTTTTCTTATAAGTTCTTATTAAATTTGTTCACTTAACCTGCTAATCATAGGCAAAAAATTATGAATACAATAAGCCTGTTTTACACTAGCTAGCCTTCATGTATATTTGAAAGAAACCACCTAAGCTTAAGGAGGTGTCACAGCCTATCCTGCCTATCTGCCGTCAGATAGGCAGGATAGGCACTCCCCTGATCCTCTCACTCCAATCAAGCCCAACCTGTCACACCTGTCTCCCATTGTCTCACCAGCCCTTATCTACCTCAGCACCACAGTCATTCCCCGTCTGACATTAACCTAGGCACCATATGGATACTCACCCTCTCCATTCCAGGCTCCCTGGTGTCCCATGTCTGCTCCACTGTGGTGAGCTCCAGTAAGATCTGTTATCTGTGTTCTTCTAAATAAAGATCTGTTAACCTGCTTTTGTCTCCGAGGGGTCCATGCGGTGACTTCATGGCTAAACAAAGAGTTGCAACAAATTCTTTCACTTTCTGCATGGTTACTGTCCATTGGTGTTGAGCTGTCACCTGCTGCAGACCTTTGCAAAGCAGCATTTTCAAGGTTGTGACATATTATATTACATTGAAAGCATGCATGTGTTGTTTCTACAATGTATAATAGTAACTGAATAGTAGAGGTACCTGTCGGCACTTATCTCCACTGACACCTCCTCAAATGATTGCAGGACGCTGCAGACCTCTTTCCCCAGTTCCCATTCTTCTTGACTTAGAGCATCAACTGGTGCGTTGATGAGGGCCAGGGTGGAGATGATGGCCTCTTTTGTTTCAACAATTCGTTGTAACATATAAAAAGTGGAGTTCCACCTGGTGACACACTCTCGTTTGGGCCTCAGTTTTGGCATCCCCATTTGGCTCTGTGTGGACTTAAGCTTCTGTGCTGCTACTGTGCTTTTGTGAAAAAACGGGTAAAAGGGTATCTCTAATCAACAGGTTTAATGTACACGCCAGACATGGGCGGTGGATCCACTTCAGAATTTTTATGGCTGTAGTGATGTTTCCAGTATCATCACTTATCACACCACTTTGTCCTCTACTTACCACTCTTTTGCCACTCTTAGTAGTTCCTCTGCCAAGTTTTCTGGAGTGTGTCTGTCAGTGAACTCAAAACAGTCCAGACGAGATGTAATTTTCAATAAAGTGGCAGGCAACAGACATGACAGGGCAGGTCCAGTAGTCAGTTGTCAGACAAACTGATGGTGCTTTCCTCACCCTTTCTTGCCATAATGCCCATTCTTTGCCATATAGTTTTGGGATTATTGTTTGGGACAGTGTTTTTCTACTGGGTAGAGTGTATGTGGGATTTAAGGCTTCGACAAAACTTTTAAAACCTTTGTCCTCCACAATGGAAAAGGGTTGGAAATCGGTAGCTATCATTTTTCCCAACTCATTATCAATACTGTGCTGTTTGGCTGGGGTCATATATTTTGGTATAAACTTACTTATTTTGCAGTAGGAGGAGTTCTACTTGAATGTATGGGGATGGCAGTGGATGCTGCAGCAGTTGTTGTTTTGGGCTGAGACACACCAGGGTCAGTAGACGGTGAGCTGGCTTGCTCTCTCTGCTCTGACTGAACTGTAGGATGGACAGATCTCATATGGCTATGTAGGTTTGTGGTAGAACCTACTCTCACGGTTATTTTAATTTTGCAGTGAAGGCATTCTGCTTGATAGTTTCCAATATTAAACTGCAGCCAGATGCTGCTTCGCTTTCGGGTGTCACTCATCGCTTAACTACTCTCCTCATGGCTGTCTCTGTCACTCGCAGCGTAGCGCCTTCTATCCCCCCTTTGTTTTCACATAATGGTATGATCCTATATCCTCACATGTGATTGGCCGCCTGTCCATGCGGGCTAATCCAAAGAAAGCAGTGCTGTGGGCAGAGCTGGGGCTCTACAGTGAACACTGGGAGGTTAGCCCGCAGAAAAAGGGAAAAAAACAAACAAAAAAAACAAACACACTGGGAGCCGGTTTTAACTCGATGCGAGCTGGCACTTCTGATTCACTATCAAGCATCAGCTCTCAGAGCCAGCTCTTTCGTGCATGGCACATCACTACTGGTTTTAGGACAAAAATGTCTGCAAGCATAACATTATGCAGAGTCCAACTGTTTTGAGTATTCAAGCCAGGGATGAAATTCTAACCATGATACCTTAAAACTTCTCCTTTGGGCCCATCAAGAACTGTGGAAAGATTTTCAGCTTTGGGTGCACTGGTGGGATCTCCAAGGTTTTATCAGAAAAACAAAACAAATGACAAAAAAACAAAAAAAAAAAAAAAAAAATAAACAAACAAAAGATTTACACACATATAATTAGGGTTGCCAGATGTCTGGCTTTGTGCGGGATAACCATGCATTTCCATTACTTTTTAAAACAAACCGCAAACTGAGACACTGTCATGCGTTGTTATTATCTGTGTCATTTTAAAATCTGGTATTTATTTATAAACTGACAGCCAGGCTGTCATACCACACATCCTGCCCAGCTGATTTGATTGAAATGAATGTCAATCAAACTAGAGGCGGGACTGTTTTTAACCTGATCACAGCTACTCTGACAGAGTCTTTTGAGACGAGACAAAAATGTTCAAGGGCTCATTGTCCAACATCAAACTTACACAACATTTCTAACTATTGTGACCACAATCACGTGCAGCACACACAAACAAGCAGTTTATTCATTCATAGATTAATCAGGGTGGTAGCGTCGACGAAGGGGTTTGCAGCAACAAAACAATATGGACATATTTTAACTATAATCCATAATTTCACTGGCAGACCAGGTCAAGTTGAGCATGTGTTCCTCATCCATTGCTCATATTTTGGGCATGTGTCTGTGCAGGGTGTAGTATTGCACTTCAGGGATCCCAAGGCATTCCCAGGCCAGCCAAGAGATGTAGTCCATCCAGTGTGTTCTGGGTCTTCCTCGGAGCCTCTTTCTGGTGGGACGAGCCTGGAACACCTCACTAGGGAGGCGTCCAGGAGGCATCCTAACCAGATGCCCGGGCCACCTCATCTGGCTCCTCTCGATGTGGAGGAGCAGTGGCTCTACTCTGAGCCCCTCCCGGATCACAACTTCTCACCCTATCTCCAAGGGACAGCCCGGCCACCCTGTGGTGAAAACTCATTTGTATTGTATTCGCAATCTTGTTCTTTTGGTCACTACCCTCAAGACTATAGTTGAGGGTAGGAACGTAGATCAACCGGTAAATCGAGAGCTTTGCCTTTTGGCTCAGCTCCTTCTTCACCATGACAGACCGATGCAGAGTCCGCATCACTGCAGACGCCGCAGTTATAACGTGTCAACCTTGATTCCACTTTTTAATATGTATTATTGACCTAAATTAATTTGTTAAAAGACAAACATTTTTTTTTATTTGACTAAAATTAGACTAAAACCTTTTTGAGTTTTCGTCGACTGAAACTGGACTAAAACTATCAAACTTAGAAATGACTAAAATGTGACTAAAACTGATGAGCATTTTCACCCTGAAGACTAAAACTGAGATGACTGCCAAAAACAGCACTGGTGTGGTAACTTGAGAGGAAGTGTGAAATGGTATGAAAGCTTTTTGCTGTTTACTTCTGTCAGAGAATTTGAGAAAGTTGAATTTAAATTATATATTTGTTGTGTTTTGATATTAATGTCAGAGATAAGAGGCAGACTTGAAAGTTTGGTTCTTTTAAACTTATTTTAGACATTGTCCCACACTGACTTTCTTTGTCTCACATTTGGTGTGTTGAGATTGGATTAATGTACATATAATGGCTAGAATAAAACACTATTTCAATTACTATATTGTTAATAAATCTAAATGATATTATTAAAAATTTAATTTCATTAATAAAACTTACTTTTAAAAAAGTGAGCTGCGCTGCTTTGAAAAAAAGGGCCACTATTTTTTTCTTCTTTTAGCACAACAAACCTTTTGCTCGCGAACATGCTTGCATCCTCTGCATGCATCTCACTCTGCATCAACCTCAGCTGCAACATCAGAGTCCATCTCTTCCTCTTTCTCCATTTGTTCTCCCTCAAAATCTCCCTCCCTGTACCGTCTCCTCCTTCACCCAGGCCTCTGTCTTTCCCTCAGTTTCCACCTTCTGCCTTTTCTCTCCTCTCAACATCTGGACCATCTGGCTCTGTCTCACATTCATTGTCGACTCTACACTCAGAAGTAAAACACGATTATATCCTTTTTTCTTTTTATTTTTGGTTGTATACTAGAGGAAAACACACTTGCTGTTACTGGTTTGCTTAAGCTAACAGGTTCTGCTGTCTTGTTTCAGTCATCTGTCTTTTTACTTCCTATTTGAAACTAAAAAGTGCTAACAGATGACATTAAACCAAAATTTGCATCTATAGCAAAGGCATAGCTAGAATCCATGATTACACAAGCTGACTTTTTAATTTCAGTAACATCTGAGCACATATCTGCATTCATCCAAGACAGGTTAGTTTCCAACCATGGATAAGGTTTTCACCCCAGGCTCTGCCCTTATAGTTCCCAGTTCACTTCTAAGCATGAAGTGAGGGGTTTGTACTACAAGCTTTAAGGAGAAGTTGTTTGGGGTTCCCTGCCTGAGCCGGTGGGCTGTGGTGTTCAGACGGGTTTAAAGCTGCTGTAAGCTGTTTGCTCACCTGGCTTTGTTCAGGTGAATGGCTGCAGTCTTCCTGGTTGCTGGGAACTAACAAGCATTAGCATGATTCTGGGAATGCCCTGTCGAGGTTGATTTCATAACACAACAGCATGGATAACATTACCGCTCTAGCTGGGTGTAATGGAGAATTGGGCTGTGCAAGGAAATCCAGTATTAATGATGCAAAAATTGCTTAACAAAATAAAAATAGTCATATGAGCAATAGTTTTAGATTACTTTGCATGAAAATACATGTGCCTACCTCTGTTTTTTTTTTTAGTTTCGGGTGGTTTTTCATGTCATAATACATTGTTTATTACATGTCAGAAAAGTCTGAAAGCAAAAGAAAAAAGCATGTCATAGTTCTTTAGGTGAACGAAACATGTTTACTGACAATAACAATAACAAAAACAATACATTTTATCTTTGGCTATCTATATATAGAATTAGATGTGTGATTATATTGTATGAACCATAATTCGACAGCAGAAGAATAAATTAGTGTGATGGTCAAATATGCGTTTTTTCAGGATTCGCTTCTATATTTAACAGCTCATGTATTGGACCCCCCAACACACACACACACACACACACACACACACACACACACACACACACACACACACACACACACACACACACACACAGACTACTGACACAGCCACTGTCTTGTTGATGAACTATTGTTCACAGTAGGAGTGTAAGTAACTGACTTTTAGTTGCGTGTTGACAACTAAAAAAAAACACTTTTATATGAATGATCTGTGTTGAGAATCTTTTTCTTCCTCATGTTTTTAATGTGTAAAGAGCATCTTTTCATATGAGAGCAAGAGCTGAGTGTTAGATTAGTTCAACAGTTTAGGATGTGTCCAGACAGTTTGGCAACTGACTCACATGCACATTTTGTAAACTGAACTCTTTAGATTCACCACTAAATATTCTGCTATGAATTCCACTAAGTACAGAATGAAAGGGGATTTATGACAGCAACAGAGCAAGGAGACTCAAGCTCAGTGGGAGATCATGTCTCAGGGATAAAGAAGCTTCCAACACTAAGCGAGGAAAACCATGCTGGAGCCAGCGGACTCAGCGAGAGGATCACTGTAGAGCATTAGGGCTATTAAAAGGCTCTGGTTCTAATGCTGAGAGATGCAGATGGACTGTACAAATGACACTCAAGATTGAGGGTCCTTGGCTCAGTGTTTGTAGTTCTATCTCTGAGCTAGTCCAGAAACTCGGTGCCCACCAATCTATCAGGAAGTCAGGTGAAGGCGGCAGGACAATGGGGATGTCAACATGCTGCACACAGACAGAAGATCTCTGAGAGATGCAACAGCACCAGGAAGACACAGAAAGACAAGCAGAGCTGCCACGCAGAGACAGCTGGATCATTTCTATTTTGAGATGAATGCTGTTCAACACTGACAGAAGTTTCAACAGGAAGATATTTGAGCTGTATGAGTCCACAGAGGACATTTAATGACCTGCTGCAGAGCCAGAGAACTTCTCTCTACTGCGATGGGGAGCTTCACAGCTCATTTTGACATTTACCACCTTTGTGGCTGATCTAATGGCACACAGATAAATTAAATTAAAAAAGGAGACAGTTAGTCTATGCATTCTTCACCTGAAACTCAATTCATTTTCTTACTTGCCAAATCAAAATTATTTATTAAGTTGGACTCTTTTCACCTCTGCTGCAGCATTTAGCTTAGCCAAGGCTAAGCTAATCACATGATCAGATATGTCAAACATATTACTGATGTGTAATGCTCTTACATTTATATTTTTATACCAATAACCACACTGATGTGGGCGTTGCATCGTTGTGAAGAAGGTTCCAACCTTCATCTATTCATCCATCTATGACAGTCATTTTCCTTTTTGCTGCAGTGCTACCATTATTTTGGATTTGTTTTAATTGTATTATTTTTCTATTGGGTTGTTTAATAAAATCATTCTGTCTTATATGATACGTCTCTGGTCTGCGGTGCCTTTAAAGAAAACCTAACCATGTGGTGTAGTTCTTGGACTGTGTAGCTGGTTGCCTCCCTCTTTTGGTGGTCGTGTGGCGCTACGCCGTCCTAATACACATACAAATATTAAAACTCTATTCCAGCTAAAAATAAAGGCGAAAAGCTAAATGGCTAAACAAAATATGTGACTAGCTGGGGCCACAAGTGGACGGCAGCCTACAGGGGCAGTTCCCAGGTGTGCCACCAGTCCCAACTCGTGAACAACAACAAAACTCACTGCAAACTGAAAACATGGAGCCCTTGTGTACCCAGTACGCCAAACCATGTACAAAGTGGGGATTCCCAATCACGAGTGCCTAGCCATCCACCTTATGTCTCCCAGCAGTCTAAAAGAAAAATACAAGTTAAAACCACAACAAAATAAATAAAGCCAACTTAATCCACTTATACAGAAAAAGAAAAGGAAAGTGATCTATATTTAGTAAACAGTTGTAACTAACCAAACAGGAAAAACAAAACCAACAAACCACCAATACAAAAACAAAGCAGCACAAAACAGCAGTAGCTAACCTTCAAGTGAAAAGCAACAAATTAGTGGAAATCCTAAAAAGTTGCTTTTATAAATATTCCCTGCCACCCGACTCACCACCCTGAAGTCTGGTACACACATAAAGATGTTTTTAATCTTATCAGATTTTTTTTTATCAGTTTAAGACCTCACACGTGAAGATAAAAAATCAGGCATTAAACAGTTTTGATTGTATTGTGTGGTGTGCGCTGATAATCTAATCACAGAACAACACACACATAACAATGCTGTCCCGCAACTCACCCTACAGTCTAGTCCTCCGAGCCAGACAAACGTAGAAGAACTATAGCAGCAACCGGCAAAAAACAAAGAAACAATCGGAAAACACAACACACAGCATGGAAGAGGATATACAGGACGAGGGAATGATTGTGGTCTTGGGACTATTGTTAAAAAAAAAGCCAGAACTGAAAAAAATTAACAGACTGGAGATGGCCTGAACACGGACTTTATTTACTTCCTTGTTCCCCAGCCACCTCGCTGTCATCAGCATTCTTCAGGAATCGGCTCTGAAATATTGAACATGTTCAATATTCCAGATTCTTGGCCACGAACTGTGTCGGTGTGGGTTATCAGGAAAAATCTGCCTGTTAAACACCACAGACCAAATGATAACTAGACAGAGAAATCTCATGAAAATTGGGCGTTTGCTGTCTGAGGTCGGGTGGAGGCAAAATCAGGACAAAAACAGCTCAAAAATTGTTATGTGTGTACCAGGCTTTAGAGGCAAAAGCAGACGACAAGCCATACACAAACATACATGCAAACACTCGCACGTGACACGAGAACACGCTGCACTGTTTTAGTTCTGTTTACCGTTTAGCTCGGGCTAATGAAGTAGGTAAATATGTGGAGATTTTAAGCAGGAGCCGGCCAGCTTTCCAAAAGAGAGCACTGCTTTACGGCCCGGTTCCGCTTGCTTCTCAAGCGGCGACTGTAGGCGGAAACACGCCTGCGCGTGCCGACTGTTGGCGGTAACACGCCTGCGCGTGCTGACTGTAGGCGGTGACACGCCTGCGCGTGCCGACTGTAGGCGGTGACACGTCTATGGCAAGCCCAAAGTATAAATAATCGGACGTAAATGAACGGCGTATTCCAATCCATAAATAGCGGGATGTGGCGTTTTTTTCGCGCAAACCCGTTCTGAATATGAACGCGCGGTGGCGTAAATTACGCGCGCTCACGTAAAAGCCGCGAGGTGGCGTAAATAACGTCC
>JBAFSZ010000020.1:24845412-24857005 GCA_036919955.1 Melanotaenia pygmaea | reverse complement strand
TGTTCAATAGCTCATCCTTATAGGATATATAAGTAGTTGAAAGCAAGCGTCATGTACTTACTGATAAAAGAAAAAGCACTTGGTAACATTACCTTACTTTTAAGTTGGCACCTGCTGATGTTGTCCACATCACAGAGTGCAATGAAATAGCCTCTAATATGTAATAATTATGACAATCCTCTAGTGTGGGTGTACTATATTACTCTATCAAAAAAAGAGTATGCATCAAGAAATTATAGCTCCTACCCCTACATATCATTTTGAAGGGACTGGGTTGTCACAGCTGAGTTGAAGAGGGCAATCTTGCATGTGCTTGGTCTGTCCCTCCCTGGCTACTTCCAGGTGGCTGTCCAGATGGCTGACGCCTTGAAATGAGGCTGATCGGTAATTGTGCAGCATCTGCAATCGCAGTACAGTTGTCCTACAAGAAACATAATCAGAAAATTTTTATCATGTGATTTTTCAAACAGAGCAAGCTGCAACAGAGTGGGCCAGAGTTAATAAGAATATTCAGACAATAGTTTCTGATCTAGCTAAAAGCCAGCTTTGGAAAAAGTGTAAATTTACAGATTACATTCAGTTAGAATTAAAACTGAAAAATGCAGCCAGTTATTTGAACCATGTGAATATGACTTATTGGTGCGATTAGCTACTTAATGGGTAGCTAAGTAGCACTGCTTAATGAAATTACATTTATATAGACATTTGTTGTTGGTTAATCTATGCCATAACTTTAATTTTTGTGTGACTGCACTCACAGTTGCTCTGTTAACGCCTCCGCGTCGTCCATTAATTTATGATAATGGACACCTTGTCTGGCATTATCCCTTACCTATTTAAATGAGTCCATAAGCATCTCAGGACTAAAATTGTCATTCCAGTTACATGATTCTGTGTTCAGGGGGTCCCTGCAAGTTATATGATAAGGATTGTTTGTGCAGGCTACGTAATAGCCGGATGCTTTATTAAGACTGTCACTAGAATACCACAAGGAGCAGATGAAGATGTGTGGGTTGATTACCATGTGCAGCTCCTGCTGTCTGCACATTTGTCCATAAATAATTAACAACAGCGCCATCCAATGGAAGTTGGTAAGGGATTAATACGGACTTCTTCTTTCTTTGTCCTGGGGTTCTTCTGGAGTCTTAGCAATGACTGGGTGTAGCATTTGGCTAAGGCTATGACACTTTGAGTTATACGAGGCTTAAAAAGGGAGTTTATTTTGGTGTAAGTGGACAGCAAGACTGGACGGTAAAGACAGCTAAATTTTAACATTAATGGCCGTGGTATGGTTATCAAAATTGCTTACCGCTCTCTCAGCCATGGTCTCAATGCCGCCTCACTTTCACCGAACTTCCAAAAGAGGCTCCGTCGGCGCCCGGCAATGGTGACAAGAACTGTGCATTCTGTCAGTCATTGGCGCCTGACGCTTTTAGCCCACCTGATCTTACATGTGATTGGACTAATACTTCACCAGGGAAACGATTGGTTAGAAGAGGCGAGTGTCCCTTCCCCCGGAGCCGTCTCTTTTTTTCTAGTTTTTCAGAGTGTGAGTTTCAGTTTCAAATCAAAGCAACAAGAGAACACTGCCAAAAATCCCCCCATAGCAACTCGCAGCGGTGTAGACGAAACCCCGAAAGCAGATGTTGCAAAGTCAGGAGCACAAAAGTCCACCCGCCCAGAAGAAAAATTTAATCCTTACAAAATTCAAACAATTTCAAAACACAAGTTTCAAGGTTTCGAAACTTTTTTGCGAACATGCACATAGCTGTTTTCAGATCTCAAACTACAAGGTTTCAAAAGTTGGTGGGAAAACGATACCATATTTGAAACTCTGAAAATGTAGACTTGGAAACAGCAAGGTTGCAATAAGAGGTTTGAATCCCTGAAAATGTGAGGCTGAAACTCTGTAATATGCATGTTGCACTTATGAAAATTAAGTACAAAATTATGCTTGCAGAGATTCAAACAGTTTTTTCAGACTTTCAAAATACTTTTCAAGGTTTCAAAACCTATTTTCAGACTTACAAAACTTTATTTCAGGTTTTAAAATTTCAAATGCTGACTTTCAAGGTTTCAGAATGTTTTCTTTCAGTTTCAGATTGTGGCAGTGTTCTCATCCCATAGTATTGGATGTCACCAGGATTGATGAGTTGTGTGAACTGATTGTGCTGGAGCAGTTCCAGAGTGTCCTACCTGAGCATGCTGCAATCTATATTAAGTTACAGAAAGTAGATCACCGCCGATCTACCGCTTATTAGGCTCAGAATCATGGCGCACTGGAGTAATTTCACCAAACTCTGAAGTCTCTCCTACATGCATTTTATACGGAGATGGACGGAGATTGGGAAGGACTCCTGTGGTTACTGTTGGCTGCGAGAGATTCTGTGCAGGAGAACATGAGTTTCAGTTCCAATGATCTTTTCTTTGAACTCACTGTTTTGTGTCCTCTGGCTGTTTTAAAAGATGACTGGGTGCTAAGAGTTTATAGGGGTACATTTCTATCTTTAATCAAGAGCATAATTGTTTGCCTTGAGAGCAAGATTTCTGTTTTTCATGCTCAAATATCATCTTGCTCTCTCTCTAAACTCTGCTTTCACACTCAGAAAGTCCCTCTTGCTTTCAAATATATTGTTCTTTCAAAACTCTTTGCTCAGACTTGGTCTCTTTCCCTCACACTCAGACATTTTCTCTGCTCTCAAAACTTCTGCTCTTGGATATTTTTCCTCTCTCTTGGGTTGCTGAAAGAGTTGTCTGTCAAACGTCCTCCAACCAATAGAATACAAGATCCTTTGAGCAAATAGTCGTCCCTTTTTTCAGGGTGCACTTGTTTTACTTCACACAGTGACTCAAGTGTATTCTTGTATAATCGTGTCTTGCGAAACTCCACTTTGAGGAGGATGGAGATGTCTAATTCTTTGTAAAACAATGCATTTTGCTGTTGTTGCTATCAAGGATGGCAGGCATATTTTTTTCTTTAATTATTTGTAAAAAGATTTTTGTCTCCTGTGTCCAGTCATACACGCTATACATGCTATGCTATGTCCTTGTTACTTGAAATGAACTGCTCACATCACACCTATGTCACGTCTGAGCATGTTTTAATGCAAACAGTTTTCTATTACACTTTTGGAATATACTTCTATATTGACACATCTGGAAAAACCACCTCATGAGAGCATAAAAACTTTTTTGAGAGGTTTTTCGAAATTTAGGTGTTTACATTTCCAGTTTTTATTGCAATATTTAGGTATTGCGCAATTCAGGGGGTAATAGAAACACAGCTAAAGTGAATGGTTTTAAGCAACGACTCTTTGTGGCACTTTGCCTAAAGAAAGTGTGAAATGACACACGTTTATGACGGTAAAGCTGCAGGTCTGTAATTTGAGACAGGTGATCCGGTGCTTGCCTTTACACCTGTTGACCTTTTTAGGTTCGGTACACTGGCTCTTTTGTGGAAGCTGGGAAGTTGTCAGATTTGAATTATCTGATTGAAACTCCTAGAAGCAGGACATCTTCGCATCTTTACCACATTAATCTTTTGAAGCCTTACTTTCAGTGTACACCTGTGTGTGACCAGGATGGAATCCGTCCTGCTTTTGCCATTTGTCAGGACTTTGATACTGACAGGATCCTGAGCCTAATGACAGGTTGCTTTTTGGTCGGGTGGATAACTCTGTGGTGTTCCATATCTATGATATGTTGTTGCCACATCTTTGTGTCAGTCTTTATTATACCAGAAGACATCATTTGTTAGGTAATTTCGTTCTGTTTTTCTGTATCGGTATCGACTCGATGATGGCCGATAATAAATCTCGGATATCAGTCTCAGAAGAGTAAAAAAGGGGATCAGCTCATTTCTAGCCACGGTCTAGAGAGGGCTGGACTGAAGGACAGTACAGAGACGCTAATCATGGCATCACCGTAGCATGCCTTAAGCACCATAACCATCGAGGCCCAGAGCTATGACACCAGACAGGACCCCAGATGCAGGCTGCCCTTTGAAACAATCCAGTACCTAACGGCAGGGTGCAAGATACTGGCTTCCAGATGCAGACTGACAAAACGGTGGTGACCAACCAACCGGACATCATGGATATGCAGCAGAGGAAATCTGTCTTGATTGAGGTAGCCATCCCCAACTATTGCAATATCAGGAAAAAGTAACACAAGAAACTGGAGAATTACCAAGGGCTCAGGGAAGAGCTAGAGAAAACCTGTAAGGTGAATGCAATAGTAGTACCAGTGGTCATTAAAGTACTGGGGACCATGTCCCCCACACGAGAGAAGTGACTTCAACAGATACGTGGAGAAACAGACATCTCAGTGCAGAAGAAATCCATCCAAGGAAGTCAAAAAACTGCAGGAGCCTCAGGCTCCTAGAGCTTTGGTAGGGGACTAGAGCTGGAAAGAAAATGAACAGCCACCCCACCCAGTGTAGTTTTTATCTCTCTCTCTGTTTCTCTCTCTCTCTCTTTCTATCTATCTGTCTGTCTGTCATTCTGTACAAACGTACATACCAGGAAATGTTCAAGCTTAATAAAATACTTCAGAAAAATATAAATATGTCATCCCTTCATCACCTAAAGTCTACCAATCACACTTCTGTGCCTATGGCTTACTCATTACCACCCTCATTCTTCAGTCCCTCATATTTCCTTTTACCTGGAGGCCTTCGGAGCAGTGTGGAACGCCACTGGGGGCCACAGACATATCATCTCCTCAGGCACTGTAATTATTTGGCCCTTATTGTTGAATGCACTGCTGTTGGTTGGCCTGAAGAGACTAAAATATATTTTATTCTACAAAGTTTCTTGGAGGAGACCCAATAGCTGCCAGCTGCTCTGAACAACAGTTTCTAAAATTACCCGACGAGCTTAAAGGAAGGATGGCATCGTTCTCTGACTGTCACACTTAGAATTAGATCTGATAGATTTCTGCACTTTGCAATAGAGAGATCCTGACATGACTACAATACAGCTGTTGTGCAAAGATGTAGTTTATCAGGAAACCTTTTATTAAAAGGAGGAATTTTTATGACTGGTTGTTTATAAAATGATGGACATATCCACTGTCACATCCCCCACTGGCTTGTGGACAACAGTTTTAAAGGCAAGGCAAGTTTATTTGTATATCACATTTCATGTACAAAACAACTGAAAGTGCTTTACATAAAATATTCCAAATATTACAGATGTTGCGAAGAGAAGCATGAAGCACAACTGTGATAAGGCAAACACAGAAGTACTACATGATGGACTGGAACGTTTTTTTTAATATTTAACATAATACCTTCTCAAACACACCATCAGTCCTTCAGTTAAACGTTGGTCTAGTCCACCAATACATATATAAAATAGTTTTCCTTTGACAGAACAGCTGTCAAATCATTGAGGTTCCCACAAGTTCATTTCTGGTTAATAAAAGCTAATTCATCTGGTCTTGTTTTGTGTGTTTGGATTAATTGCACACTTCAAGGATTCTTTACTGTCATTTTCATTTTTTGTACACAAGAGAGCAAAATTTAATATCTCATCAGTGACTGCACTGCAGTAGCAAAACAACAAAGTAAATTTAATCCATATATTTAACTTGAAAATCTCAGTAAAAATGCCAATAGCAGACACATTTTCTTTTTAAAGACTTAATCAACAGACTTTGATTAAAACTGTAAAATCATCTCATTTTTTGAGAAACTTGTACAGTAAACGAACAAGAAGCAGCAAAGTATAATACACAAGGGGGAAACTCAACAAAATAAGACAGAAAACTAGACAAGACAATGAACCCATAAGACCACGCAGACCATGACGCTGAGCATGTCAAAATGATTTATTCTGTTTAAACATGTGATGTGTGTAAACACACGTCGTTGTAATAACAGTGCAGCTCTGGTCCGAATTGTAACCTGACTGACTCAAGTTTTTTTGTTGCTCCATTATGGTTAATGAGACAGATGTTCTTCTTCCTCCTGTTTTTATTTTTATTTGTTTATTTATTTTATTTATTGTTTTGATCAGTAATCATTTTGAACAGTATCACCCCTAGTGAGCAGTTTTTGTAACTGCGTGAAGTTGTCCAGGTATCTTGGTCTGCCTGAGTAAAGTGCAGTGTAAAAGTAAACCGATTCCTCCCCCAATCGAACTCAGTCCGCCTGACTATCCTGGTGTGAATGTGCCATGAATGTTTTACAAGTTTAGAGATGGTTCCACAGAGAGGGGCCTGATAAATCACATTTACCTTTGTTAGCCTGTTAATCACGGGGACTGTTCTTTCCAGTTAACTCCATTTATCTGAAGAATAGACTTTTCTTTCTTTTTCAGACTGACATATCTTCACGCATATAATCATTTGATTTGTTTGATAATGTCAAACTACTGGCCCCATCTTCAGCACTTCCTTGTCCTTCTCTTTTCTGAAAGACTGCTCTGGATCGGACTGCACCTGAATGTTAAAGCTCTTCATATCCTGAATGAATGGAAGAGTGGTTAGCATAGCAGCAGAAGAATGATGTTTTCTCAGATGCAGAAATGAGCTCATTTCATCTTGTTTGGAAGATAATTGGAAATTTTTGTGCTGCCTCTGCCAGTCTGATTGCCAGAAGTGGGCACAGGGATTGAATCCATTTTCTCACAATCTTGGAATTGCTGTCAATATTCACAACGTATAGATTTTTATTCAGACAGTGGCCAATCTTGGCAGTTAATGAGGGACTGCTGTCTCTATTAAACTGTATCCAGGCAATTCTTATACTATGGACTTACATTAAAGTCCTGCAGAAATAATTCTTGCCTTCACAAAGTGTTGGACTGGATCATGATCCAGGTATAGAATTTTCCAGGATTACCAAATCGTGCTCTAAATGGGACTAAATATTGCAAAATAAGATTATGGGGGACCGAGCTGGTGAAGGACAAGAAAAAAGAACAAATTTTATTTACCCAAACAAAATACTCACAAAACATTTTGGGCCCTTAAAAGAGGTCAAATGAAAAAAAACTAAACCAAAAGGTATAACAATAACTCAGAAAAACTTTAACTGTTTAACATGTAACTCAAAAAACCAAACTAACACAAGAACCAAACTGACCTAACAAACATGAAACAAAGGGGAACTTAAATACTGGCTGATCAAACCAGTTTAAACACATACTAACACATACTAACGCATAACTTAAACAAAGAGACAAAACCTAACCAGTTAGTTCACTTATTACTTAAACAGAAGAATGACCAAAAATGAAACAAGAAAGCAATCTACTCAAAATCCAAAACAACAAATCTAAATATTTAAAGAGTGAGCATCTGATCTCCCCTCTGGAAGGAGCTGTCTTATTACAGGCCCATGACACTTCCTGTTCCTTGGCTTCTATCGGTTGTGCTCAGTTCTGCCCCCAAGCGTTTATATGGCTCCCCCAGCACCATTAAAAGAAATAAGTACATGTTAAATAAGCAACTTAACTGAGTTGAAAATACAATAGTGCTCTAATGTGCACGCTAACAAAAGAGAACTAAGGCATTTCAACTAGATTGAAACCAAAAATGTAAACAAAATGGTGTTAACTCCAGTGGGTTACCGCCTTATACTGTGTGGCTGTAGGTACGGCCATCACAAAGATAAATGAAGAAAACAGGTAACGGCCCATTTACACTCCCTTACATACGTAAATAGGGACATCCATTTCAAACGTCATACATTGCCGTCCTCATACTTTCATGCGTCTTTTTGTGTTGCCATGGTTGTCAAGTCAATTCCTCTACTAGCAGGCTTCCTTACTACACAGTTCAGTACCGGAACACGTCAGTTTCAGTCACCGGTAAGCAGTGGTAGTGCATCGCTATGAAGTTGTTTCCAACAGCACAAAATTCCCTAAACACTCACATATCCTGTGTTCAAAAGTTTGTGCAATTTCTACAGCTGTTGTTCTCGTTTTCATTCTTCTGGTTTTTTTGTCTCTTCCTGATCCTCTTCTTCTTCTCTGGTTTGTTTCTTTCACTGGTTGCATATCAGCTATTCTGCTCAGCACTGCTCCTGCAGTTTCCTGTGGTATGGCTCCGTCTTCTGCATCAAGCGACGCATAGTGCTCTGAAAACGGACCAAATTACACACGTAACCAACCAACACTTAAAAAATAAATATTTTTGTTTTCTTTTAAAGTCATCTGACTCATTTCAAATAAAGCTATTTATCACAAATATATGTAAAATTTGTAGGTCTTGTAAATATAACAAATGGTAAATGTCCATCAGATAAAGGTTATTTAAAACTCTTCATGATGATAGCAGCATTATGAAGCCGTGCTTTTAGGAGATTGATCCCAAATCTAGCTTTGGTTTGCTGTAGCTCAGCAAGATTGATTTGCTCTTCTACCAAACGAATCTGCACTTCTGCTCTTTGAGTTTCTCGTGGAAGAAGCAACCTGTAGTCATCATCATCATCATCATATTTGGTTGGTAAAGAAGTCTTTGAACCTCTTTTCTGAGGTCCTGTGGCCCTGATGGCTGGCTCTCACAGTGACAATCTACCTTCTTCCTCTATCTAATTATTTTTTGTAATGTCTGAACAAACCAACTGAAAATTACAACTGAACTACATGATACAAAGAAGGAACTCTGAGCCTGTAAATACATTGCTGGGAAATCATTTGTTTGGACCATGCTTGTCATCCAGTATTTGTAGTTTGTTAAAGGAAACACTTGAGTGACATTTTCTCAGACCTAAGAATGTTCAACCGAGTTATATGTGAAGGAACAAACATCCTGTGTGGTTACATTCTTAAATGTGTGTCTCTGTCATCTGTAATAAATAAACAATTCAGGTATAACTTGGTATGGATTGGGGACTTAGTTTGTTTTCTTTGTCTTTTCAGTACCAGTTTCACAGGAGTTAATGAATCTGCTTCCCTTTAGGCTGGGTTTTTACACGTTGTGATGGCAGTACCTACAGCCCCACATTTAAAGGCGGTAACCCCCACTACACCAACACATTTCAGTTATGCTAGTTTGAGTTAACACTGTTTATATTTGGTTTAAATTAGGTTGAAAAGCTTTAGTTCCCTTTTGTTTGTTTTTGTTGTTTGTTTATTTTCAATTGTGTGTAAGTTTGTGTATTTAACATGTATTGTCTTTTAATGGTACTGGGGGAGCCATATGGACCCTTGGGGACAGAAGGGAGCTTAATTGGCTGAAGCTAAGGAATAGGAAGTGCCCTGGGCCTGGACCAAGTTGGCTCCTTTCAGAGGGGGAGATCAGTTGCCGACACATCTTTAAATATTTAGATTTGTTGTTAGGATTTTGATCAGTTTGATTTCTTGTATTATTTTTGAGTAATTCTTGTGTTAAGTAATAATGAGCTAACTGTTTAGGTTTTGTCATTGTTTAATGTAGTTGTTAGTATTTGTTAACCCCTGATGTGTTGTAGACTGGTCTGATCAGCCAGTATTTAAGTGTCCCTTTGTTTCATGTTTGTTAGGTCAGTTTGGTTCTTGTCTTAGTTTGGTTTCTTTTGAGTTACGTGCTAAACAGTTAGTTTAAAGTTTCCTGAGTTATTGTCATGCTTTTTAGTTTTGTTCATTTGACCTCTTTTAAGGGCCCAAACTTTTTGTGTGAGTATTCTTTTGGGTAAATAAAACTCGTTCTTGTTTTGAAACCAACTGTGTCCATGCTTGTACCAGCTTGATCCATCACACACGTCAAGATAATTGATGTCTGATGTCCTTGGGCCAGTTGTCCAGATGATTCAATCTGGATAACAGCTATCCCATTTTTCAAGATGGAGGATCATGTAGTCCATCTAACTTTTATCCTGGTTGTTCTGAGCAGCACTGGATTGGACCACCCTGATCCAGAATCATGGTTTTCAAGATTACAAAATCCAGAGCTTAAAACAATGTGGGCTACCAGCTATGTAAAGAACAACAGGTAGAAGAGCCAATATGGGGTTACTTTATTGTGTTTTCCATTTTGAAACAACACACAAAAATTATAAGCATTCTCTTCTATGTATAAATTTATGACTTTTCATCTGAGCCACAACAAATATAAAATCAATTTCAATCACAACTACATTGTAGATATTTTGAAAACATCTCAAATAAAAGCTGTCCCTCTCTGTGATGATGTTAAAAATGCACCGGAGCCCCATGTTGAGAAACCAGACCAACCTTTGGCATTCTGTCAGAATGAGGTACTGACTGGATGTGTAGTAATTGTTAGAAATTATTTTTGACAGGTTCTTCTCTAAATCTGCAGCAATGATTGATGAATGATTTTTTGGAGGTAAATATAGGTCTAGTTATAGAAATCTGAGTCTTTACAGCTGATGCCAGTGCAACTGGTTCATTCACAGTGTATTTACAGAGAAAACAGTAAATACAGATGACAACTAAAAAATTAATTGTATTCAAATTTGCACCACATAAAAACCCCAAACATCCAAATTAATATTTGATGGGCATTTTAAATTGTAATCTGGCGTAAATTTCTATTACTGGACTTATTTTTCTAAGAAGGTTTGAACTTTGAGGGGGTTTAAACAAGAGAGAAAAGTGTGAAATGTTAATGCCTGTCTGAGAAAAGTGTGTAGTGAGGGGTTTTACAGCCTTAAAACATTTATGATGATTGTAAAAAATAAAGCTGACTACTTTGCGGATCTCGCCTATTGCAGGTAATTTTTAGAACGTAACTCCCACGATTAATGAGAAACCACTGTAAATGGAACTGTAGCAAAAATACATATATCTGTAAATACATACAAAAACCTGCTGCTCATTACTTTTTTATTACTTATAAACTTTTACATTTCATTAGCGTCATCTTTTTGAGTGGCTAAGGGGCCGTTCCCACGGCGCCAAATTGCAGTAAATCAGCATTCAATTATTCAAGAAATGCACCCTTTCATCCACATGAAACCAGGGATTAGCCTCCATGAAACCGCTTGTATCTGAAACCAGGTACCAAGGTGGATCTGTTCGAAACCTCTACCGTCAGGACAGCATAACCGCACAACAAGAGGATATGACGTCCATGACAAACACACGCCAAACACAAAAACAACACAACAGATTCCCAGTCCACACCTTACTCGATTTTATTTGCTTTGTAGTCCAGCGTTACTCGAACAAGCTTAATTTCTTCATCAGTCCAAACAAATGTTTCTCTTTTGCCTCGCACTGAATCATCAGCCATCTTCTCTTCTTCCAATGTGAACTTCCTGCAACACGCAGTGAGCACGCGTTGTTCTAGCGTTGGGGTTTTTACTCTTTAATCATCATAGCGCCCCACAGCCTTGTAGTATGTAGTACAGCGGTTTTGTGGGGATGCTGAAGCCTTACTCCTAGTTTTCACCCCTGTTTTCACAACTAACCTGGCTTGAGCACTGTGTGGACATAACCTAAGAATACAGTTCATACTCCACCAACATGACCTTTAGTTTTAATATAATGATGTTTTCATCTTTCAATGTTCTACAACATGCTACTTTATCCATCTGGATGAACTTCCACAAGTCAAGTCAAAAAGGTTTATTTGTCACATGCACAGTTATACATAGCACAATTGTACAGTGAAATGTGTATTCTGTACCTGCATCCTT
>JBAFSZ010000020.1:24633287-24645235 GCA_036919955.1 Melanotaenia pygmaea | reverse complement strand
GCTGAGTAAATTCCCTTTTCTGAGACAGCCTTATTTATGCTCATAGGGTCACTTGTATAACACTGATTTAACACTGATTTACAGTGTGTAGATTTTTATTAAAGGTCTGAGCTCCTTACCAACTATAGTTTGAGCCTTGTTACCTGCTCCAGTGACAGTCAATTAGCCTGCCGCTCTCTGCAACAGCTCCCACCCACACACACACATTCTTGAGGGACTTTCTGAAGCACAAACACTTCCAGGAATGTTGACACGATCACAAGGTTTTCATGATATGCAGTTCAGGACACACATCATCTGATGATAAATAAGGTGAAAAAAATAATCAAATAACTGTCAGTGAAGTGGGGGGGCTGCATCTGTAATTGACGGGAGCGATGAGACTAATAAGCTCCCCTGTGAACTCATCAAAGAACAAGGGAGAGATAATGAGACTGTTTTTACTTTTTCTAACTCATAATCAGCTTGCCTTGTTTCAGTTTTATGCTCATGTGCCGTAACCTTCAGCCTCTCCTCACAGTCGCCTGTAGAAGCGCTAACAGAGGTGTGTTTACTGAATAATTATTCTTAGTTTCAGTATTATTAAATATTATTTGGGTTGGTTCAAACCTGCTTTGTTTCATAACATAGGGTGTCATCACATATGTTTGTAAAAATAAGAATAGATGGAAATTTTAGCGGATAAACAATTTCTACTTTCCACATAGTCAAAAAATTTCAAGTTTTCCACAAATCCCAAGTCTTCAGACTACACAGCTATATAGGTGGTTTGTCTATGCTGTTTGATATGAAAAACATGGGTAATATTAGCCTGAATGGGTTTCCCATCAACAAACTCTGCATATTAAAGACAAATATTCAATCTCAGAGGAGCGCAGTGTCGTAGTAATATGCATAATTTTTACCACTGATCATGACGTTCAGTTCGTGCATCAGAGCTCATGTTTTCTAAATGTCAAACTTTATGATTTACAGTTTAAGGTTTTAAATGCAATTTAATTTAATCTTTTTTTTTACGTCATTTCACAACAAAGTCATCACAAATTTATGTTATCGCTTCCTGGATTTTGGACCTTTTTCATTCACCTTTATATTACAGTCCACTGTAATCAGTTAGCAGCTTTTAACCTTTCACATTAGCAGCTAACGCCAAGACCATGGGACATATGTACTCCGTAATAAATCCAATAATGGACTTGTACAAGTAGACAACAATCTTTTCAATGTCATATTTCAGAAGTGCGTCCTATCAAATTAATTCAATTTTTGTGTAAATGGGTTCAGTGTTTTTTAAAAAATAGAAAAATAGTTATCTTGGTATTATATAAATATCTGTAAACGAATCCATAGCAAATCAGATTAAAACAAATTGAATCAGGCTATTCTGAATGGAATTGATTCAGGAATTTTGGAGTAATTCTTACCCCACAAGAAGTTTAGTCTGTGACGGGGATAACTACGGGGGTTACTGTGTCTGTATAGCTCTGCGTGATAAAGAGAGTTAGCGCTCTTGATTTTACCCAGCAGTGATGAAGCAGACACGGGGCTGTGTGATGTTTACTGGTAAAATTTCCACCTATTTTAGAAATACAGGAATACATTGTAAAATAACAGGAAAAACTGTAATTTTACATTTTTACAGTGTAAGGTGTAATTTCCTAGAACAAAAACTATGTACATGAACAATCAAACATATTGAGTATGATTAAGGTGATTAGGTCTGCAAAGTGCCTTGTGATAACTTTGTTGTGATTTAATATGAAAAAAAAACTATTGAATTAAATAGAATATAAAACTGTAAACCGTAAATCATAATGTTTGACATTTAGAAACATAAGCTCTGGTGCATGAAATGAATGTCATGATCAGAGGGCTAAATGATGCAAATATCTAGAACTGCCTATTTCTGCGAAAGGTCAGATTTGACAGAGTTGTAATTTTTCCACTAATTCTATCTTCACACGAAGATCTTCTTAATTTAATCATGTGCAGGGAGCTTAGGAATGTTTCAGCCAGCAGAACAACACTGTTAATTATTGGGGCTGAGTTCTTCAAAAGATTTCATCTGGATAAAAGCTATCTGGATTTGGGAATCCCATTTTTTATCATAATCTATCTAACTTTTGTCCCAGTTGTTCAAATCAGCATTTGATTGGACCACCCTGATCCAGAATCATGGTTTTCAAGAAGATCAAATCCAGATTACCAGAGCTTAAAACAATGTGTGCTACCAGCTATGTAAAGAGCATCAGGTAGAAGAGCCAACATGGGCTAACTTTAATGTCTTTTCCATTTTGAGACAACACACAAAAATGATAAGCATCCGCTTCTGTGTATAAATTTATGATTTTTCATCCGAGCCACAACAAATATAAAAACAAGTTAATTAAAAACTACATTGTAAATATTTTGGACACGTCTAAAATAAAAACTGTCCCTCTCTGTGACGATGTTAATGATAATCCTGTTTTCTTGGATCAAAGTTCTCCAAATTCTACATCAAAGTTTTGAACAACACAAACTGAAGGCTTTATCCAGGTCACAATGTGGAATGGATTACATTACCCAATCTGATTTCAAATTTCTTTTTTCCCTTTTAAAGAACCCATTTTCAAGAACTGATCCAATCCCAAAACCAAAATCTGATCAGATTACTCGTGAAGAAATAACAATGAGGATGAGGATAATATAATTATGACTATTTTTTCTCCATTATTGTGTCTACTGTTGATGACCTTGGAGAAATTTAACTACCAGGGTCCAGTGGGGATACGATGCATGGTCCACTGAGAACATATGGGTCCTTCCACTGAATGTTGCAAGTCCACTAAATTAAATGCTTTAATTTTTAAACTAAATCTAGTTACACACATATTTAACTTTTTAAATTGTGTATTGGTAAATCTTAAACTACTTTATTTAAATTTTTAGATGGATTTTGAGACAAAGATGGTTGCATTTTTTCAGTCCTTTTACCAAAATTCATGTTACATTTAAAAAGCATGTTTCAAAGCATTTCAAGTAATTCCTTAAGTTTCCCATTAAGAAAATGTCTATTTTAATGGAATGATTTGTTCAAATAATTAATAGTTTTTTTTAAATCAATGATAACATGCAGAAGTTGTATTTTTCTAAAAGATATACCAAAGCTATAATTATCATATCAAGAAGACCCAAAGCTCAAGTTAAATAAATTTATTATCATGTAATCTGTTCAATATTTGGATAAATGATGGACCAAACATAATTTAAAAAAAAATCTTTGTTGTTTTTATTGTTTTTGGAAAAAAAAACAGTAAACTAACAGGAATGAATAATGACAACAGGAGCATGAACAAATGTTGCATGGATGTGTGGATGCAAGTGTGTATGTGTGAGTTTGTATGAAAAGAAACTTGTGTGGCCTATTCTAGGACTTTCTTTTCAGTTTTCATTTAGCGAGCTGTGACTGGCCTCAGGGGTGGGATGATGCACATAATGTCCTCAAAGAGACACCACAGCAGGTCTTCACATGCAGGCCAGGAAAAACCTGTTCATCCCAATTCCGTGCATGCAACGGACCTGTGATGACACCTTGGTAGAGGTCACCTTCATACTTCACTACACAGTATTTGCCAACAACTTTAGGACTTTGCCGCATAATTTCTGCGGTTGTGGGTGCTGCCTGTTGATGACTGAATGTGAAACTTTTTGCATTAAAGCACTTGCAGGTCAGATTTTGTTTTGTTGTGCACAAGCAGCTAACAGTTCTTCTTGGGAAAGGGTCACTGCCTGATGTATCCTCATCGTGGAAGGAATTGATGGTACGTTACTGGGCATCTCCTGAGCAGCTTTCTCCACTGCTTCTTCGTCGACAAAGAACAACTTGATTGTCATTTCTGTATTTTTCAACACAGCAAATAGTTCTGCAGCATCAGGAATGTCTGTCCTTTTGCTGACCAGACTGTCAGCCCTCCTCTTCAGGGCTTCTCCCACACCATCCAGTGCACCCTTCCCATGACTCGCCTCAAAGAAATTCCAGGTCCCAGCAGTGAATCCTCAATTGAACAGCTCTGTACAAAACATGAAAAAGTTTGAGTGCATGGGCCATCACTATAAAAATGGATGGTGGTGCCTTCTGCACAAGATCCAGAACCAATAACAAATGCTGCCAGATTGCTGGTGGTCCCTTTAGTCTTGAAGGAGACACTGTGCAGAAGGACATCGGGTGTGAGGATCCATGTACATCAAGTACACCTTTGTGCAGTGTTGCCTGCTGGTGTGATGCTCCCAAGTGGACTGCCTGTATTTCTGTGCTGTACTTGCAAAGGTAATTCTCAGAGAAGTCAACATGAATTAAGCAATACTGACCACAATCTAGTGATTCACCAAAAATATCTACTTTTAAAATATGCAACTGATAACTTATGTATAATTTAAGTAACAGGACAGTATTGTAAGACTGACCTCTTTGGTCATAGTTAAAATATTATCAAATATACAGAAGATCCAACTGATGCAACTTCCTGTTGTGCATGTGACTTGAGGAATGATCATAATTAATCATATAGGGTAATGTGTTAGGGCAGACCTGGGCATATATGGCCTGCTGGCCACATCCGGCCCTTTGTGCATCCCTGTCCGAGCCCGCGTGAGGCCAATCATAAGTTACAACATAGATAGATTATAGAAACATCTATGTTGTGCGTTCAATACCACATGTTCTGCTTTTATTTTGAAAAACGTTATGCTACTTCTGTATTGACGTATGTGCGTGATGCGAGCTTTGAGTTAAGGTGAACATGAATGCTAGTCAGGTTACCCTGAAGATGTCAGCTCATGGTAAGAATAGAAAAGTTGATAATAAATGTCATGTTTTTAACAAAGCTGACAAGAACTTTTCAGAAATTAAAGGTAAAGCTGTGTGCTGGGTTCGTGGTACACAGGTCGCTGTGTTCAAAGATTACAACCTGAATCACCACTACACAACCAAACATGAGGAGAAATACAAAAATCTGTCTGAAAAAGAGCTCAAGGGTGTCTGATGTGTTGCTGAAAAACTGCGAACCCAGCAAGGATTTTTACCAAACTTCACACCACCAGAGCTGCAGCTGTTGGGACAACTTATGTCATTAATCACTAAATCACCAGAAAAAGTGAGGCATTTTATGAAGAAGTGCTTATTGGACTCTGTTGCATTGATATGCCCGGAGGAAAAGGACATGTTTGAGAACGTATCGCTCTCCGACGCACCGTGACGAGACGGGTTGAGGACATCCCTGGAAATCTGGAGCTTCAGCTGAAAAACTGCAGACTTTATTTTTCTCTGGCTTTGGACGACAGCTGCAATGTGCGTGACACCGCCCAGCTCCTCATCTTCTTACGTGGAGTAACTGCAGACTTTCAAGTCACAGAGGAGCTGGCAACCATGCGGTCAATGAAAGAGACAACCACTGGTGATGACTTATTCACAGTTAAATGCATGTTGGACACGTTAGGACTGAAATGGGACAATCTGGCAGGTAACATGGCTGTCCACATCTGACCAGGAAAAATGTTGGTCTTTTAAAGAGAATGCAGGATAAAGCGAGAGAAATGGACATTTTTGCATTGTGTTACACATCAGGAAGTGTTGCGTCAGACAGTGTTGAAGATGAACCACGTTGTTGACGCTGTAACTAAAACAGTTAACTTCATCAGAGCTTCAGGTCTGCCTCACTGCTGGACTTTTATTCCTCCCTCAAAGAAGAGAACTTCCCACACCTGAGGAGGCATAGTCCTCTTTGGATCTACTTATGTATGTGAACATTGTCATTGATGAAGTTCAGCAAAACCAAACACAGATCCTCCATCACTGATGACCACCTCTCAGCTGTCCGTCACATAGCCTGATTTCAGTGTCCTTCTTCAAGCCTGAACAGACTGGATTATCTCACTGAAAAGGTCAAATGAGGAGGAAAACATTACAAGTCGTTGTACCGCTGCATTTCTAAAAACTTTTGTTGTTTTTCAGTGTTTGTGGAGATTAATAAGTAAAATTAAATTGAGCTAATTCAGTGATTGCTTTTGTTTTCTTGTTGGACCTATGCACCACAATGTCACAAAGCCTGAAATAAATATTTACAGAAGAGTTTTATTCTTCTGATTACCAGTACCAGCTATTCATAATATATTATTTAGTGAATTTTACAATGGAAAAAAGTTGAACAGAATTAAGTTTAAGCTATTGTTGGTGAGGCCCTCTGACATGATCCAGGTTTCTCATGTGGCCCCTTGTAAAAATTAATTGCCCACCTCTGTGTTTGGGTACCAGGACTGAGTGAAAACACAGGGACATGGCTAACAAACCAAAAAAATACAGATTAGTTTAGAAAAAAAAATATTTTTGAAGAACAGATGAAATATAGAAATCTTCAAAAATACAAAAAACCCACATAAATTTAGTATTTTATAAATTATATTTTATTGTGAAGTGTAATGATATAAAATAAGGACAAGTGAAAAAGGCTACTTTTAAAGTTTTTAAGGTAGGTGTCTTTAGTCTTCCCAGCATATATCTTAGGACAGTTAGCCGAATAAGAAAATGTATTTTACTATTAATTTTAATGTACACTTATACATGTAATTTCGGAAATGGCACCCATTTGGCGGCATGGCCCATATATAGACATGATGTCAGCACCATCTGAAATCTGGTAAAAAAACTAATTCAGAACTGCATTACCACATTTTCTTTATGAAATGAAACTTCATTTCTTAACTGTGAAAGTTATCAGTGTTGCATTTACAACAATAGTTCTCCAGCTTCCAGGGCAATTATTATACAATGATATGAACACACACATACACACACTCTCACACACAGAGTTTATATGTATATATATATATATATACACATGTTTACTTCCAGTATAAATTGCCTCATCTCTAACCTTCTAGCTGCTGTCTTGCAGTTCTACATCTGTAGCAGGACCGGGTCACACTGTGCCCCTCTACTGGCCCCTCTCCTTCGCTTTGCCAATTTCCAACATAGTGGTCGAACAATGCTGCACCATAACAGTGCTGACAATGCCCTAGTCAGCAGCTGCACCATAGGATGTTGTCATTTGAAACGGTGACACTGACCCAGGGTTTGATAGATGGATGCAATTATCACCAACACTCCCCCACTTGCAGCCAGTTGCCACAGCAGGTCTACCTCAGAACTGTTCCATGTGTGGATTACAACACAAAAACTCATTTCTCAACGTGTAAATTTAACGTGTTGATTTTAATGTACAAGTGTGTTCTGTCACGGTGCAACTTTTATTTATTTTTGTGCAGAAAATGTCAGATCAACTGTAAAATTACTATTAACTTTTAAGCAACTGTTTTTAAGGCACCACCTTTTCTTTCTCTTCATGTCTGTGGATTTTTTCCTTACAATTTTTGTAGTGTTTTCTTTTTTTCTCTTTTATATGTCAATAATTTCAATAAAAAATTTTCTACAGCCTGTTCCTGCGGTTATATGCAAAATCATATTTTAAAATAATAATAAAGAAAAATATTTAAGATTCAAGGGAAGCCTTATATCTAAAATAAGTTGAGAACGGTCCAGCAGCCAGAGCATCGTTCTGCTGTCATGAAGATTTTTATCTTTGGTGATTCTTTTAAAACAATGATATTAATACAAATATTATTAAATATTACACAGCACCATATCTTAAAAGCAACAGTCTTTTCAGGAATGGAGATTTTTTTTTTTTTTTACTGGCTGCTTTGCTGCACTCAATCCGTCAATCTGCTGGGAGATTGACGGATTGAGTCTAATCTAAAAGGGTAATACAGTCCACCCCCCAAGAAAGAAAAAATGAGGAAAGAGGAAGAAAAGGACATAGGTACAGTAATATCAATGGGATAAACAGTTTGTGCATATCATAGTTTCTGTAAGTAACTGTAAGCTCCAGCTTATGTGAAGCTGGTAGAGATCTATGATTGCACCAGGATGTCTCAGTGGGCTTTCCATCACTGCAACCATACTGCTACAAAGCAGCTGCTATATGATGACAACAATTTGCATCAAAAAAGTCTCGAAGAGTAAGACTGTCAAGTGAGTTAGTGAAAGTGTTGTTGAGGCCTTTATTACAATCAACATGCAGACACCTTCCTCTGCGGTAAATCAAGAGGTCTCTGGTTTTGCGATAGTTGCATCGTTGTGCTCGTGCTTGCTTTAGTAATATGATCTCACTTTTTTTCATGCTCAGGATTTTTATTTTTAATGTAACAAGAACAGTTTTTAATTTTATGCAATCCCTCGTTTAAATTATATTTTATGTTGTGTCATTTGTTTCTTTAGTTTTATTTAATGTGCTATTTTCCACCTGAATAAAAGAAATCATGAATGTATGAGGTTTCTGTGTGTTTAAAGATCGATTATGACTGTGAGGGGGCAACAGCCAAATTCTTGCTGTCAGGACTGGCACTGGCTGCTCTAGCAAGGCAAATTTACCACATAAAAAGTGACCCAGTTCGTTTTAGAAATTAAATTTAAAAACTGCCCTGAAAAAAAAAAGAGAAAAAAAATGAATGCATTGATCTGAAAATATGCTTAACTAATATTTTATTCACCAAATTAAATGGAAAACATCAAATGCTGACAGTGAGACATTTAATGAAAAATTTGAGCTTTCATACATTTTATATTAACATGATTCATAAAATGTTTCCTGAACCATGCATCCCCTCTTCTTTTAACAACTACCTGCAAACGTCTGGACGTGAGGAGACCCGTTGCTGGAGTTTTAAGAGACGGTTTTGATCTGGAACAGGATTTTAGCTGCCCGACAGTCTACTGTACAGCCATGCTGTTGCAGTAGATGTAGCTTGTGTTGCTGAAATAAGCAACGCCTTCTCTGAAAAAGATGTTTTCTGGATGGGAGCAGATGATAGAGCCTTCCTAGATGTGAGATATTCAGATAACCAAATCCAGTATCAAATAGGAAAATTACTTGTAAAGGACATTCGATGAGAGAGCCCATTCGAGGATCATTAGACAATAAAAAAGTGAGTCAGACTCACCTGTCTGTAAGGCTTCATGACTAACTCATTTAAACTTTAGCGTACATTAATTTAAACAAGGAAATTTGTTCGGTACAACACAGCAGCCAGACCATCATTCTGCTGCTACCATGCTAGACAGGACAAGTAAAAAAAGATAACAGCTACAGTTATGGCATCGTGTTGTTGTTCTTCATGATTTTCTCACTTTGTCTTATTGGTCCTCCCGGTGATTAGCTGCTTTGTTTCCTTATACAGGCTTTTTCTCTACAGGTGCAGCGGCTGGTTTTTCTCTTTTGGTTCTACAGTTCTTGTGGTTACCTTTCTTCTCCTCTTTGTAAGGTCCAGCATTAAAATCTTACTTAGCAATGTCTAAAATAAATATAAATAAAGTATTAGGTAAGGGGAGCCTTATATCCTTCACTAAGCACTCCTTGACCAAACTGATTTTCTGTCTGCCTTGTTGTGCTGAACAAAGTAAAAACAAACAAAAGGTAAACAAAATGCATAATACTGCATGCAGGTACGTTTCAGATGTGTGCACAGATTTTTTAATCGCGTGACAATGTGAAATTTACTTCAATTTAAATATGACTTTATTATAAAAGTAATGCACAATGTTAGCAGCTACCACGAAATAGTACTTTGAGTATACCGGGCTGTAAAAGAAATAAAACTGTAGAATTAAAGTCAGTAAAACCTACTTTAAAAATGTGTTTTTTTCCTCTAGTTTTTACTGAAGTAAAATTAATAGAATTTACTGTCCATTGTGTTGCCTTGATCTCCTTTCAAATTAATGTAGGAGTGTAACAATGAATTTTCCTCACATTAACACATATTTCTCTCCATGATGTTCATGGTTCAGTTATTACAAATTAAATTATTCCATCTACGACTCTTTAAGAACTTCAGAAACTTAAGTAGTCTTTCCAGAGGCTTGGCCAGTCATTTGGATGCATGTGGTATCTACTGCCTATATTAATCCCCTGACACTCCACAGATCACTGCAAAACCTTAAATCTGAAAATACCAGAGTGCCTGGATGATTTGTGCCACCCACACACCACTGACTAAAGCAGAAAGAACAAGAGAATGAGAAGAGGGAGAGGAAATCCTGTAAAACAGTTAAATGGTTGATGAAAGATTTATTTTTTCATTTTTTTTTTTTTTATTTGCTTTGTGGCCCTGATGACCATTATTTTGATAATTACTTTATATTATTAGCTCCTTACTGTAACGGTTTTCCCAGAGGACCCGATAATCGACCACAACAGGAGCAGGAAAAGGCAAAAGTGATTTATTGTATGGGTGGTAGTGCAGGGAAACTGGAACAGTCTGACAGGACGAGGAGGGAGGATCCAAGAAGACTGTGGCATTCATGAATCTGCAAAAACTCCACATAAAAGGGCAAAAATCCAAAGCGGCGTGGTCATTATAGCAGGCAGAGGTCATATACAGAGTGGCAGGAAAGAGACTACTTATCCGGAGCAGGTCAGAATCCGTGGTTGGTCAAAAACAAGGTTCGACATCCAGGTAGACTTTGGGCAAGATAATCCGATGAGGGTCAGGCAAGAGAAATCCGTGGTGTAACAGGGTTGAAGACAGGAGATCAGGAACACGAAGCAAGGCTGGATACCAACAAGGCAAGAGCAGTTGACCATCTGGCAATGAAGCAAAGACTGGAGAGGGTATAAATAGAGCAGAGCACAGGTGAGACAAGGGAGCAATCAGGGAACTGCAGGTGGAGCCAATAAGCCTAATAATTGGACTGGAAGCACAGCAGAGCAGCCACCATGACACCTTACACGAACTACAACAAGATCAAATATATGTTTATATCCAAGTGCATTGGTTGAATATCACATTAGATTACAAGAAACAATTTTTCTTCATTTGACACCAAACTGGTTGCGTATTCTTCTGACATAACACACACACACACACACAAAGGTATACACTCCAAAGGGACAGTCACACACTTTCTGTTTGCACCACTTTTAGCTTTGATTATGGCAGCATTCTCTGTGGCATCGTTTCACTAGACTTGTGTAACATCACATTTCTTTTTTGTCCAGAACTGCATTAAGATCTCGCAGTGCTGATGGGAGAGCCAGACCTCAGCACATCCCAAAGATTCTCAATGGAGTTCAGGTCTGGACTCTGTGGTGACCAATCCATGCGTGAAAATGATGTCTCCTGCTCCCTGAACCATTCTTTCATAATCTGAGCATGATGAACATCTTAGAATATGGCCGTGCCTTCAGGGAAGATGGAATAACCTGCTCATTCAGTACATTCAAGTAGTCAGCTGATCTCATTCTTTGGACACATAATGTTGCTGAACGTAGACCTAACCAAGTCCTTCAATCTCAGATCATCGACTGCCTCCACAGGCTTGTACAGTAGACACAAAGCATGATAGCTGAAGCGCTCCTTCTTACCCTGATGCCCCCCCATCAAAAATTTAAGCTGACAGTGGTTGTTTAGAAAGCAAGTCCACAGTATTCCAAAGTAGTATGATCAGTATGATCAGACCTTTTATGCATTATGGTTTCCAGCTTGCTGTGCATGCTGTTTATCAAGTCAAACAGCAGGTTTATATAAATATATATATATATATATATATATATGACAGTATAAGAGCTTCACATGTCAGTACCTGCAATTAGCAAATATCAAAATGGATACACAGCAAACTTTCTGGTAATTGATCACTTGTAGATTTAAAAGAAAATATTCCTAGTAGAAGCCTTTTTAATAAAAGACAATTTCAAGTAAAATATTTTAACAAAAATACAATACACATGAAGGCACTTTGTATTTTCAATCGATTCAGGCCACTTTAACGTGTTTTTTTTCTTAAAGGTCCCATATTATACACTTTATTCCCAATCTGAGACCATTCATTAATATCTAAATGAAATATTTCCGCC
>JBAFSZ010000020.1:24609044-24633187 GCA_036919955.1 Melanotaenia pygmaea | reverse complement strand
CTACACATGCGGGGGGACCAGTATGACTGTTCCAAAACCATTAAAAAGTCAATTTTGCATAATATGGGACCTTTAATTCTACATTTTGTACCGCCTCTTGTACATTTTCTCAGTGAGCTTGTAGTCCACTTTTCTTATTCCCTTGGTGCACCTTATCCCATTTTTTTCTACTGCAGTGCTCCAATTTCCCCACTGAGATAAATAAAGCTTCATCTCTCCCATTGAGAAGGTTTCAGTCATCATAGCAGCTGTCTCACAGTAAAAGACAGGAATTCTCACATGGGAACTAATATCTGTTCGATCACTGAGTGGAAAGAATGAGCTGCACCTCCATCTGTACACAATTCCTTCATGTTTATGTCTTACAGAAATTTTAATTAATTAGTTTTGGCCTCCACTGTAGGCATAATGAATTTTACTGCTTACGCAGGGCTGCTACCCTGTAGTGTAGTACATGAATATGTTTTATTATCTCTTAAGAGTTCTGTACTTTTCACAAATGAAAGCACACAATGAACTCATTTATTTTACACATAAAGGCCAGATTATGTAGAAATATGCCAAATTCTGATATTACGTCGTAAAATGTTTTTAATCGGCAACTATTCAAATCCAACAGAGAAGGTGTTTTTTTATGTCCAAGTAGTCATCTCATGGATTAAAATGTGACCTATTGATATGTCTGTCTTTTTAAGGGTAACAAAAAAAAAAAAAACACAGTCTCAAAACACACACCGGGAGCCTTAAAGATAACAAAAAAGATCCTATTAAAGAAAACCCGGAAATATCTACAGATCCAATAAACAAACGAAAAGTGTCCTTTCTCAGGGAGTAAATTTAAACAATAACCCAACAAAATCAACCAGAAACCCAGGGAGTAATACAATAAGAAAATAAAATAAATACACAGCTAATAAACTCAAGGCGTCTCTTTAACGAGAGTCAAACAGCCAAACAATTTAACATAAATGTTTATCAAAAGCAAAAGTTCATCAAAAAAGCACAAATTTAACTGAGAGAGACTTTTCACCACTTTACAGACCAACCCAGAAAGTATCCACAATTTCACCATCTAACAATTAAACCATCCAATTCAACAATCCCAACCTCAGACCAAAGCCACCCATGGCACACTGGTGTTACCCAACCACACAGCCCTGACAGGTTGTCTTTGTCTGGCTTTTATGGGTGATTAGTCCATCTGGGCGTTTTTCCAGGGATAAGTGGGAGCGTTAGCGTCCAATCCGGACATTGAAAGGAGGGAACCTGGACTGAGTCAGCAGCCAATCCTTGGAGTGCTGCAGCACAGCAGTTCTGCATACTCTGCACAGGAGGCCTTGGCCTGGGGCCGTAACATCATTTTAAAATGAACCGTGTTCTCTGCTCTGGGTAGTGCTCATTTTGACAAAAATTTAGTTTTGGTCAAAGTCTTGATTAATTTGTCCTTTATTTCTAAAGATAATTTAGTCATGTGAATCACAACTACATAAAATTATATTATAGGTGACTAAATCTACAGTAGTAGGGTGATGCATTATTATGACAAGTTTCCATCTATTTCTAAAATCACTATTTACATATGCTGCATGGGATCACATGTTCCTACCAATGTCCAGCGAGTCCTTAATGTTTTCCACTGCACAGTGGAGAAATCCGTTTTCTCTGTATTTTATCTGAGAGAAGAGAATACTGATGTAAGTTCTGCCTTCTCCCCCACTTTAGCTTGTGTGGTTGTGTTTCTCTGCTGTCACTCTCTCCGTCAAACGAACTACAGCTAGCTAGTCCTATAGAGCGGTGCTAGCGGTGGTTGTGTCTTCACAGGATCTGGAGCTATTTTAGAGTACGTAAATGTAAAAAAGTTTAAATCACAGAGAAATTATTTTACTAGCCCTTATTATTTTGGTGATAATAGTCGCTAAATTATAAGCTCCTTTAGTCATACACCAGGCAGGGAGGACTCTAGACTGAGCAGCTAAAGGAACAGAATGAGCCGTCTTGTTAAGGTATGCCAGTAATCCGGGTCAGACAGGTAAGCAGGTCCAGGGAATCTAGATCAGGCAGATAGATTGGAGACTGAGAGAGAGGACAGACTAGGTAATAACTTGGTCAAACAGAGTTAAGGAATGTACAAACTTGGCCTGAGGGTGTTCCCACAGTTACACAACAATCTGGTGCTGTATAGGAGGAGGCCCCATCCCTAAGTAGCAGCTGCTGGGGTGTGCAGGTAGCCATGCCTTCTCAGCCGGCATGACATGTTTTCTTTAGCTTGCATCAATGTGTTATTTCACAAAGCTGCCAGAGAGTTCAGAGAAGAGGAGGAGATGGTGAGGAACGTAGAGAGGCAGTGTTACAGCAGGTGAACTGTAGTACTCAGAGTTGTGACTTGGTCTACACCAGTGGTGATGCAAGTTTTTGATGTTTCCCTGCTTCAAAACACCCGATTCAAGTTAATGATTCACTGTGATGATGCGTTCAAGGCAAACTATGTAAAAACCAATGTAACCACAGGTTTTACTGATACAGACACGCTAAGACAGTTATATTACGCATTCAGACGGCAGCTGTATCTGATGCATAGAGAAGCTGCCGATGCAGTCGCATCAACCGTCTGTCCTGGATCGGTGAATCTCTCCGTCCTCTACTGTAAAGACTAAAAAAACATTTTGGTTGGCACAGGTCCATGAAAGAAACAACACACACACACACACACAAAAAAAACATGTTTTTCTGTTAAAATGAGAATAATGATGTAAACATAAACACTCCATCAAATATCATAAAACTATGATTTTGAAATAAGTCAAAATGATCCTGTATATATAAATATATATATATATATATATATTTATATATATATATAACTTTTTTTAATTTTATTTATTTATTTTTTATGAATTTGACTATAAAGATGATGATGACGTACTTTAACAAAGGCCTTTCAAACCACATCATTACAAATATCATAATCCTGTGGTTAGTAGGCAAAAAAAAGTCCTTGAATGGAATATTTTGCATAAACTTTTGCTTGTTTATAGTTTCTTTCTGCTCTAATCTGCTCTGGTCTATGTGGATTATGTATGTTTAAAATAACCAGTACGAGCAAACAGAATGCTTCATAGCCTTTTAATCCACGGGAATGATTTATGGAATAACTTAAATCTTTAATAACAACAACCAAATTTAAAAACCTCTTTAGAAATAATACCATATTATAACAGATATGGGATGGAAACATAATGTCCCATCTGTACCATCTTCGGTTCTTGTTTAGTTTTGTTGTTGGACAAACATGAATGTTTTACCATGAACTGCTTTTTGGGTGTAAGTATTATCTATTTAGTTCTATATTTACATGCTCTTGTACCATACATTCATTTACAAGTACACCATTTTAACACAGAAACACAAAAAGAGTAATGGGGGCAGGCCTTGAAAAGTGCTCCAGTTCCTTTTGTAAACCACAATAATTTTAAGGAAATGTATAAAAATTATTTATAAGTTTTAGTTTTGTTTCACATTTGTTTTGTTTTTGCTTGTTATTTTATCTGTGAACTTCAGTTTCTAGTTTTTCTTTTCTTTTCACTTTCTTCTCTTTTATTATGTTAAAGAAAATAAACTTAATAAACTAAAAGTCATCACACGATGTTGTAAGTAACATTTATCAGAGAAAACACTCATATTCCAGGGGTCTAGAATACCTCTGACCATTCGGAGTGTGGTGGTGGGAAGAGTCGCAGACCTTAAAATCCTGCGTTTGACAGTGAAGGAGGACTTGTCCTGGGCATCCACATCGCCTCAGCTGTGGGAGAGGCCCAGCAACACCTCGTCCATCTGTGGAAAGTGGGGCGTGTTACAACAGCTCATGGTGAACTTCTACCATTGGGACATTGGTCATGTTCTGACCTGGGGTGTCTTAGTGTGGTTCTACTAAGGCTGAGCAGACCTTAAAGGCTGAGCAGCTGTAGTTTGCTGCACCATGTCTTGCCTTTTGCACAAAAAGGAGACATGGTTGTGTTTAAGTTCCGTTTGCACATTGGGTGAGTGCTTGATATGTGCAGCTGTGCCAGTGTTACTCAGTATCTAAGGATGACAGGTTATATGCATGCATCAAACCTGTGGGAGAGGAGGATGTTTTAACACCCACACTTTACTGGTCAGAGGGTCGATCATCCGAACTTTTTCTGCATTAAAAAAAAAAAAAAAAAAAAAGTTTGTTAATTTGCACAAACATTACTGCTCCAGTCATCTTCATAGCGCGGCAGCCTCCTTCCCGTCACCTCCCTCTTCTGTTGTAAATTATGATGGCTATTGGTGATCAGCTGATCGACTTTTCTGTTGCTAGCACCATCTCTCTCGTTGCATCTGTTTAGCGTTCAGCTTATAAGGAGGAAACTAGCAGTTCATGGTTAACACTGGCACATAATTACCCAAAAGTATTGTTGTTGGACACACTAGTAAAAGTAACCAACACTTATCAGTTTCATGTCAGTCAGATCCGTGTCACTGTCACGGAAACGAGGGGATGTTTGCTGTAAGTCATTGGTGCTGTGTAGATATTGTAGACACAGCTGAGAAGGATGAAACTAGCGGTTCATGGTTCACACTGTCACATATTTACCCCAAAGTACTGTTTTCGGCAGGACCTTCTCTAACACAGTGGCTGATGAAAGGATGTAGTTGTAGAAAGGATTTACACTCAGCCATGCAGGAGCGGGTCCAGAAAATTTCTGATGGGACCCAGGCAGGAGCACTGACCAGGAAAAAAGTGTAAAAAAGTTAAAAAAAAAAAAAAAAAACAACTAGTAAAACAAACAGTCTATAGTGTATTTTACCAGAAGGTGTTTACTTTGGGTGATGCTGCTGTAGGACTTTTATCATTGCTGCACAAACAGTCACACAGTGAGAAACAGACGTCACATCTGCTGGTTTTATGACAAATTGTCTCCATGGAGACGACTGGTGAGATGATGATAAAAGAGTTCTGCATTATGATCTAGAACATGGTAGAAATGATTTAGAGCAACATATAGAAGTTGTTCATTACATGCTGCATTTACTGACCATTAGACATCTGATGTTTAATCATTTGGCACCTATATAATATATGTATTATTATTATTATTATTATTATTATCTTTCTTTTGTCTTTTAAAATCTCTTGTTTGTTAAATTTGTGTCAGTGAGTTGCTGATTATCTTCTCAGATTAAAAATTCTTTTCCGTAACTTCTTTAATCATGACGCTACAGCTGTGGATCTAACTCCTGAATATTGTGATTCAACGTTAACTTTAATATGCATTCAGTGGGCAAGTGTCACATAAAATCAGTTGTATTTTCATGTGTGATGGGTGTGCAAAGTATTTAGTTTTACAGCTTTTGTGGAACTTTACATCAGATGTGAAACGTCTCCATATGTCTGCTTCTTCTCTTCTCTCAGGTATTGACAAACCTGTCACAGCTAATTCTACCATCTTCCCAGTGGTAGATCAAACAGTTGTGGTTTCCTCTTTAACATACATAGAGATTAAGTCTGATTGATTCTCTTCCCAACTCATTCTGCCTTTCCACACAACTAAATTAGTTCTGATTGGATTTCAGGGCTGCCAAATGTTTTCATCTGGTTGAGGAAAGTGTCTATATATTTCCTGATATTTTTCTCCTTGTACATTATTTTTTATGTATTCATTGTCTTGTTTATATCACTATAATAGCTGTTGATGAAAATTATGATGGAAATGTTTAGTTTTTAGTTAAAATTAACACTGGCTCTGCGAACTGACAGATCTCAGACCAGCTCAAATGAGCCACACGATGAATTCCTCCCCCAAACTTAAAATATTAAATAATCTATGTAAGCAGCACAGGTTCTGCATAAATTCCAGAAAGACATATTTCTGTAACAAAGGTAGCGCATTTAGATCGCCAGTTTGTACCGCTAGATGTCATAGCCTCCCATCTTGGGTTAAGTCATTTCTAATTGGCTAATAAATACATTATAAAATTAAGACAGGGTCAACATTTGCTTACTTTTGTCCCTCAGACAGATTCAGAAAATAATTAACAAAAGAATCAATGAAAAACTTTTATGACAACACATTTCTACATACATTCAAACATAGCTCTCAGCTTTGAATATGTCTGAAGATACTATTGACATACTTAACGTTTCCATGCAAATCTCCAGATTTTTTCACTCAGACTCTTACATTCCTTTTCTTAACATTATAAACCTCTATCCACAGCAGTGATCTGAGAATAAGCCTTCACTTCATATTTCTATTTCTCAAAACGGACCTGTCAGCTCTTCCAGTTTAAATCTTCTCGATTACTGCTGGTCTTTTTTGTTCAGGAACTCTTTTTTCAGCATATCTGCTCAGGCTTTCATTCCTTAATGTCCCCTGACAAGCATACTTGGGTCAATTCTTGCTTGGATGGAGCTGCAGAAATATCACCACACCATCATCTTCAGTATGATAGAGGGCATTCAGCTGAGAAGCTTGGACATCCACCTGCTGGCAATATGCCACCACCACATGCTGAGGTCAAACTCTCCGAGAATGAAGGAGGTTGAAACTCTAAAATTGACTTGGTCTTTTCTACCAAGAATCCAACATAACCCATGAAAGCTTATTCTGCTGGTCTTTATTCCTCAGGAGCAGCGAATTTCATCACAGTGTTTATACAGCTTGTGTGGACCTTGTTGACCCAGTTAGTTCCAGACTGCCCCATATCCCCCTGTTGCCAAAACAATTTATCAGATCTGATCACTGGAGTGTAATCATTAGCTAAAGTGACATTGCAAATGATATATGATGAAAGCCCAGCTTTTCTACAAGGTCCTTGCGTCCGGACTTGTTTCCGTGGAACACAATAGGTGTTGGCGAGTCAGTCAGGCTTCAGTTATCGCAGTGGGCATTTGCAGATTTGCGCAAATATCAAAGGGGACTGTTGGGGGTTATTTTCAGTTGTAGAGGTAACATACATTTTTACCCTAGAGGCAGAGATGCAGAAACAGAGCACAGATGAATAGACAAGAGTGGACAACCAGGGGGGAGCAGTGATAAATGAGCTGACAAATGTTGTTTGTGTAAGATCATGATAGCCATGAGAGAGCTATAATCCACACTGGTGAACTGAGCCAGGAGGCCGCCTGCACTGAAAGGAAGCAAGCAGAGACAGAGGTGTGTGTGCCAGTGTGAGTAACAAAGATGAGAATAAAAAAAGCTGGTCACAGACAGAGAGACAGCTAATCCGCATCCTCAGAAAACTGAAAAGCAACAAACATTTCTTGAAAGAAGCATCATCATGTGAAAAACAGATTTACCTTGTGTCTCCTTTTAATGTTAGATCTTGGATTATATTTTTCTTTACCAAGCCTTACTGGGGTGACGTTCTCATACCACTGTGATGATAAAACTATTAGAACATTGCTTCTGAGCACACAAGCTGAACAAATGTCCTGCAGTCTGACCAACCTTCCCCTGTTGTTGCTGCCTCTAGTGTGATCATGATGGCAGGATTCCACTCAGCATTCTGCTTCTGTGCATGCTGGTCCACCACCACAGCTTGCAGAAACAATTAGTAGAACTAAGCCACCATTAATCCCTCATGTGCTTTCTCAACTGTGACAAGTTAAAGGTCCAGTATGTAGTATGCGGGTCGGTCTGTGGTGTGTTGGTGGTGCAGCTGATCCGCACTAAAATGTTAACTGTTGGCTGTTTTACCCAAAGCTATTCACAGATAATCCAAGGAAGGTGAATGCTTCTAAATCTGTCCCCAGCACTACTGCCAACATGAGGTATACTCTGTAACTGGACAGGTTTGTCATACTTGCTGTCTTCAGTTTATAAATGGCAAATGTTTACAGATGGCAATAACTGCATGTTGCATACTGACATTAAGCCCATGTTCCACATTACTTCACTACAAGAGATTTTACACCAGAAATCCGACAGCTAATTTGTTTTTAATCCACTTCCTGTTCCTGCTTGCTTTTGTATGAACAAGGACCAAGACCATACCCTCCTTGGTTATATATTATGATATACATTTCTCTCTTTCTCTACATTTTTGCTATAATTAATTGTAACTGTGAGGACAGCTCTTTCATAATGATACCACTCTTTAAAAATCATATGTTGACTGTAATGAAATGTAATGTAATGTCATATCTTCAAACCTTTAAAGGTGCAGCGTGTAATAATTACTGACATCTAGTGGTAAAGATGGGCATTCAAATTCATTCAAATGCTAAAGAAAGTTGTGAATATACGGTGGCCATCAAGGGCCAAAATTCTTCCAAACATACACACATTTTCATCTGTGAGTGGCCCCAGGTGCAGCGATGACTGCACTGCAACTAACTGCTTCAACACTGTGTACGTGTATGTCTTCTTAAATGGTCCTTTTAAGGTGTTACTTATCCCAAATGGCGCTCTAGCACACATCAAACAGTCACTGAGGTGGTTCAGATGCTCCACACATTTGCATCTCTCCATGTATTCCTGCTTACTGCTTCCACTCAGCAGCTGTCAATCACTTCTCTGCTGCTACATGTAAAACTGGCATTTAGAAGCGTGAGAGTAGAGACACGTCAGACAGAGCTCTTTAATCAATGAGGGTATTCAGAAAAGCTCATGGAGATGTGTTTAGTGCAATAACCCAACAGAGGTGCATCAGCTGGATCTTAATAAGGCTTTCAGCCAATTACAGCTGGAGTAAAGCTTTATGAAAATGCTCTTTTTTTTCAGTTTTTTTTGCTAAAAGATGTTGGCTGTTAAATTAGAAAAAGCAGACACAGTCTGCCTTATTGCAGAAACTGCTTAAAGCTCTCTCTCTCTCTCTCTCTCTCTCTCTCTCTCTCTCTCTCTCTCACACACACACACACACACACACACACACACAGAGAACAGATTTTGTGTATTTCTTCCAGCACTCCTCTTGAGCCTTATCTACTTTGTCAGCTGAAACGGTTTTAGCAGTTCAACCTATCAGCTGCCTCCTTTTAACTCTAAATTGCAAGTTCTTGATAATCCCAAATCCTTTGATCAAAGGTTCAGTTTCATAATGCAGATAGAAATTCTGCTCCTCTGGACAGACTCAGAGGTAGCTGTGGGCTTCATATGGGGGAAGTCAGACATATAACAGGAAGCACAGAGATGTTTAGCAGTGAATTGAAGGAGAGGGCGGATATTATTTTGTTAGCAGGTGGTTTAAGCTGAGGTGATATCATTGGTCAGTCTTGAAATAATAATAATGCATGGAAAACATTTTGGATGTGACATTTGTTCTAGCCCAAAATGTCACATCATCACAGTTACATCTGACATACAACAGATGTTTAAGTCAACATTTCACTAGTCCAGCTTTTTTCTTACAGCAGTATTCCCTATACACAGTAGCAGCTAAAATTCCTTCTATGAAACTCAAATCAAATATTAATGTAATAAATCAGATATCTATGACAGATATGGAAATTTCAGGGCTTATTAGTTAAAGGGTACGAAGTCTACAGGACAAATGTCAAAGCTAACTCCGTTCTGATATCTGCTGGAACAGACAAAAAGTAGAATTACAACCTCAGCACTGATATTTATATTTATTATGGGGGAAAGTTAGTTTTTAATGATGTTTTAATCTTAAAAGCTTGAACTGAAAGCAGCTGGAATTCTTTTTCACTTAAGAGCGGTCGTGCTGACGTTTTTTTTTTTCTGATGATAATGGGATAATTTATCTCCTTAACTCGAAATTATAAATTATTGAAATGCAGGATTACATGTACCGGTGTCTGGTTGCTGCCCTGGGACACAGGGTACGGAGGGTGTAGGGGTGTAGGGGTTTGAAGGGGGACTGAGTGGGGTTCAGGAGATTGGTAGGGGCAGGTGCTAGGGTGTGAAACAGGGGACATTTGTATGTTGTGTGTGTGTGTGTGTGTGTGTGTGTTTATGCAGTGGATGATGCGTGTATGTGTGTGTGTGTGTGTGTGTGTGTGTGTTTGCTCCAACAGGAGGGAGGGATCACATGCACTTGTGGGAGGGGGGGCTGGGTGGACCCGGGAGTGGTGTGCCGTGGGTCTAGGCTCTTCCTCTGTCCTCCCTCTCCTCTCATTCCCTGTAAGCCATGTGGGGGGTGGGTGCCTTCTGGGCTTGGTGACGGTTCACTGGCTGCAGTCGCTGTATGGTCTGGTCGTGGGGGGCGGCTGCTCCTGGCCTGTCTTGCCCTGGGGGACCTCCTGGGGAGTGGGGGTGCCCAATGCCACCAGAGGCTCACCATCCAGAGGGACGTTTGCTTAAGTTATACACTAAGAGATCTTTTTAGTTTTTCTTTAGTGAGTTTGTATCTGGTACTTCAGCTGTTGTTGTGATACATTTGTGATATGTCTTTTTGATTTGGTTATTATTTAAGAACTCTTAATGACTGGCAGTTCTGTTTTCAGTAAAGGCCGTAGGAGCTGGTGTGTTTATGTACAAGTGTAACGGTTTGTTGTCTGGTGATGGTGTGGACTGAAGGGTCGTTGCCTTCTGTCTGAGGTGTCTCCTCTTTCTTCTTTCTGCTTTCCCTTTTGCTTCTTTTTGCTGTCCTCCTTCTTTTGTTGTCACCTCCGGTCAGGTCCAGCAAGATTACATAGATTCCATGATTCAAAGCAAAAAAATAAATAAATAAATCAGATTATCAAAAGAAGCCATAAGCCTCCCCTTGGCAAAGCAAAGTTGTTCGGCACAACACAGCAACCAGACCATCATTCTGCTGCTATGATGCTGGACAGGACATGTTAAAAAAAACAAACAAAAAAAAAAACACAAACACACACACACACGCACACACGCACACACACACACACACACACACACACACACACACACACACAAGAAAAGAAAGAAATAGAAATGCAAGATTACGAGTGGCTGGAGCTCTTCCTGGTCCATCACAGACCCAACACTGAGACAAACATTCAATCAGACTCAAACTACTGACGTGCAGACCGATGCTGAAGCATCGATACTACCGATACTGGCTTTTTATGGCCCAGTGTAGGGGCGCAGCAGCGTGTCGATCACTCAGGCTGTAGCATGGAGCTGAACAGCAATGACATATGATGTGTGTGGGAAGATAAAGAGGTATTGTAGCAGCAACACAAACCAAGTTAAACATTTTAGAATCGACCATAACACAGAAGATCATTAAATTATGATGAGGAAGAGGAGGTGGATAGTGGGACAGGTGCTGCAAGGGCGAGGTACGTCAGTCTTGGATTGCTTTGATGCTGCAGGCTGGTACAAACCACCATTCAGGGGGAGGGAATGTGGAGCAGTGTACTGATGCTGCATTTTGGGAAAGTATTTTTAATCTGTCTGCTATGTTCAGGTTTGTGTTGATGTTCAAACGACAGGAGACCCCCGTTCTAAAGACTATTGCATCTTGTCTTGTTATGTACAGTATGGTTATGGTTATGAAATAAGAAAACGCTGCAATAAATATCTTTATGAATTCAGCTTGGAGTGAAGTGTGTCCCTGAGGTCAGCTCACATCAAGTCAACAGGCCTAAATTCAGTCAGTGACGATGCCACAGAGGCTAGTGTCGTTAAATATTTAGTAAAACAGCCGTTGTAGGGTTTTTAAAAATAGAAGTACGGATGAAAAATATTTAAAAGGATAGAAAAACAATAACATCGATGCCTCTGATTTGTTTAAACTGATGTAAATAAAATACTTTAATATGTAAGTGCTGACAAACATGCAATTTTGTTGCATTTATATATTTATTTTTGTATTTTACTGGTAATTTCTGTTTGATTCACAAAGTATTCTATAAAAAATGTGACTTCTACTTCCTTTCCCCTCAGCGTAGCTGCTTTAAAAGTTATTTTCCAAGTATTGGTATCGGATCGGTATCGCCGATGATGGACCAGAGGACGTTGGCATCAACCTAATAAGGATCAATTTTTCAAAAGATCCTGATGTTGCGTTCACTGTTGCTGTGCTGTTTGGAGCAGTGGTTTGCCCTGAACCTTGGATACTTTGACACCTTTAAAGATTTTCATGGAGCTGGATAAAGATAAACTTTATAAGAAAACATATGCTCTGAAAGATGTGGCGGCTATAGTGGTGGATTTCATTTCAAACATCTCAAAGTTGTGATTCACTTTAGATAAATACATTTAAGTCTTTTTTGTCATGGTTTATGATTTTGTAAATTTCATTTAATTCAAAGCCTTTATTGTCATTACACATAGTAGTGTAACGAGATTGTGTTTTTATGTATTTGAAGTGCCAAGCAAAGAGGCAAAGACACAAGACATATAATAAATTATTCATTAAAATCTATTTGATTGAATGTGTTTGCCTTTTCCAACTTCTGTGTTGTATACTGTTTATGGGAATATTTAGTTTTTTGAAGTACTTCGTAGTATCTTTCCAGGAGTAGAAGTTGGTCAAAGCTCACCGAGTTTGGCAAATCGAGGAGGTTTTCCTGATGGACGAGCCGAGCTAAGAGCTACACAGATGAAGGTTATGAGAGGAGCACATTTTCACCATCTGAAACAACAGAAGCTGCAAACTTCATACCAGTTTGAGAAAAGACAGTTGTAACGTACACAGCATCAGATTTACATATGTCACACACATAATGTCTAACAAGTTGTAACACTGATACAACCTGTGAAGCAGTGTGCTGTAAAAAGTATTTACTTGAGCCGATATGAAAAGTTCAGGTAACTTCTGAGCTGCTTGCTGGTTGTTCATAAAGACTCCTCCCTGGTTTTCCAATCTGAGACCACTCTGTACGGTCTGAAGCATGGCTCTGTTTACAAAACCTTCGTTATTACATCAGTCGTATTTGCATTGTGCTGTGTTGATGCTGAAGTGTTGACTGATCATAGACCGTCTTCTTACAGAACCAATTCTAACAAGTGTTTTACTTGATGTATTATTTTGAGTCTTTGTCTTTTTCCATGTTTCTTTATATATTTCTACACAAACTTGGAAATTAGTCCACAATACATTTGAAGAATCAAGTATGATTTAGAGGACTAATTTATGTACCAGAGACATGATTAAATAGTGTTGGGGTTACATGAATTCTTTAAACATCTGACCATGAAATCAAGTTCAAACTACAGTTAGTTAACTTGGTCATGATTAAATTAATTATGACATGGTTAATTTGTATTAAGGCTAAAAAAATATGTTCAATGAATACAGTTTTATAAGAACATTTTATATTGAATAAAAAAGCAATTCTTAACTTGGAAAAGGAAGATAAGCATGTGGTTTTTCACATGACTATGTGCAACCAATGTACACATGAAAATTAAGTACAGTCAAAGGATTTTCTTTTTCAGTGGCTCATATTTTACCGGTAGGAAATATGATATGAAACAGTCTTTAGTTTATTGGCTGCTACTTCATTAATTATGGTTAAAACCATGGCAGTGGCAGAAGGAACTATAATTCCAGTGAGACGTTTTAAACCAGGAAACTGTGCAATCTACTTCAGGTGAGTTTAGCTATTGGTAAAATGGGTGCTGATTTAGTTAAATAACTCTGCTATAAATGACAATTGAGTAGTTGAAAGTAGTCAGCAGGCTTTTCTTTGCATTCAGGAGAAGTCCCCAAGTGGTGGAGACTGTGGTCTCTCTTCATTACCCACCATTAACCCATTTACTTGAACATTAGGGCAAAAAATGCCTCATCACATTTTGTTGCTTTTTTTCCTTTTTTGGTACATGAAAACTGTTGTTAATTCATCATAGTTTGTCCATTGGTACATTCATGAATTTGTCCATGTTTTGCTGGCAATCCAAAAAGCCTTGCTGCATTCCCTTGACATAACTCTGGACACCCCTTGGAAACATGAAGTCACACTGGAGTTAGCGATCATGGTAGGAAGGTTAGCTATGGTAGCTAGGGAGCATGACGAGCGTCTATGCAATAAATGTGATACAAGCAACAACACAAACACAGAGGTTCATGTTAACATTACAGCTGCGAGAAACAGCAACAGGTCATTGCAGCTTAGTGAAGGTTGACACAGAAAAGCCCCGAAGACCACACTCATGCATAGCTTTCTTCTGCGCCTTTTCTCAAATCTTAAATAGCCTAGATTATCATAGCATGGTCATTTGGGACATTTAAAATAAACTGATATGACTTCATCAAGCAGTCAAACATATCACACTTCACACCTTACAGGATTTGGCTTAGTAAGATGAGCATTTATTTTATTGTTCTAATGATGTGAGTTGAATTCATATTTTAATGTATACTGTTTTCAAGGAAATCATTATGGTTATAATATTGATATGAACCTTATTCCTCAATCCTTTCAGATTCTGAAACAGTTCCAGAGGCCGCTGGAAGCAATGCCCACCGTCTTCACACCATTTAAACATAGACTGACTTTTCGAACTAGCATTCTGTGAAAGTTCAGTTTCCACTCTTAAAATGTCTTCACAAAGCTTCGCCTAACTATGCTTCATCAGCGCAAGGCCAACCTCATCCAGCTGGCATTTGACTTGACTTGGAAATGTAGTAAAGAAACTGTGCGTCTTCTGCAAATCCGTCTTCTGCGTCGAGCACAGATGGGCCTTTAGAAGGTTTTACAAAAACATGCTGGCAGGCACCACTCCACCTAAAGTGGTTCAACCTTTGCCTCCCACACACACCTCATAGATACTCCATCAATTCACCTAGTCAAGTTAACTTAGATTACATGCAGGCAGAAGGGTCACACTGCTTTGTTCTGCTCCTTGTGCTCCCTAGCTGCTGAAGCTACATCCCCTAGCATGAATCTTTACTCGTGTTCAGTTTGATGTCAGTGCTCATGTTTCTAGGAGAAGTGAAGTTGAATGGTGCTGCTCTCTGTACGCGCCGGTTCCTGTTGCTGTTCTTGACTTTTGAGTTGAATAAATGGACACAACACTACACTACTATATTTTGTTTGTACCCCCCGACACACACACACACACACACACACACACCTGCTTTCTGTCTGCAGCCGGATTAGCTAACCAGCTGCCACGGGATCAGTAACACTTACTTTTGCGCACATCTTAATCATCACTGGGCAGCTGCTGAGGGGCGCTGGGTATTATTAAATGTGGAGACATCTAAATTATTTCTCTTCAGAAGGGGCTTAACAACAGCAGCCAGCTGGGAACTTTTGACTGGAGAGAAATTTACAGTTGTAATAAAATCATTGCTGAAACAACTATGGAAAGATTTGAGAGGAATGCAGAAACAAGGTCTGAAAAGGCTGAAGGAACCTTCACACAGGATCTCAGCATCAACCCGAACAAAGTTCTCATGTGTTTACTCGTGTGAGAACAGAGAGCTCCTGGGCTACTAATTCACTCGGGAAGTAGACTGAAAGGTCTGCACACTTAGCAGGAGAGTTCACATAATAGAAACAGGGTTAGTTAATGAAACAGAATAGATGCTGTTACTCGGGTTGTAAGGTTTTAATTGACAGAGTGAGTCCATCTTATGTGTTTAATGGCCTTACAGTAGATGGTCAGCTGTTCTCAACATATTTGATAACTGACTGTTAATCTACTCTTTTACCATCTTCTATCAGTGCGTCAACATTATCTTTTCAATTAAGTCCTACATTTTTTCCAGAGGGTGCATGATATCAATCTTCTATGAACACGCAGAGACGGGAAAACATTTGGGAGTTTCTTGATAAAAACGAAATTCTCTTTAGATGTTAGCACTTCCTTACACTTTGCTCCAGCAAGGCTTGGGGATAAAATCAGACACAGAAGAATAAAGAAAACATCAGGAGTCAGGCTGCATGTAAAACCTTTGAAATATCATTTCGTAGATCATAAGTTAAAAGTCTGAACTTGAAAATTTTGAATCAAAGTAGTCTGATCAACATGAAAGTTAAATTCACCTGAAATATTAAAGAACTTTTTGAAGTTAAAATGAAGTTATATTTATTGTACTTTTTCACAAAATGTTGATGGTCTCTGTACACAGCATAAAGCAGTGCATTCTGGACTGTAAACAAAACGTCAGCATCATTTTCTGAGGCCACACAGAAAAAAATCATTCTAGCTGGGTTACATCCAGTTTCTCAGAATAACCCAGTTGAGTGCTGTTTGGGTCTCATTCATTCAGTGCATGATGTTTGAACTACCCTTCCTTCGCCTGCTTGCTTGTTTTGTTGACTGGTGCTAGGTTAAAAACATGCAGAGGAGCCTACTGTTAATTTTCTCGGACACAGAACAAAATAAGCACACAATCGTCTCACTAAGCAAAATATTCACACTTTACTTAAACTCATATTTTTCCCGTCTAGTGTCGTGATGTCATGCTCCAATGCTCTGTTTTATGTCGGTTTCTGCTTCTTCTTCTGTTGACTCTATAGCGAACTAGACCCTCATCTAGTGGTAAGAAGTGGTGTTGCGGTATTGCAGTCTTCCCCCACATTTTCAGATTTTTCTGAAGATGACCCTAATCTTTGAGGAGCATCATGCTTCATGTCCTGCATCTATATGAGGTACTTCATTGCTTGGCTTATGGAAGCTGACAGTGTACTGAACTGTTCCCTTCACTTGCCTAATTTCAACCCCAAATGAGAACTTGTTGGCCTTTCTCAGACATGAAAGTTATAGTTAAGGTAGTCAATAAACCTGCCCTTAATGGAATTAGCCAACTCTATATTGTCCAATAGTGAAATCAGTCCAGAAAAACACAATTAGCCACAAACGGTGCATGCTAAATACATCACAGAGCTTGACACTTGCTTTTGGTATTAATAAGCATAAATTCTGGTTAACTTTGGCTACACAGAGACAGCAGAAGTGGCGATGGATGTCAGTCTTTTAGCTTTTTAATCCCTGTTAAAACCTCAAATGCCATCTCAGAAACTCCTGTATTTGTCCTGCTAACTTTCAGAACACCAACAAACCAACTGAATGAGAACCAGAACCTTGCTTAAAAATATGGCGGTTTATTACACCCATGTCGATGACTAATCCTGACATGACAAGATTGTTTTATGTATAACAGTTCTTACTCTGTAAGGAGCAAAACATTTGCTAACTTCAACCCTGACAAAGAAGCAGATGAAGCTGAACAAACGTCTCCCTTCAGGTTGTTGACCTGACATGATCTTTCCTCCAACAGCAACATCATCATGACAAAAATGTTTCTATTTGTATTTTGTGCTTCTCCGTTGTTGATATAAATGTAGAATGTAAAGAGTGAATTAACACAATTTCCTTGCACCCTTGATCATGTGGCAGGTAATCCCTCTGTTCATTTGTCCTTAGCTCAGTTCTGTTTTATCTTGCTAGCTTCACTTCGACAGGATGCAAAATGAGCTGTCTCCAGGGTGATGCACGTGGCAACATAATGAGGAGCAGCAGCGACTAAGTGTAACCAGGACAAATTAATTCATCATCTGACAGGAAGGAACACTGTACAATTAGTTTCATGCCTGGACTGTTCCCTTTAGAAGCTGAGTTAGGGGGGGTGGTTATAGGGAAGTCTAAACAGTCCGTATGTAATTTCTGCCCAATTGCTGACCTCTGTCAGTTCCTTGGTAGTTGCTTACTTCCTGGTAGCTAAGACAAGCTAATTCAAACAGAGATAATAGATATTTTCTCCCATTAAATTAAGTAAGTGGAGTGAAAAATAAGAAGTATTTGATGAAAGTCAGAGAAATTTGGGTCATAGTATTATGGAAGTGCAAATATGTACTATGTAATACAATTTGATTCAATTTACTTTATTGTCTTATTAAGTCTCAGACTTAATCCCGTGCGAATTTATGCCTTCACAGATAACACTAAAGCTTCAGTTTACATAAAAACCGAGCAATGCACTTAAAGTAAATTGTGCTTTGTCTACAAGTTTTACACTTATAATCCCACTCTGTCCCGCAAAGTTCTTCAACTTCGGTCCATGAGGTCAACTGTTCTGCAGATTTGAGGTGTTTCCCTGCTTCAACACACCACCGATGGCTTATAATGAGCCATTAATTTGGGCCCGGTGAATGCAGGCAGGGAAAGCTGGAACCTGCAGAACAGAACCCTGCCCTACACCTAATGCATACATCTCAAAATACAACAATACACAACAGAGAAATGAACACAGTTCAGCCTTTCTCAAACTGAGGGTCCCAAACCATAAGGGGTCCCAAGATAATTTCAGGGGGTCGCCAGATAATAAAACCATATGGCCTATATCTATCAAATAAATATGAGTTTTATTAGGGCAGTCAAAATGGACACAATGCAAACAGATTACTCTAATGAATGTTTTAACTCGTGACATATTAAATCCTGACTTTGGCTTTATCTTGGCAATAGAAGCTTATTTTGTGGGGCGTGGCAAAAAAAAAAATAAATATTTGTTGCAAAATCTCATTGAATCAATAGAGAAGCATGATCAGCCACTGATATTAAAATAACGTATCCAACATGAACGCACACCGAAAGTGCTCGTTAGGATCAATGTTGGTTTGATTTTGAATTTTTCGACCACAACTGTCAGCTTTTTGTTGTTGCAGTACTTCATGTTTAATTTTGGAAATGTCAAACAGCAAAATATACAACAATGCTAGGTTTTTCTGATAAAATAATAACATCAGTAAACGACAACTTTAATGTATTTTATTAATTTTTATAGGGATATTTTAAAGGTAATTGGAAAATGGCTTTATTTCCTGTTTTCTTTACTTCACTTTAATTGAAACCTTTGAAAGTTTTTTTAGTGCTACACAAACAAACAACACAAGTTGTCACAAATCATCAAATAAGGTAAAACATGATAAAGTTCTAAAGAGTTAGTTTTTCTTAATTAAGATAATTTTGCATGGAAAATAGTCAGGTTTTTTCCATTGAATAAAATACTGTAAATGTTTTCTGAAACCTCTGGGTGTTTTTTGTAACTGCATATTATATTTCTCAAACGAAGGGAATTTATATACACTGGTATTTGCAGACAGCATAAAACATAAGCAAGCCCCTGCCCTTCATAAATGATTTCACCCAGTTCTCCTTTGTTTATTCAGGTGCAACCACAGCTACACACAGCACATTAAAACTGTGTTGATTAAATTATGGTACTTCAGCCGTCAGAACTCAACCATAATACAATGTTGATTCACTGACTTATCTTCAACATTTAACAATCTAACCAAAAATCAGCCATTCTCACCTAAAATGAACGTTGACCAGACTGCTTATACTGTAGGTATTCTCTCTTCCCCATCACCTGCATTACGGTGAACTTAGTTTTTAGTTGTACAGTCAGGCTGCTGCCTGCTGGTATCCATATCTAACTAGGCTCTCTAATACTCCCTGATAAAAAAAAAAAAAAACATGATCATCTGGGTCACACTATACAGTTTCAGTCCGTGCAAAAAACAAAGTCTCTGCTGTAGACAAGTGCACAAGCTCAAAAGCCTTTGCCCGAGGCAAAGATGATTGAAATATATGACTGTGTTGCTGTGTTGGATGTTGTGTTACACAGGATGGGCTGTTGCCGCTGTGCTCTGGGTCTGCTAGCATTCAGAGCCCTCACCATCGCCGGTACCTCATCTTCGATCCCTCTCTTAAGGAGATTAAAGGCCATCATCAGCTCAGATGCAGAACTGATCAGCTACCAAGTGTGTGCTGCAATGCAAAACATTAGAGCACACAGTGCACACCTCGTGCGTAATAAGAGTTGCCACAGCAAGAACGTTCATTCGATCAATGTGTCTTGGGCTAATAGTTTTATTTTGTAGATAAAAACTATTGTTTTGTCATATACCTGGCTCTACATTGGCTGGAGTGTGGTATTCCAGTCATCTGCTCCTTCCGGTAAGTGAGCTGCGCCAGTTGCTGGTCAGAGACATGGCCTCTGCCGGCCCCCATGTGTCTTAGTTGCAGAGGTTTTATTATAAGCAATTTGTTTTGGAACTTGGTCGCATATCTTGTCACCTCCTCTTAGCCTCATCTGGTGTTCTTGTGGCTCTGCCAGCTGTATTTAATTTTTAGTAAATCCTCTTCCATACATATATCTTCATCTCCATCAGTTTGAATTTCATTTTGCTGCTCTGACCTTCCTGCTGTGCTTCTAAACTCTTCATGGAAAAATCATAAATCCTCATTTAAATACTGATGTTTGCGCCTGTTTTCAATCACGGCAACATTTTTTGTTGATCACCTGGAAATTATAAACAAAAACATGTAATTTATTACATGCACTTTGTCCACTAAATTTATGAAGGGTGTCCTGTACCCCTCCAGGCCACCTCTCTGGCCCTGTCCATGGTACCCGAGTACAGTACAACACTCTAAATGTGGTCTGAAAGTCCAGACTGACTGACACAAAGTTCAGAAAAGACTCCATGAGTCAGACTGTTACCCTTATATAACCATCGGTGAGTAGTTACCATCAGCTTGTGGGCTGTCAGGAAGGGTTGCCTGTTGTGAAGGCAATATTTCAACTGGATGAATGTATAAACCTTTATTTGGAGAAACTTTTTGAGTACCCCAAGTAATATGACTTCAGTTCTTTTACTATGGAGACACAGAAACAGAGTTTTGGGGAAAATGCACATTTTGATTGTGTATTACTTGTAGAGGCGCGCCCTGAAATGGATGGGACCTGTCTAGTTGTACCTTGCTTCTCCCAAAAACGCTGGTATTATAGGCTTCAGCCCCACCTGTGATCCTGCATTGGATTAGTACATTGGCATGGAAAATGGATGGAGGGAGTGTAGAAACAGTTGAATCACATATACCTGTAGTGATTACTGATATCTGAACCAGTCCATCAATACAGTCCTTTCTGCTCATCACACTAAACCATCATCATCAAAACATATACTGTCTTTTTATTTTTTTAATAAAACACTTTTTTTTAAATAAAAATACTGTAATGCAGGACAAGGACTCTCTTCATCTGAGTCAAACTTTGTCTGCCTTGCTTCTTCTTCTGTGAATAGCTTGCTAGTCATGTTATAAGTCCCAAGGAGATCCGATGCCTTTGACTAGTTTCATCTGCCACGTGACCCTGAAAGCCAGTCTGTCCCCAGAGTGTGGCCCCAGCACACAATACAATACCCACAATTCTCTGCTCACATTTCAGTCTGTTGACAAAAAGGTTCAGAGCCTCTGAGGCTCCTGAGCGGATGTGTGACAACGCCAGTGACATGAAAGAGAGGACATTTCACACTCAGAGGACGAGAGGAAACAAAATACTGATCGCAATGACGTGAAAATCCCACTTGACATATAGCTGAACGCTGGAAGGGAACCATATTGCTGCACAACAATCACCCTCCCCGACCTCTGAGTAAAAGCTGCATAGCCTCATTCTGTGATCAGAGACTTAGATCACACAGACAGCAACACACACCCCATCAGATAAAATCTTTTTCTTTTTTCAACATTTTTGGATGCCCTGATGTAAGAGTGTTTAACCATGACAACCAGATGGCAAACACTCTTCCTCTCCTGGGAAAAAATGTTGATGCATTGTTTCATTAGGACGAAATTAGGTCGATACTAGACCCCCAGTTATAGCTGGAAACCTTCCAGCTTAGCCAGCATAGCTCCAGATACAACTTCTTCACAACTAGTTCACTTTACTCAAAAATGTTATGGAAAAAAATGATGAAAATTAACTGGTTTGAGCCTCAGTTGGTGGTGGTGGGACTGGGGACTAGCAGCCTGACCAGGGTGGGCCTACCTCTCACCTGCGACTTGATGGTTTCAACTTCCTAAATTAGCCAGTAAACTTAAAATGGTTCTTTCCTCTGATTTTTCAGCAGGAGCTTGGTGTGATCTTTGCTAAACTAATGTATCATTACCTTGATGGCAGCAGCTAGATGTTCTCAAGGGGGATGTTGTACTTTATTCTCGCTAGATAACTTATTCAAATCTAAAAATCAGAAACCAACAAAGAGATACTTTTACATATACACATTTATATACTATGTACATTTTAGTGTTATGAGTGGAAAAGGAGGCATCACATTATATTTTTTACAATTATTTAGTCTTTACTGAATACCTTACAAACATTTATGTAATGGGAATTATTGATCAACCCCCACCCAAAAATGTACAAATAAAATGCGACTTGTGAACTCACTGTATTAAAACTGAGCCTGCATTATTCTTCCCTCAGTCATGACCAGCCTTCATACTCTGCAACTCCACAGACACACTTAAATATGTTTAAACAAATGAACATAAGGAAGTTAATTAATCTGTTGAAGATAATTAGCACCGTGAGTCCCACATCATATTCACCAAGGACTTAAGTGTAGCTAGTATTACTGGATTAATGGGACCAGGCTGCTGTGTAGTAACGGTATGTTTCTCTAAAGGAAGCCACATTGAAAGTTTTAAATGATAAACTGTTTAAAATATACTAGATTAAAGTAATACATGCTTTTATACAAGTATATTCATTATAAAGCTGCAGCTGATTTTTTTCAAAGGGTAGTTTTCCAATAAAATAATAATTCACCGCAGCTGCTCCATTAGATCAGCTAACCAATCAATAAGCACATCATGACTGAAAGGATGAGTAATTTAGTGATGAAGAAAGAAAAAAAACTGCATGGGATGCTTAGATTGAAGCAGTTACTCAGTGTGCGCTCCTGCTTCTTCTCTTCTCGTCTCCTTCTGCAGCATTTCAATTACTGGATCACCTTCAGTGAAGGTGGGACCCCAATTAGTTTACGGACGACCAGGGAAGCCTGAGGGAGCAGGACACAAGAAGTCTAATTAGCCGAATATGAAGCTCCCCTCCTCACATAAACTTTGAAATCCAAGCAAATGAAAACATGATGTGAAAATGGTAAAAGCAAATCCCAGTACCATGAGCATGAAACGTGGCGGGATGTTAAAACCTGCTGCAACAGAGGGAAAGCTAAGTTACAGTTTTTCAGATCAGTGTTGGCTCTACAGCCTCCTGCAGGCTTCCGCTGCAGCTCTGATTAAGCTACTAAAAAACAATAATCCTATTAGTAAAGTACACGTAAACTTATGAGCCAAAAGTGCATCAGTGAGAAAGAAATCTAGTAATTCCGGCAGCTTATGGTGAACTGCTTTATTTTCCATAATGTGATCATTTCTTAGCTAAAGCTCTGGTTATAAGAACTCCAGCACTCATCATGTTGTTCAAAACTGCTGAGAGTTTTAGAAGACCACAACAAAGCAGGTTAAATGTTTATATAATGCGTCTTGCAGCCGCTTGCCCTTCTACTTGCCTAGAGTTCATTTCTGAGGGCGTATTCACACCAGCACAAATTATCCCGTGCAATGAGCACCACCACATTTGCTCTATGTTACATTTCATTACTGAATTCTTACCTCAGATTCTTAGAAAGACCAAAGTGGATTTCTATCCAATGTGTAACCTGGAGAGGTAAGAAAATCTTCATTGAGTGCCATTGACTATACTCATTGCTAACATTTTTTCCTCATTTTACCACATTTTGGAGGGCATATGAACCATGATAGAAGCCTACAAATTACCTCTGGAGGACATTACCATAAAAAAAAAAATAAAAAAGGAAAACTTAACTCCAAGCCTTTAAACACCATTTATGCCCACCAAGACCCATTTATGCTCCTGTGTAATAGGTAAGGCTGTTGCAGGCACTGTCATGCGTCGCTGCCCGTCACGCTTTGATGCGTCTTTTATGTTGCCATGGTAATGAAGTAATTCAATCCACTAGTAGGCAGTGCTGAGTTCAGAGTTCACTTCCAGGTTCTAACATCAGTTTCAGGCGCCGGTTGGTAGCGGTAATGTTGTTTGCAACTGCCCAACACGTCTGACACACTCACTCAGCCTTCCTTCAAAAGCTTCTGCCATCTCTACAACTGCTGTCCTCGTCATCTTCCTCCTCTTGTTCCTCTTCTTCCTATCTGGTTTGTTCCTTTTGATGGGCGCATGTCAGCTATACTGCTCCTGACCCAGTGGTTTCAGGTGATATTGCTCCATTTGTTGCATCAAGCAACAGAAACACACCAAATACATCCATCAAACGACGCATGAGAGACAAAAGTGGCCGTCCGTCTGCATCTGTTTTCTTTGTCAAGACAGACAGACGGACAGACAGACAGACAGACAGACAGACAGACAGACAGACAGATAGACAGATAGATAGATAGATAGATAGATAG
>JBAFSZ010000020.1:24584690-24595703 GCA_036919955.1 Melanotaenia pygmaea | reverse complement strand
GTAAAGTTAGTTTTTTCCTACACTATGGTGGAGGTATCCTGAGAGTGGAGCCTGCACCGGAAATGTCCCCACAGTGAAGCTCTGCAGCCAGAGCTGCTCCAGTTTCTCCTTCTGCCACATTTGTCATTGTCCACTTGTTCAGATATAATAGTAAAGATTTCTTTTTATCATAAGATATTAGTATCTTTCATTTTATTGATTTTCATGAAAGGTTGGTTATTTAGCGGTTACTACGTCAGTGGGGGTTCACTTACAGCCAACAAGTAAACTAACTAACTAAAATGTATTTTAGTTATTAGGAGATCGACCAATTATCTTAATATACATTGTCACTTTTAAAGTTTATTCATCAATAGAAATCGATCAGAAAATGCAGCTGCTTGGTTTCTTGCGGGGAGGAAACAACGTGATCACAACCCTGTGCCGCTACTTTGCACTGGCTTCCTGTTAGTTTTAAGACTCAGTACAATTTTTTAAAGTTGTTTTAAAGCCTTAAATAGTTTGGCTCCCTTGTGTTTGTCAGAAATGCTGCATGCTCCAGCCAGGACTCTGAAGACCCAGGTCCTTCTGAAGGATTTTTTATTCTAGGCTCAAATCCATGGGTGACAGAGCGTTTTCAGTCGTTGCTCTAAAGCTTTCTGAGAGAGCTGCCTGATCTGTTTCTGGTCTTAAGTCCTTACTTGCTTTTGCTTTTTGTTCCAGTCTTATGTTTGTTTTTTACCGATTTGTTTTATTGTAAAGATGTTTTGTTATTCAGCACTTTGGGCAACTGGGGTTGCAGTAAATGTTCTAAAAAATAAACTTTAAATGGATTTATTTTACCACTTTCCTCTTAAGTCACAACACCACGAGGATGTTTGCCCTTTGCTCATGGGACCGGCTGCCGGCTGCTGTTCAGGAGGAATTAATGACCTATTTGTACACAAAGCTGCTTTTATGATTTGAACCTTACTGTATAACTATTTATAACCAAGTTATCTTTTGAGGACAAACAGGTTTCAGTTCAGTTCATTTTATTATCATTAAGCTAATTTCATTCATTCTTTTGGCATTTGTTATTTTTCAGATCCAGCATTTACTGAATACTTTTCAGTACTTTTCTCAACACTAAACTCAGCTGGACGCTGCTGGGCAGCGATGGCTGTAGAAAGGTGCATAGTAATGGTCACTGTGCTATCGTATGACTGCGAAACACAGAGTTTTAATGTCAGAAAAATGCATGATGCTGCTTTAAGTTTTTATATAGAAGATCAGTCGTATAAATACTGCTGTCCTAGTAAACACAGCCAATAAAACAATGTAGAGCTTTTAACCTCAAATTAATCAAGCAAGCACCAAACTAGTTTAGAGCTTGCAAACCTTTGTGTTTACATGGAAATCAAGTTAATCTGTTATCTGTGCAGTGTAATCTAAGTTGGACACAAATCAACAGTTCAACTTTTCTAGAAGAAATCGTTGGTGGATGAAGTAGAGATCAGAGAGCACACGGACTCTGGCTGCTGTGGGGATATCACAATGAAATGGAAGTATGAAGTGACATGGTGTTTCTGCTGCAGTTAATGAGATCAAATCGGCTCCGGATGAGGGTGATGACTCCTGTCACAGCTGGAAGTTAGAAATGTGTGATGTGAAAATGTCTGTCTGTTCAGAACTTTTATACTGGTTAACATAAAAGTTATCAATCTTCCTTTACATCTTCAGGCTAAATTAAAAAATAGCAGATTACTTTCTGCTTTTTTAGGATTCGACAACGGAGGGTTAACTCATTTTCCAGAAAGTTTCAAGTATTAATGGACCTAACAACACACACTGTGTGTGTTACTGAGGACCCCTCCTTCTCTCTCTTTTTGGATCGAGTAGTGTTCAGCTTGTGGTTATTTATGGCGTGGCTCACAGGACCTGATGTTTCCTCTCATTAATGTCAACGTTTCATCTGGTCTCCATCGAGCCGCACTAGTTTGCACAAAGCATGAGCACAAGGCAGGTTACACAGCACAGGTTGATGTATTGAGGACACAATATGATGGAAATTGATGAGGTTCATCAACCCAGTGCACTCAATAACCAACAAACGCTATTGTTCTCACTTTACATGACAAAGCATCACCACCAAGGATGATACTTTGATGAGTTATTCATTCCAAGATGTCTCTAATGTTCAAATACTGCTTCATGCTTTTTCTTGTTAATTCTGCGCTGATGTCCACTGCATAAAAGGTGACGTTTATTCTAACCCTAAGTTTATAGACAGAAATTCCTTGGGAAGCCTCCAACTTTAAATGTTACAGTGAGGCTTCTGATTAGAATTAGCAGAAGGGATCGTGCAGAATAGGATTTAAAATTCTTCTTCCCACATATAAAGCTCTTACTGACCATGTCACGGACTATTGTGGAGGTGAGGATCCAACTGCAGGCAGTCAGGGCAGAATCAGTGCAGATGAAAGGTTTATTTCCCAAAACTCAAGACAGGGAACCACACAAGACAGGGATAATCCATACAACATGCACCGCATATGAGCACATAAGAGCACATATGAGGATCTGACAAGGAGTGACTGAAAACCAAGGACATATATACACGGAGGGAGTAACAGGGAACAGGTGAAGTGGATGAGTAATTACACCACGTCTTCTAATGAGGCAGAAACAGAAACCACAGAGCACACAAGGAAAAAACTAACAAAAACCAAAAACCCAAACCATGATCTCAAAACAGAAACTAATGACAAAAACCAGAACCACAACCCAAAACTACAACCACAAAATGACAAACATGACCCCCACAGAGCCCATGATTGTGACAGACCAAGCTCCGTTGGATTTTAAAGACCTTAAAGTTCCAGATTTTCCCAACAGAGCACTTCACTCTCAGACTGCAGGTTTACTTGTGGTTCCTAAAGTGGATTAAGAGTGTAAGCTGAAGATCTATTCTTCACCTCTGACCCTTGTAGGGTTTAAGATGATCACATTTTAAATCACTAATCATTTATACTCAGGATTACATTGGCCCAAATGCTACAAACCTCCATGTTAATCCAGATTACATATGTAAAAACAAAGGTAAAACAATCGCTTTATATGATGTGAGCATATAAATGGTACTTACGAGTAAACACATCACAAGGAGGCAAGGCCACAAAACAGTACATGGGAACATGGGAACATGTTTTTGAGAGACTAACAACCCACTATGAGCATAAACATGACCCAGTAGGCACTCAGTGGTGACAAATCTGCTTTCAACAATTCACAGCACGCTTGGTTGATCACAACTTGCTCGCTGACTGTTGGACTTTTGAGACTGGAGGCGAGAACTATGGCTGATGTGTTGCATCCTCTGATTGGTTTGTTCCCGGTCTCTCTCTCTCTGTCATACCTTTCTGACTGGAGAGGTTTATTGTAAAGACATAACAGTACCTGATATGACCCGTTTTCTATGTGTACACATCTACTCAGCAGTGCTGGTGATGAACTGAAGGAGAGTTGACCAAATTATAGGAAGTGACATCACTACAGGAACTGGGATCCTGTTGACAAAAATAAAAGCTCCGAAACAAAATGTGTTCAAAAGAGAAATAAAAATAGTGTTTACAGAGATGAAAGGCAGAAGTTTGATCAGTTTATATTCACAGTGTTTTAATTTAAATTCAAGCAGTTAAAGGTAAATATTGGTACAAAGGAAAGTGGTGACTTATAAGAGGTAAAAAAGATAGAAAAGATTACTTAAAACTTAATAATGTACATTTCAGAATTATACAAAAAGGGCTTTTTATGCAACAAGTAAACAACCTAACCTCCATATTTTTCAGTCACTGGGTTATGTTAGGAACCTGGCAGCAGGATTTCTACTTAAGTTAGTAAACATGCTAACAGTTCTTTGGTCGTCTTTAATTTACCTGCTTTAAAACCCTCAGCGACTCCAGTGACAGGGGTGTTCCAGTTAACAGTTTTAAATAACACTTCATTCTAATGTTCCTTGGATTGCTGTGGTTACAATAAATAGTGCTAATATAGCTCTTTTCTAGTCCAAGAACCCATTTTCACATATATTATCACTTCTTAGTTTTAATCTATGTTGTGCCACAGCTTTTGCTCCTGAGCTACAGCCACCACAATGGATAGATAGATCTGACATTGCAAGCAAAAATAATGCAAAGAAAACTAGTTTGAGTCCTCCTTCAAGTTAGATTTCCATTCATTTCTACCTGATGCTCCTTGGAACTGCATGATATCCAGAGCTACAGACTACAAGCAGTGATGGAAATCCAGCAGAATGGGGCAGTTTAATAAGGAAAGGATTCCCTCCAAATGGAGAAGTCAATCCTCCAAAAACCAAGATTGTACCTAAATGTGCAGTAAGTTTAAAATCATTCCAACTCCTTGACCTCACGGTTTGTTACACAAGGACTCCAGGGAGACAAGGGAACGTTAACAGGTTTATTCACAGACTGGTATATTGAAGATAAACAGACTGTTACCGATACAGAGGTGAAGAATCTGGGGACGGAATGGGAGAGCCAGAGTCGACCGTTGCTGGGGCATCGGACGCTGTAAAATCAGAGCAGAGGTCAGCTCAGGGGACGTGAGCTCGGAAGCTGGAGGCGACACTGGGGACGTGAGCTCAGGAGCCAGAGGTGACGCTGGAGGTTTCTTGGAGCGTGGAACCTGGGACTGGATCTCATTGGTGGCCACAATGGAAATCAGCCATGCCTCTGACGTCAGCTCAGCCAAGAAGGGAGAAGTGAGAAAGTTAGGCTTAGCATCCAGGCATGACATTAGGTCTACTGCTACTCTCAATCTGTCCTTGGGCCCAGGGTACACAGCTAAAGTATCCATAAAACTTTTAACAGCTTTGTGTATAACCTCTAAGTCTTCTTCAGATAGGAGAGCCACTGGGTCCAGCTCTGGCTCTGGTTCCTCCCAACGTGTCCTCGTTGTGCCGCTCATACTGTTCTAGGTCGGACCTTCTGTTACATAAGGACTCCAGGGAGACAAGGAAATGTTAACAGGTTTATTCACACCTGAGTCAAATTAATGAGTCATTGTGTAGAACCTGATTGGCTGTTAGAGCCACCTAATTTGACTCAGGTGTGTTGGTGCAGGGATACATGGAAAACCTGCTGGATTGTGGCCCTCGTAGGACCGAATTGAGTAGCCCTGGTCTATGTCCTCCTGTAAGTAGGCAAGTTTTCAGCATCGCTTGTGCCGCAGCAAGTATTTAGTGAACTTGAAAGGGTTGGCGATAAAGACAGCTTGTTTATGTGCCCTCTTACGTCACCCCCTGCCCATTCAATATATTAAGATAGTCAGCTGACCTTATTCTTTAGACACAATGTTGCTGAACCTAGACCCAAACCTAGACCTGATCAACTGCAGCAACCCCAGATCATAGACTTCCCCCACAGACTTGTAGAGTAGGCACTAAGGATGATGGCTGCATCACTTCATCCTCCTCTCTTTTTATCTTCATGCTCCCATCACCCTGAAACAGGGTAAATCTGGACTGGAATCAGACCACAGGACCTTCTTCCATTGCTCCAGAGTCCAATCTTGGAAAAGTTCTTTGCGTTTAAATATGTTTAATATTTAAAGAGGTGAGATATATAAATAAGCAGCACCTTCATAACACTGTTATCACTGCTGGTGGAATGTCCACTCATGTGTTTTTTTAATTATTTCAAATCAACCCTGTGTGCCCTAAATGCCTTTTCTTTATGGAAACGTGTCTTTTCTGAACTGAATGTTGCGGCCTGTTTGCGGTCACAGAATGTGATCATAAGAGTTCAGTTTGTTAACTGTTCACTAAGTAGCACATCTCGCTGCTCTCACCATCTAAACCCTGTCATGTAAATACAATCTTTTTTTTTAATGCATTGATATATTGATTATCATATGTATATTTTGTGTAACTCTTTAATTAGATAAAAAAAACACCATTGTGTAGGACATTGAGTGAAATATACTCCAAAACAACAATAATGAAACAATTCCCTTTGAGCTAGCACTTGTTAACACAGGGGAGGAGACAAAACCTCCACCTCTCTGCATCTGATGGAAATACTGATGAAGTCAACTGTAGACCACCTTACTTTCATTAATTTAAGCCCCGTTTCCACAGACAGGTGCAGGTCTGGACAGGGTGGGATGCATTTTTTTTGTGTTTTTACATGCAAAATCTGGAAAGGATACCTTATATTTGACCTGACCTATCCTATTTTGTTTGGACCCTTCTGTTGGGGAACCGATCTGACCTAAAAGAGTGTAGTTTGACACACTGCAATCCGTTGGTTTGTTGAGAAAAAAAGTCACTTTACATGCGACTCGATATATTAACAAACCAGGATTGGCTTCTTGTTTAGAGCAGCACATTTTCTTTTTGGTTATACTTTAGGGAAGGCACTGCGCTGTGATGGTGTACTGCTGTTACCTAGCTGAGGCACTTATCAGTTTCTGACTGATACTCCACCTTTTAGGTGAGGTTATGTTTGGCAGTGGAAACGCAATGAGATTACAATTTACAAACCACGCTGCACCCTAACCATCCTGACTCGCACTTGTTGGTGGAAATGATGCTTTATAGCCACAAATAAATTTAAAGCAATACTTTTAAACACTTAAACTGGGAATCTGTGGATATGTACCTCACACTATACCTCACAGTCCTGTCCATCATTATCATTAGTATGTGTCCAGTTTTGAAATATTTTTGATCACCAACAACACCAACACATACAATGTGCATTTACTTACCAGCAGCCATCATGTGCAGCACCTGCCTACAGTCTATTTCCTACACTGCTGTACATCACATGAATGAGTCATATGTTGACCCAGGTCCACTAATCACAAATAACTTGTACATTGATTGAATGTTAGTGCATAAGCACAAACAGCTCAATAATTACACTAATTGCTACACACCTTGTCACAATTTATGTATCAAAAGTGCCTTTGCTATATAATTGAAAGATGTGGGTATGAACATACTGTGCTGTAACTTTTAAATGAGTGCTTATGTATGACTGTATGTGTGTACAGAGCGTTTAGAAATGAGGACCCTGATCCTTTGAGCTTTATCCTGTGCTTCAGCAAGTCATTTTTGTGTTTTCAATTGACAAATTTAATGATGATGGCTGGTTGGTCGCTTGCGTTCCGGCGGGGCAGTGAATGGCATGCCTCAATGTTGTCACAGTTCATTTTAATTCTCCTGGACTGACGAAATGCAGTTACCTGTTGGTCTGTGGATCTGGCTTCCAATGCCTCATAATGACTGCGTCATTCATTCTGGAATACTACTCCAGGTCCAGGTACGCCGCGCTGTTCTCCAGGTGAGTGATCCATTTGTCCTTGTTCTGAATACATAATGAGGCTTTCACCTCCTCAACCAAGTTGAGGATACTCTTCTGCTGCTGTCTGACAGCACACTTCCTCAGTTAGGACACCAAAGGACTTTTGATGTCCTCGAGTTCCTCAGCCGCCAGGATCTTATTCAGACCCATTCAGCCCAGTTTCAAAATTACAAATAATTCAAACTTGTGACATAAGTCCCCTCAACTGTAACTTTTTGAAAGAGTATGAGAAATCTTGTTGTCAGTATTGTTGTGAAGCTCAATTGGCTTTATTTTTAGTGATTTAGCACCATCCAGAGTCCTCCTTATCCTTCTGTCTCTCATTGTGTCCATGGCAGTGCTCAACTCTGCATCCTGATCTTAAGACGATATTAAATGGGAGATAAAACATGGAGACGAGGTTCTGGAACTGAGGCTGGGGATTCTGTGAAAATGACTGATGGACTTTCATCGTATGGAAAAATTCACTTCTCTTCTGTGAAATGCTCAGTAAACTTTAAACTTCTGATGAGTGTGGCAGAATTAGATGGGATGAGAGCTGGTCCTTAAGGGAGTGTGGAGGGCTCTGGGGGCCGCGTGATTGGATCATTACTCTGCTTGCTTGTGGCTGAACTAAATAAATCATTATGTCTGTAGTTGTATGTACAGCTGGGTGGCACAGAAGTCATTTGTTTAGCCAATTATTAGACATGTTTATACACACACATACACTTCTGAATCATTATATTTTCTGGTTAACAGATATAAAGTGTCTGAATTCAGAAAGTCGGGTTGAACGATTAATAGTTTTTAAATCAAAATTACAATTTTAATGTTGTAGGTAGCAAATCGCAACAATGGATTATGGATTAATTTCCATGCTTCTCGGTACCTGATCCAGTTTTCAAACCTGCAACATCCATGGTTTTACAAATCCTCTCTCTTCAGACATGTTTCCTCTAATATTCTGACAGTAGGGTCCTCTTTTTGAGAGTTAAAAAAAGAGTTAAAATGTCTCAGTTTACACATCCAATATGTTATTTATGTTCTACTGGGAATAAAATATTGCTTGTTAAGATTTGGAAATCATTCAATTCTGTTTATTTACATTTTAAACAGTTTTCCTGTTGGGGTTCTTGAAGTTGTGGTTTGTGGACTAACAATGAATTTTGTTTAAACTATTTTTTTCTTTTAGGGTGAAAATACTGTTTTGTATTTAGATCTAGTTCTTGTTAAATAAATTGCACTGTGTAACATGTAATAAGCTGTTGTATTTCTCATTTTAGAAACAAGTAATACTACTTAGATCCTAAGTAAAACTCACTGGAAGTGAAAGGGGTGTACCTTGTTCTGACTGTAAACTGAAGACGGTGAAAATGAATATCTTTGTATCTGCGTCTTTTCTAAGACAAAGTCATGCCTTTAATTAAATTCAGCTGCTGTTGCCTACTATTTATCATTCGACACCACAATGGCTCTGAGCAGATTAAAAAGGAGATATGAGGTTTATGTCAAGACTATGTCCGAAAAATGTAATCCAGATTCTTTAAAATTATTTTCTGATAAAAAAATTAAAAATAAAATCTTTACAAAAGTATACTATGGATGAATCACCTTATGTAAGAATCGGTAGCAATAGTAGCTAAAATTAACAAAGAAATATGAAATTTTAACAGTTAGCAAATTTTTGGTAGCAGCTAAAATGTCACAAATCATGTTAATCTTGATCTTTTGTTACTAAGAGGTTGGAGGGGTCGGAGGGTGACTGCCCTGTAGTCGGTAGAGAAAAGTCCTGAACTGGCAGATATCATCTGTGCCCTGACGATGAACTCTAGTAATCTTATTAGGTGAGCTTTTTGTCATTAGTGGTTAGCATCTCAAACATTCTTTAGAAAAAGAAGAAATTTAAAGAACTACTAACTGATTCAAAGAACTGCTAAGATGGACTCTATGGGCAAGATTAAGAAAATGGCAATTAGTCACTGGGGTTTTCATTAAGTCGGCAGTCACAATCCCCTGTATTCTGCGACTGATTTAAGGCTCAAGCTAATTATACAGGGATCTCTTGAACCAAACACGGCTCTGTCCTCCAGACACGATGTGACTACAGAAGGAATCATCTGCACAGCAGAATGGAAGTGAAAAGAGAAACCATGACATATCTCGACTGGAAAATGTTTTTACTTTGACTAAAGATTATATTAACACTTTTAAAATTGGCTTGTTGATTCATCTGAATAAACTGATATAGTAATTAGCAAAATTATCCCAATACAATTAAATGACACATGAATCTGGATTCTGGTTTATCTTACCTCTCTAGCGTTTTGTTTGATTAATGAGGTGCTTTTGGCTCAGATTAGGTTTATTAATGCTTATGATCAGAAAGAAAAGGCTTCTAACCGTTGACGGTGAAACAGGAGCAGCTGGGCAAACAACCAGATTTTGGCTTGGAATGCAGTGATGGCCATCGGGGTATTTGCTGTCATTGTGCATGTCTCTCTGTTACAATCTAACCAAATAAAATACAAACTGATAGACAGTCCATTTGATTTTGGAGGGAAATGTAGAGAATCCAAAAGGATGTTTTGAACTCGTGATTTCCTCTTGTCTTTTTGAACTGAAACAAAATGCAAACAAAAGAGAAGAAAGAAATCAGCGTTTGATTAAAAAAAAAAATGGTCTCATCCAACTTTAGTGGCTATTCTTCCTGCCTTGCCCACCCTACTGTACCTGTGACTAACTCTGGTTGCCATATGTCACATTTCATTAGTTTTACTTCATCTTAACATCTTTAATTTAAAATTCCAGTGTCTTTGTTTCCCTGATGTGATGGAAGGGGTATGGACAGCGCTTTGAGACATCAGTTTATGCACATGGAGGTGTGTGTGCATGTGTTTATGAATGTGTGATTATGTCACATATATGTGTGACTTGTGGGTTTATAGTCTGAGGGACTTGCTGGTAAGAAACCGTGTTATCAAAATGTGCTCTATAAATAAAATGCGATTGATATGCATACTGTACTGGCTAGGTGTAAATCGTAAAAATGCTATCACTCCAGTGTCCTAACTGCTCACATATACACTCACCGGCCACTTTTCACCTGTTCAATTGCTTGTTAACACAAAAATCTAATCAGCCAATCAAATGGCAGCAACATTTAAACCAGCATGCAGACACGGTCAAAATTACTTGCGGAAGTTCAAACTGAGCATCATGACTGAACGTGGCATAATTGTTGGTCTGAGTTTTTCACAAACTGTTGATCTGCTGAGATTTTCACACACAACCATCTCTAGAGTTTACAGAGAATGGTCTGAAGCAGAGAAAATATCTAGTAAACAATAGTTGCCCAGACCAGAATGTCTTGTTGATGTTAGAGGTCAGAGGAGAATGGACAGATGGTTGGAAATAACATCAAATTAATTTTTATTTACAAAGCACTTTTCACAGAGGAAGCAGCACAAAATGCTTTAGATTACAAAACATATCAGTGTTTGCATATTAATAGAAAACAACAGGAAGTCAAATAAGCACTGGATCCAACCAAGGTATGTAGAACAACATCTCTGAACACACAACACGTCCAGCCTTGAAGCAGATGAGCTCCAGCAGCAGAAGACACACCGGGTGCCTCCTGTCAGCTAAGAACAGGAAACTGAAGCTACAATTCACACACACT
>JBAFSZ010000020.1:24561718-24572670 GCA_036919955.1 Melanotaenia pygmaea | reverse complement strand
ATTCATTCATTCATTCATTCATTCATTCATTCATTCAGTATTTTGTATTATTCTAAACTGATTTTATCATCACCACAACACTGCTCTTTCCTAATGTTGAGATGGACATACATGAAGCATGAAGCTGGTTCAGGTGTCTAAGCAGCTCAGTCTGTTTAAACGCCTCACAACTTGCTCTCCATCATTATAATGACTATGCTCCTCTTTAACCCCACAGAAAGTTGAGAAGCATGTTAGATGGAAGTAAAGAAGTTGCTTCTGCAGCTAATTGGATTGGTGGTAGCAGGTGTCGGCTTAGCATGAGTCACCAGTCAGAATTTCTTTGGCTGAGATTATTATAAGATAGAGACAGCGATAATTCACTTAGATCAAATTAACCTTTTTTTTTTATCTTACCTCTTACCATGCTGATATCGCTGCCTCTGTGGACTCATACCCGTTGCTTTTTGGTTCTGGTTTTTAAAACAAAAATCTCATAAGCTCTATTCTTCACTGCTGGTGATCAAGTAGTTATAAGTTACAGATTTAAGACGAGTTACAATGTGAAGACAATGAGTAGATTTTATTTCTCCCATTTTTCCACATATATAATTTTAACTAATAAAAAATGTGCTTCTGTAGTTGGAAAGTTATTTGGTGAACATTCTTTTGATGACTAATAGTTCTTATAAAGATGTTATTTCTTTCTGAAAAGAATGAGAAAAGAAAACATAAAAAAACAAAAACAACAACAAAAACAAAAAATATGATAAAATCTATTAAAACTTTCACCAACTAAAAAAAAAATCATGATTAAATGTTCAGCAGGGAAGAGATCCAGACATAAGTGGGCTTTTAAAAACATTTAAAAAATAGAATTTTGCTTCATAATGAATTACATGATCTTTAACTCAGTTTCAAGCTGGCTGCTAAACTCAACTGAGCAGAGATCAGAGTTCACAGAACCAAATGACAACAAACTGCCTCATCCCACATTAGACCCAATGGTCAGAATTTAACGAACTCAGCAAAATCCATTCTGTTCCTGAATGGACTGAAGCACGTTAGGTGCTGTATGGAGCTCACAGCACACAACAAACAATGCTGCTGTCTATGGTGCTGAAGGAAACGGCTGGTTTGGAAGATTTATTTATTAAATTATATTCATTCATAAACACAAAAAGCTGAAAAATTAATGCTATTCTTTTGAAAAAATAAACATTAGGTACCTCATTGAAAAAATTAAATGTAACCTGAAAGTGGACTATTTTTGGGGTACACCTCCAAACAGTGACTTTGGGACACAGTTCTGGTCTCCTCAATGAGACCCAGGCAGAACATTTTCAATTTTTTCAATTCTTCAGTACCTGTTTAATATGTGTTTTTTTTTTCATAATTTGTTATGCAGATTAACTTGAAGCATCTGTTTAATTTGTGTGTTTCATTATTGGTAGTTTCTCTCTCTCTCTCTCTCTCTCTCTCATATATATATATATATATATATATATATATGGTGTTAACACAATTTTACATCATAAAGGAGAACACCAAGTGATGTTCTCATTCAGGTTCTGAAGTATAACCAGCTCTGACTTAAGTGGAGCTTTTCTGAACGAAACTGCTCTTAAGGAGGTAACGTTTGTTATTGATTGATGTAATTTAAATGGAATAGTTATTCTTGAACTTCAAATATTAATTTCATACATTAAATATTTAGTCAAGAACACCCTAATATGTTTTCAAGGGCAGATAATTCAGACTTCACATTTTTAGACACCTTGAGACTCCACCAGTATAAACTGGAAATTATTAGAACCACCACATAAAGAGAGACTACAGCTCTTTCAGTAAGACATTATTTAATCTGTGGCCAGTTATAATGTTTCAGTTCATCAGTGTTTACACAATATAAATACATTATATTAAGCTGTTGCAGAGAAATTTGGGCTAAGCACAAAAAAAAAAAAAGTTGGTCTTATTATTCTTTTTACTATATTTTTAAAAGCTGTTTTCAGTGAGCTTTATCAGGGTACATTAACCCAAGAAGAGTCTGGATGGACGCTTTTTTCTGATAAGAGCGGGGAAAGATTTACCATGTCCTTTGGTTTGCGTTGCTTTCACACTATACTTTACTCAAGCAGACCAAACAACCTGCTATACAAAATGTTGTACTACATGTTATACATCACATCTTCTCTTTGGATTATTTGATGATTCATTTGATTTCACAATGGAAGAAAACTCCACCAAGGCTCATTTAGAGGTTTTCAAGGGGTTCAGTCCGGTTCTTTGGTCTGCAGAGCATTCACACAGCTCCAAACGAACTATTGATCCATGGAATACACACCAACCACCAAATATTCTTACACCAGCAATGTCAACACAACAAGGAGGGTGAAGTGTTTTAAAACAGATTTCCCAAAGTTACAACTACTAGCATGCATTATTTGAGAGGAGGTTAAAGAGGACCAAGGGCGGTGAAGGATGCCGGCTCTCCACCTTATGGTCACTTAACATGCCACACGGCACACCGAGTGAGGAATGGCACCCAATTTCTCTATCTTCCTCTCCCCCTCTCTTTATCTCCCTCTCAGAGGTTTATGTGGAACCAGCTGGAATATTTATGCAAGCTGTTTTCAAGTTGCGAGCCTGCCTGAGGGAAGTTTGTGTTATCCATTATACTCCTTAAGCAATACATTTCCACCATCCTCACAAATATTAAAAAGGGCCAATATTGTGCTGGGGAAAGGGGATCAGGTGTTACTGTTCAGGAGCTTTTGAAATTGAGACACGCTATTTTTATAGGAGTATAATAAATTGTGTATGTGTGTGGTGTATATTTACAGTAAAAGCCAATAATCAAAGACAGTGACCCAAAAAATATGTCAGAATGAGCCTAATAGTGCAGAATTGCAATACACGGACAAATGTATCTTCATTTATCATTACCCACAATATGACTTTAGAAAATGTATCTAGCATTTATATTTAATGTTGAGACTCTTTTACTGACCTTTTTGCTTGCAGAGCTGTTTTTATTGTTTTGTAAAGGGAGGTGACTGCATTAACTTGCCTTAGTGGGAAGAGTGCTTTCACACCCAGGTGGGAAATGAATATTGTTAAACTCCCCGCGGTGCTCAGCTTGTTGTAGGAAGTGAACCGCATGAAATAATATTAGATTTTGCTGCTCATTTCCAGTGCTTTCAAACACTACTGGATCATTTCTTCAGTCTTTCCACTTTTCTACAGAAACAACAACAACAAAAAATGTCACTCTGTATAATAAATATTTTTCATTCATAAAATCTGCCTCTTTCTTTGTCCTAACCTCGGTCTCTACTTTCACTCAGAACTGGCGTCTCTTCCACTTTAACTGTGTTTGTAGCCTCAACTTTTTTTTCTTGTGTTTACAGCAGTAATGTTTGTTGACATCTGCTGCTGAAAACTGCAGGTGTTCACTTTGTTAAGCCAGACTAAACACCTGGCTGCCAGAAATCAAACACATAGTAAATATCGCTTTCATCCTGAGCCTGTTGGACTTTGCTTTGGAGTCACAGTAGACACATTAATGGAAAACCAGGAACAACGTCCAGGAACAATATCAAACACTAGTGGTTATAAATGCTGTTTCAGTGCACTCCAGGAGATGTTGGACTGTATAATAAATTCTTTATGGGTAATCTAAAAAAAAGAGAAAAAATATAATTGTGACCTGAATAAAAAATGACATGTTAAAGAATTCACCCTGATTTATTGCATCATGAAAGTGACTTAAATTTCCTTTCATTTTATTTCGTCATGCAAAGAGACTGATGCTGTAGATGAGGAAGAGGACAGAGACAGTTCTGAGAAAGACGTGTCCTGTTAGCCCTGAACAGTTCATGTCATAAAGCTGAACAGAGGAAGGGCTACATGTCACTTACTTGGTCCAATTTGCTGGTGAAATGGTTAACCTTTTTGCCTCAGAGCTGGCACTGGATTTCTTTATTTAAGTAAAAAAGATAAAGAAACAATTTCATACAACAATAAATGTTTTTGCAAACGCAAATATTCAAAAGGCAGTCGGTAGACAGTCTTCTGTTGTTTTGGCCTAGCTAAGGCAACGCAGACAGGTGGTGCTGCTCAAATCAAAGAACCAGATAAAACAGAATGGACTGTAAATGGACAACAGCCTGTCTAACTAATTAACATTCAAACCAAAAACAAACAAAAACTTAACTGTAGTGATTCTAGAAACAAAACACAACCAGAAGCAGCACCGGTAAATAATGATCTAACAAAAGAAAACTATGATAGAAGGTTGACAATTCCCCCTGACCCAATCTCCAAACAAATAACAGCTACAATGACTACGCAAGACCAAAAAAAAAAAAAACAGCCTTAATGGACCGATACTAGACCGAAGAGGTCAGATGCAATTTAATAAGGTCTTACAAAGCACCCAAAACCAACCAGAAGACGAGCTGAATGATTCAGCAAACAGAGCCAAGAAAGTCCGATTAGAACAGCTGCACAGCATTCATGGTCTCCGTCTCTTTATCTCCAGCAATGTTCTGGCAGTCTGGACAGCCAGACATCAAACAGCAAGGCAACGTCAGGTGCCAGCCAACCATCTTCAGTCTTGATACGTGCACATGTAGTATTCATCATCTTGGTCTGCTATCTGGAAAATAACGCTGCTGTCCAGTGTGTCTGTCCTTGGAAAGAATCTAGGTTGTACAGCAGGATTGCAGCACAGTGTGGTGCACCATCATCAGCCAGCGGCTGAGCCAGATGATGATAGAAGTCAGAGTCAGGAGGAGCTGGAGAGAAGCTGCTTCTAACTCATGCACAGAGGTAGATGAGGGTGCTGGAGGAGCTGCTGACCCGATCTGGGGCTGCTGCTTCGTCTTTAAGCTATTCTTTCATCCCTAGCATCGTGCTATGTCTTTTCTGAACATGTGTAAGGTGATACCATGGTTTTGTGGAAGAATGAGCTGTGGGAAGGTAAAGACTGCAGATTTTGCTGTGTCTGTGAATGCCCAGGGCAGAGATCTGGTCCTCAGTGTTCGCTGTGGGTTTTAGATATGTCCATGCTTAAACATGTCTAATTCAAATGAAATGGATGTGAACAGCTAGTTGTTAAGTTCTGCACAAGCCTGTGAATGAGCTATTAATCTGAATCAGGTGTGTCAAAGTGGGAAAAATCTAAAACCTGTTGGACAGCGAACTTTGAGGACCAGATTTGCTGATCCCTAGCTCTGGAAAATTTTCAACATATGAGAAGAACCTTCTTAGTTCTGTGTTTGTTTCCACAATTTATGGTCCCTTAGAAATAGATGTGATTAGCACTGCAGCAAAATTACAGTCGGTTTCAAGCTCAGGAATGTTCAGACAGTGATCACACAGAAGCCCAGACAGAAACACCTGGCTTTGGTGAATTCTATTAAAAGCTTGAACCACGATCAATGGGACATTATTACAGACACTTAGTAGCATGAAGTGAATTATGTTAAACTCTAAAAATGGAGAGAAACTGCTCTAGATGAAGTCCATCCACTGATTTACATGACCCAAATTTGTAATTGCAGGAGCATTCAGCCATTTCACTTCATGGCTTCGTTCTTTCTGTTGCTTTAATAGAACAAACAATGTTTTTACTGCTGCTGGAGTGAGCAGATAATTTGATAACTGATGAGAGCTACTCAATAGCAATGGGTACACTTGACATGTTTGCTAGCCTCCATGTAGCAGACTGGCTGTAAATTTTAAGCTGCAGTGGTTCCTATTAAAACATATCTGATGGCATTCACAGCATCAGTATTACTTTCACAGCTAATCTGCCAAACTGATAAGGCGAGGAAGTGAGTGTCTTACAGAGAGCAAGTAGGATGACACTTACAGACTCTATTTAATCAATGATCTGTACTATCTCAACCTCCTCAATCAAAAAGCTGCTGTCGTGCCACCAACAAAAATCAGATATATTTGCATAAACACCTTATCATTTAATTACAGCTGAGAGTTCTCCAATCATGTCCTCAGATTATGCTTCTGTAGGCCCTCAGTGAAATAATAAAAAGCTGGGAAAGGGCCACTACACAGAGAATATAAATTCTAGCATATTCAGGTGGAACGGTGCTGCAGTGGTGTGCACCATTACCTCACAGCTGATACCTTAATAACCTTAACTGGCAACGTGAAATCCTAATGTTTTAGAAGCTTATGATCACAAAGAATGGGGGCAGTAATGTCCACTTGAATGCTGGGTGTCAATCAAGTGGAACAATGGCTGGATTAGTTATTATATTATGCACTGCCAGTCAAAAGTTTGGACACACTTTCCCAGTTAATTTATCGAGATTTAGGCTGCAATCTTATTTTCTGAATCTTACTAAGTCTTATTTTCTAGTCCCAGCGTTGCCCTGATAAGAGCATTAACTAGCAAACGTTACCCGTTGCGCCATATATCTGACATTAATGAAACTTTAAAGGAACTGAGAAAGTTTTGAGCTACACAGTTGATTCAAAAATCTGTCAATCAAATGAACATAAGGACATGCATGATGTATTTTTAACAACGAAGTAGTGCTTCAAAACCCGGGACAAGACATCAATCATTATTATAGCGAACAAACTGTGGCCCTCTAGGTGGTACTTGAGGCCCACGTATGCTGTTGCATTAATGATCGACACAAGTGCAGCTTACTTAGAACTGTAGCTATAATAACCAGTTAATTAAAAATAATTACCTAGCTAAGGACACCTACTTTTCACAGGAAAGAAGACCCCAGAACGGAAAGCCCCGGTCAGGGGCAGAAAGGACAGGTAAGAGGGGTCAACAAGCACAATTACTTTAAACTAGGAATATCAAACAAATGCAGAGAAATGAAAAGAAAACACAAAAAAATAATGGCATTAATAATGTCATATATTTAAAACAGTGGAGAGTAAAGACAAAAATGCAGGTGAGTGCTCAGTGCATCATGGGACATCCCCAGCAGCGTCTACCTTTGACAGCACAGCCAAAGGCTGACGGTCACCAAGCCAGCCCAAACTACAAGATTTATCAAAAAGGGAATTTTGAAGTCTAATCTTGAAGCTAAGGTGGGTGCTTCCTGGGAGGTGGTTCCACAGGGAGGGGTCTGATAACAGAAGGTTTGCCTCTCATTTTACTTTTAGAACCTTTAGGAAGCACAATGAAACCTGCAGTCTGTAAGCAAAATGCAGGGAAATCTGGAACTCAGAGATCTTTAAGATGCAATGAAGTTTGGTCACTATGAAAATAAATAAAATCATATTCTTCATTTAAAAGGGAGCAAATAACATAATCTCTAATCTCTGCTGCTTCATCAGAACCCTCACTGCAGCAATTTGGATCAGATGGAGACTTTTCAGAACGTTTTTGGGCATGAACAATAATTAATAATTGATGTAGTCAATACAGAAGTAGTGAAAGCACAAACCAATTTATCTGCATCACTCTGAGGCAGGATGGTCTGCACATTAGTAAGATACATAACATTACAATTTATCAGAGTAAATACGGCTCAGAATAAAATCCAGCTAAATGGGACAACAGTACCATCTTTTGGTATGTATACGTATCTGCAGTAGATAGTGTGGCAAAGGATTATGGGTAATTCTTGGAGCAAAAGAGGATTTTATGAAAGCACTAAAAGTAGAGCTGGCTTGGTTCAGTTATATACATAGTATACTCTGCATGTTAAGCTGATTTTCTGTTATACATGTTTTATTGTTGTTAAAGAACTTTTGAGCTTAGCTAGCTAACTAAAACGTGCTTATGTCTCTTCAGACGGACAATGTGCTGTGTTCACAGTACATGACGATCTTCTTTGTCCCCCCTTTGTCATGAATGCAGCTACGTTATAAAATGCAGCATATCAAAATGCTTCTGTGTCGGTCTTTTTTACTGAAACCTTCATATGCTTGTATTTTATGGCAAGTGATGTTCTAAATACGTAATGGTCTGTTTTGGATAAAATCATGCATAAATTTCCAGATACATCGCCCCCTGCCCTGTGAATTCAAAACGCAAATTATATTTTTATTTAGGTTTCATTTTTAGTTATCAACGTAATTTTAATCCACTATAAGAACACATACTGTCACAGTTAGTCATGTTTTGTTATGGTCTTCTTTTTCACCCTTTTCTCATTAATGCAGGGGCAGACAAACAGCTGGAAAAAATTGCACTGTTACCACAATTTTTAAGCAGCTTCAAGTGTTTTGTGAGCAGCAGATGTGCACCCCATGTTACACAAACTTTGTTTTTAGACATAAATGCAAAGTTATGGAATCTCAGACCTTGAACGATGTAGACCCATTTGAGTCAATCCAAGTGTGTGCATGCAGGAGAAATCCCACCTCTTTAGGGTGTCACAGCGTTTAGTATGATTTTATGGTTGGACGAACCTTCGTGACGCGGCAATCTACACCGGGAACGTGTCAGGTGTGGAGCACAGGCGAGTTCTGTCCGCCTAGCAGCATCCGCAAGATCACAAAATCACAGGACAATTGGAGAATGTTGTGATTCTCCACTTCCAGGATGAACGTCTTGTCATCCATGATGAAAAAGAAAAAACAAAGAGACCCCCTGACGAGTAAACAAATAATGTTTTCATTGTTCAGCAGCGCACATCAGGACGGGAGCTTTTATTCTGAAAAATACTGGAAGTTTTTACACAGCTTCTGTTTCTGATTTCCTGTTTGCCCCTATCTGAACTTTGGAAATTGAGGCATTCCGGGTGCGTGCTTAGTCAAAAATTAGACACGTAAATTATGCCACGTAAAGATAGCATGTAAATTGAGCACAGTGGCAAGGCGCTTCTGATTCGCACTGCGGTGCACCCTGTGGGAACCAAACCACAGCCACAGCGTATGAACCGGTGGAACACACGAACATGATAAAGTTTTTTTTTCTACTCATGTAAATGTTTTTATTCCTAGTTGAAGCACAAAGATTTCACTGCTTCAAATAATTTTACTTTCAGCCGATTGGGTGCCACTGTTCAAGTACAACTTCCTGTCTGTTCATCTGCATGTACCTTGAATCCAGGCATCTTGTTTTTATCTTATCACCCTTTCTCATTAAGGACTGCTTATTAAACTTTCAAGCTTCCCCTCATCATGCATTTTCAATCATGACACATTTTCTTTTCTGCTAAACAGTTTTAGTATCACTGCCCTGTAACATTATATGAGATTAAATAGCTCTCCAAATAAATAGATATAAATAGCCTGAATATTCATTGATGTCATATTTCCAAATTCGAACCTCTGCAGAGACAAAAATTTAGAGCATGAAAGAAGGGCTGAGGAGAGGAGATGAAAAAGGAGGAAAATTAGGATGCAACAGAAAAGAAAATCACGGAGGAAGTCTGAGTGCAAACGATTCAAGACTCAAAGGGAAAGATAAAGGAGGACCCATGTGAGAGCTGGTGGAAAACATGCAGGGCACAAATTCTGAGAGGCAGAAAAAAGAAAAACTGCTCTGGTTTAACTTGATTTCTAAAATCCAGTTGAGATCAAAACACATGATCAGTATATGCAATGAAATAATTGACAGATCTTTTCATACATAGGCCAATATTATGTAACAACTTTATTCATTTAGCATCTTCTCATGCTGTTTGGTACTTCATATCAGTCAGAGTGCAGACACCACACTGAAACAGTCACTTTAAGCTCTGCTCACTCAAGAAACATAACATGATGATGAAATATATGCAATTCAGACAAATCAGGTCTCTATAAAACACATTTCTACTGATGAATCAGTCACTTGTTATTCAGTTACCTTCAAAGTATACAGAAAATTTATAAAGATCGTGGAGTTATTTTTATAATCCCTCATCCGTCCTGCTAAACTGCTGAAGCTTGTGGCATTATTATTATTTTTAATATTATTACTGTAATGATATAATTAAAATGGGATATATTAATCCTGCTCCCCAGCTGGTAGTCGTTTCCTCAGATTTATTGGAAAGCTAGAAGAGAGTGTGTCACTGAAACATTTTCAAACGAGAAATATGTAAATTTCGGACTGATTTTCTATGACTGTGAGTGTTTAAACTCATCAGCTATGATTGGTATAATCCTTAGCTGTTTGACACTCGCTATTCCAGTATGGTACCTCACGCTCAAGGTGCTAATGGTTGGCTGTAGCAGCAGTTGATGCACTGCATGGTTATGCTGGACACGTGCAGGTCTACCCATGTCTTATTGTTGGTCTCTGTCAGTTTATCACCGGCCAATCAGCGGCTGGGTTTTCAGGCCTCTCAGTAGTCTTTGTATGTCTTCATGTGGCCTATTTTTCAAGCTTTAAAATAATCTATTTCCTTCAAAACATCAAAGCAAATATGAGAGTACAGAAAATTAAACTTCGAAGGACCAACCACTTTCTGCTCACTGGCTCTCACGGACTCGCTTTAAGTGGATTAAAAAACACTCAGTAGCTCAAGTCACGAAAAGGAAAGGCTACAAGGCTCTGCCTCTTTTCAAAAAGAATATGTGATGTTTTCAACATTTAATTGTCTTGATCTCAAATCTAAGTCAACCTCAAGTCTAAATCGTTACATCTGAACCCCTTAGACACCGATGATTAGCTGATTATTATGAATGCCATTCTCATCTCCCTCAGCTCCTTATGTCATGCTGTTTTCAAAGCTATCTCTGATCATGACTGATCAGGCTGTGATCATAACCCATGCAATAATTATGCTCCGATCAAAATGCATTCAATGAAAATTGTGCTGTACATAAGCACATGATTTATACACTCTTTATCAGGTCCACCTTGCTAGAACTGGATTGGACCCCATTTTTTCCAACAGAACTGCCTTAATTCTTGGTGTGATAGATCCAACAAGGTGTTGGAAACATTCCTCAAAGATTTTGCTTCATATTGACATGACAGCATCACACAGTTGCTGCATCCATGATGAGAATCTCCCGTTCCACCACATCCCAAA
>JBAFSZ010000020.1:24502418-24512822 GCA_036919955.1 Melanotaenia pygmaea | reverse complement strand
AGTATTGTTGCTGACCATGTCCATCCCTTTATGACCACAGTGGAGCATCTTCTGATGCTACTTCCAGCAGGATAATATACCATGTCACAAAGCTCAGATCATCTCCACCTGCTTTCTAGAACATGACAATGAGTTCACTGGATTGCAATGGCCTCCACAGTCACCAGATCCCAATTCAATAGAGCAGCTCTGGGACACGGGGGAACAGGGTAGTCTCATCATGGATGTACAGCCAAAAGATCTGGAGCAACTCTGTGATGCTGTCATGTCAATATAGAGCAATATCTCTTAAGAATGTTTTGAACACCTTATTAAATCATTAACACCAAGAATTAAGGCAGTTCTGAAGGAAAAAGGTGGATATTATAAAGTGGCCATTGAGTGTATATAATAACTATATAATATTCTATTATAATTACTTTGCAATATCTTCATACACATTTCTAATCTCCCTTGACACAAGGCTGACAGGAGATCACAGCTATCATCGCTTCACCCTCCGCCATATCTACATGGACACAAATCTGCAGCATAGACGACACAGTTCTCTTTTTCTCACAGACAGTTTTCCTTCCTTCCCCTGGCCATGCTGAGTGGGACAGACAGCTCAATGACAGCAGCTTGGGGAAGTCATGGCTGTCACTGTGATTGTGGCTGCAGTCATGCCTGTGTTCTGGTAGTTACGGTTTCGACTGTGAGATGGTTTTTAATTGATGTAACACTGACAACATGCAGCTCTCGTGTGTGCTTGTGTGTGTGCAGTCAATCAGTTATCACTCCAAGGACATAAATTATTTCTGTGAAAGCCTGTAATGTTTCTGAGATACACAGTGTAAGTCCGTGTAACAAACTTTTAGCAGCAGTGTTTGGTGTCTACAGCCATTATTAATGCAAAGTCTTTACTTGTGGTCATGTAACAGCCCAACATTTCAAATTTACACAATCAGTTTCTTCACTTATCTATTTGCATGTTAGTTCCTCCTACCTGAGATGAAAGGTAGGGACAAACACTGAGGTTTGAGATAAATTTAATAAAATTAGACATCCTTTCCTGTAAGCCACTATTTTAAACCAACATCAGTTAAATAAGACAGCTGCATCATCAAACCACTTTTACTTTGCAGCCTACTGCTGTAGTTATTAATTTCTGTCAGATGAGCTCCAAATATGTTTGTGAAAAACCATCTGCTTTTAATTTAGTTTACAGTGTGGGATCATACCACATTCAGAAATGCTGAAGAGACTTCCACAACAAATAAACTTACCTAAAGCTCCTGCAGGAAGCCTCCTCTCTCTCCAGTCCTCCCTCCTGCATATGCATTTTAGGAATTCAAACATCCTACAAAACATGGGCTGCAAACGATTTCTGGGTCACAGGCAGGAGAGTGTTGGAGAGAGGAGAAAAGTGGGCTGAAATTAGACAAATGAGACAAGCCTGTTTTATTCCAGTCATTCCTTGTTAATTGTTTTCACTCACTGTTTGCTTAGGTTTTGGTTAGGTCCTTGTTAGGTTCATCAATATTCATCAATATTAATATAAATAAATGCATGCAAACATAAAAATGCCCATTTTAAGTTAAATGCAGTTTAACAATGTTAAACTGCATTTAACAATGTTTCACTAACTAAAAACTATTAACTTACAATGTAATATACTACTAACAATGTTCAATATTATCTGCTGACAAAAAAAGTAACAGGGTAAAAAAAATATCCTGACTAAAAGTAGACTAAAATGCTAGCAGTTTTTGTTGACTAAAACTAGACAAATCAAACAATGTTTTCTTGGACTAAAATAAAGACTAAAATGCTTGACTTATAGTTGACTTAAACTTGACTAAATAAAAATTGGGATGAGATTGAAAGAGCTGAAAGAGCTCTGACAAGACATCATGGAGGCATGCAGTGGGTAGGAGACATTGTCCCTGATACTGAGGAGCTACCTCAGCATCCTTCTCTCAGACATCCACCACAGACTCCGGTTCAACTCCTAGTACACATCCAGCTCTCCTGATGAGATTGCTGAGTCTGTTAGTGCTGGCTGTCTTTAGCCTGCTGCCTCAGCAGACTACAGCGTAGAAGGTTGAATATTCGGGAAAGACCCTTTAGCTACGTTCATACTGCAGGTAAATCTGAGTTTTGTCTTCTTATGTGACCCATATCTGATTTACTATCATAGTCTGAACAGCACAATCAGATTTTGTCAAATCAGATGTAGTCTGCTTTTATATGTGGTACTAGATCAGCTTGTGTTTTTCAAGGTGACAGCATAAATAATCATGCCACATTTCATCCCACTTTTAGGTCGCTGACATGACACAGATGTCCCACTCTGCACCAGATCAAGCGAGATGTGGCAAGACTGAATGTTAACAATAAACTAAACATTTTCTTTCTTCAAACATGTGTTTATTGTGTTTTAGAAAGTGCAATTATAGCAGGGTGTACAACCACATCAGTCTTTGTCAGACATGTGGTCTGATATAAGGAACAGTACTTTAGTGAGTACTATGTTTTAAAACCATTTACTCAGTCACCAATGTGGATAAAAAGATGAATGATGAGATGATACAGCACAGGGTCAGGCTTATCAAGGAGGCCCGGGATCGGTATTTGGCAAAATTGTCAACAATTAATACCCTTGATCCTTATGACCTCAAAGCTAAGGAATGGAGCTCCATTCTGCATTTCTACCTCCAACCACATCGCTGGACATAACAAGCTAACTCCTTTAAGGTTCCAGTTCCTACACGAATGAACAGTTTAGAAACTACAAGTTGCTCGAAGCTCACGGACATTTCACGAACGGCTGGGTGCAGGATCTGTTCACATTTCCACCGCAGGACATCAACAACACAGTCGTCATTGCAAAGGTAAGCTAACATGGCTGTTAAGTGAAGTTGTGACTTCAGATCTCACAGAGCACTCTTGGTATTTACCTATATCTTTCAAATCATTCACTCTGTGACATTTTGATGATTAAATAAAATAAGCACTGATCAAACACAAACAGACTAATCCATTTCTTTTTCCTCACTCTTTGCCTGTAGTTTACAAGTGAAATAAGCCAATGTGAATATAGCCAAAAAAGCATGTTCATTAACATTACTTAAACGATCAAAAACAACAGTAATAACAAAAAACTCTCCTACTTTATGAAAATGCTGAGAGCAAACACGCATGAAGGGCAATATGGTGTTGAAAGTGATGTCCTTCTTTCTCATCGCTGCAACCAGGCCATCCGACACCTCAGTAATATCCTTAACCTGCTGTCCAAAGCCTTGTTTATAAGTGGGGAAACCAAAAAAAATCTAACGTTGTGGCCTACTTTTCTACCTTTTTTGTCATGTGACTTAGTGTGGCAGTCTTTTACACAACACAAGACTCCTGTTTTCTCAAAGATTATAAAGCAGGCAAAGATGGTGCACAGTTGTTTACGAGGATGCAACCAACTTGGCGACTGACCCACAATACACTGTGGCTATACCGAGTGTTACGTCACCTGAAAGACGGATTATCAAGTTACATGACCAACCCAATCAAACTTAACTGACCAAATGGTTGGCGTTCACATATGTTGGCTTGGATAAACAAAACCACATTTACAGAATACAATGAGAGGTGAGAATCAACGCCATCAAAGGTGGGAGGTTAGTGCAACATCTTGATGGAAGGTCAAAACTAACATATACCTTTCCCCTTAATCTGATTAACCCTGATTTTCAACCTAGACTATTAGATGTGGGATTCAGACCATGGAACATCAGAGGCATTAGCAGACAGGGAAAAGCTCTCTCATAATATTTTAAGGCTTTTTGATCATTGAGAAATATGCTCATCCTTTACAGGACTGTTTTTACATTCCCCAGAAACAGTAAAAACATATACAACGTTGTTCGAAAACTCAGAGATATCTCCTGTTGAAAAGGTGTCATTTCAAACTGTGGGGATGGTTTCTATCAGTCTGTTTAATAAAGTTTTTCTCTGTCCTGCTCTGCTCTGTGACAAACATATGGGGAAAATAATTACCAACAGCTATTGACAAGGAAGTTTAGGAAACAATACAATGTACCCAACAATCCACCTCCAGAAGATATTTCTCTCTGAACCAGTTTATTGAATCAGAGGACAGCTGGATGATCATCAGTGCTTTCTAAAGAATAAGAACACCAGTGTTTCCATAAATCAGCTCAAAGATTAATGTCACGTAATGTATAGCAACTCATCGATAAAACTGATACAAAAAACTTAGAGATTGGAACCACATTCTGTTGTGTCTGCCATTACCATTTTATTAAATGCTGGATTTCAGTGTGAACTCACTCAGTCAATCACAGTATAACCAGTTATAATTGGGACCTTTTCTGTCACTTTAAGCTGTGCTGAACCCCTACAAACCTCTGCAGCTGTAATAGTACCTGATTGGACTTTGTACTTTTGTTAAAGATAATATCTACTTGTTGTCACAGCAGCTATTTCTGTGAACATCTAATCAATGGTTCTTCTCATGCAGTTCAGATACTTGTCAACGAATTATGCAACAGTATACAATATAGTTGTACAATTACACAGCTCTGAAAACATCCTGCAATGAAGGAAGGATTCAGATCCTTCATTAAGAGAATCGTCCATTTAAAACTACAATCCTGGATATTGCATGACTAATTAGAAGAATATATAATAAATTTTAAAGGTAAAATTATTCATTCTGATAACTGTTTCATTTCTGAATGAGAAGTTTTTCATTTCTGCAGAAGGCTGATATCAAACAATTGTTTCATATAAGTAATGCTTTTTACACATTATGGATTGGTTATTTGATTAATATGCTCAGAGAATAGTAGAATATGTCCAAAAAATCTCAACATAACCCCCTAGCAATCATTCTGCAATGTCAGAGTTAGTCTGGACATATTTTCACGAGTCATTTATATTTTATGAGTATTTCATATTGACTATAGTAATAACCAGTGTCTGAATGGGCTGGATAAATGTGGATCGGGGTAAAATGGCTCATTTTATAAATATTATTCTATATATAGAATAGTTAATGTTAATGTGACTGTTAACTTTGTCATAATTTATGAACTATAAATGTGTTGTTTGTTGTGTAATCTAAACTTTAAGTTAGTTCTTGTAAGATAAGGGAAATAAATGACTTGTTTCCTAGTAGAGGGAATCTATTTGAGTGTCTGAGGTCATTCAGCACTCTAAACTCGGAAATCCCCGATAACATTTCACCGGCCATGGTTACATGGCGTTTTTTAATTCAGATATAAGAATGAAATAATTCAGAATATAAGTATTTTTCTTCGAGTTTATATGACATATTAATGTCTATTGTGACAGGACAAGGGAACAACTGCAGTTGAACATATACGTGATCAAGGAATTATTCAATTCTGATTTAAAATCAGAATAAACCAGCAGCTTTGGAATAAAGCTTAATTCGGAATGGTCATTTTTGTTCGGAATTGGGTGTTTACAATGTCATTTTAAAGAGGATTCAATTTTTATCAGAATTAAAGGGGAATTAAAACTTTCTTTTAAACGTGGGCATTCAGGCTCAGATGTATATCTCTTATCTTTGTAAATTCAAGTTTAAGTCATGCTGCATTTACTAGACTTTGAAAGCTGGAAGTTGAAACGCTTGCTTTTTGCTTAATAAGCAGTTATTTACTGTCCAAAGAGAGTCACACACTAATATTTTGTTGGACCGCTTTGATCTTTGATCTTCGATTACAACAGCATTTACTGCGGCATCACTTAGATAAACTTCTGCAACGTCACTTTTATTTCTGTCCAGATTTGTATTCATTTTATCTCCAAGATCTTGTAAGAGTCCGAAACAATGCAGAGAATTCTCCAGCTTATCCCAAAGATTCTCAATGGGGCTCAGGTCTGGACTCTGTGGTGACCAATCCATTTGTGAAAATAATGTCTCCTGCTCCCTGAACCACTCTTTCACAAACTAAGCCATCTTAGAATATGGCCATGCCATCATGGAAGATGGAATAACCTGCTTACTTAGTATATTCAGGTAATCAGCTGAGCTCATGGTTTGGACACAATGTTGACTGGAACCTAGACCTGAACCTAGACCTAACCAACTGCAGCAACACCAGATGATAGACTGCCCCCACAGGCTTATACAGTAGGCACTAGGCATGATGGCTGCATCACTTCATCCTCCTTTCTTCTTACCATGATAGTCCCATCACTCTGGAACAGGTTAAATCTAAACTGATCAGACCACATGATCTTCTTCCATTGCTTCAGAGTCCAATCTTTGTGCTCCCTAAACTGAAGCCTTTTTTTTACTTATCATCTCCACTGGTAATTGGCATTCTTGAGGCTACACAGCAGTTAGTTCCAATCCATTCAGTTCCCTTCACATCGTTCATGTGGAAATGTTCTTTCTTTAATAATTAAACAAAGCTGCAAGTTCTGCTGTTGTTTTTATATTTTATTTCAGCAAACGTTTAAGTTGTTTGTCTTGTACATGTAAATGAATTGACAATAAAGCTGACTCTGACTTTGACTTTGAAGTGATCATTGATCATTACACTACATAGCTAAAGGTGTACAGAGGTATGCTAGTTTATCACTTTTTTGCTAGTTTTGATAGTTTAACACTATTTTGTTTACATTTTTGTTTAAACTTCGTTGAAATGCTTTAGTTAGTTTTTGTTAGTGCACACATTTATTTTGGTATTTTCAACTCTATTGGCTTATTGGTTTAACTTTTTTATTTCTTCTCTTATGGTGTTGGGGGGAAGTGGGGGCAGGAGTGGGCACAAGAATTTGGGCAAAATCAAAAGGACAGGAAGTGCCATGGGCCAGAGAGGAGCTCATTCGTTTATATTCTTTAATAAAGTGTTGGACAGTTGACTCAGTTTGAGTTGTTTCAGCATCTTGATGCCTATAATCTGACCCTTCTGAAACAGACTAACATCTTTTCCACGACCACAGAATGCATCTTCCCACATGGGTTTTTATGAAATGTGAAGCAGCTCACGGCATCAGTTGGGGCTAAATAACTTGTTGCCAGGTGAAACATCATCATTCATGCAGGAATTATTAAATGGAAGGCTCTTTAAAATCTTTCTCAAAGGAGTTGGTGTTCAACGGTGGCAGCCCATAGAAGTCTGATGTTTGCCCATCAAGAATCCACTAACGCTTACACACAACACCCATCTGCACCACACTAAGCATGTTTCTGTTCACTTCCATCCTGACCACATCAGATGTTGTCAATACCATAGCAACGCCCCCTTGCGACAGGCCATGACTCATTTAAAAGCCTATATGACCTGTATTCATCAAAAAAGATTACTATACAGCCTCATTTCACTAACTCATCATTCCAAACAGCTTACTACATACATTGACTATGGCAGAAGGGATGGACAGGTAATGCTGCACGCAACTGCAAGAGCACGTATGTGGCTGCAGGTGAGGGTGAGAGTGCTGTAGCAGGGAGATTGCCATGGGATGTGATGGCGTCATAGGCTGAAGCAGCAGTGAAGGTGCCAGGGCCTTTATGACCACTTGCAACTTTAATTGTCTTTGGGGTTTTTTTTCTTTGTTTGTGTGTTTTTTTAGCACAAACTCCACATATTAAGGTTATCACTTTGGAATCTGTCATAGTCACTGGTTCTCAAGAGGCAAATAAATATTTTTATTTTTATCATAAGGTGTGTGGGTGTAACAGCTGCAGGGAGAACAAGCATTTGTTTGTCTGACTGTTGTGAAGACAGACAGGCAGTTCAGTTCTGCAAAAACCTCAAACCTCAGGACCCCTCCTCCCAGGGCAGGAGGGGTCCTGGGGAACGGGGAGCCTACTGCTGCCAACAGGGTGGCTTATCTTCCCGGGGGGAGGGTCCCTTTTTCTCGGTCATGCCCCTCCTCAAACCCCTGCGCCTGCATTTACATCCACACACTTAGGGCTTTGGGGAGCGTGCACGTTGCACAGGGTGTGGTGGAGGGGCCCTCTGTGGCTGCTTCTTCTGCACCCTACAGTGGCTTGCTCCTTAGTTTTAATCACACTTACTAATCTTTATGTAAAAACAATAACACTACACAAACACATACACACACACACAGACACGCACACACAGAAGGCTTTGGGGCAAGCTGTTTTCATGGAGCGCGTTGCAACTAGAGCTCTACAGCTGTCAGCCCCTTAATATTATCAATTTTATCTGCTTTTCCAACACATTCCATCCTTCCACTTTGACATAAAAAGATTTTAGTGCAAACATGTGGACTGAGTGTTTTTCAGCATTCCACTTGAATAATTTTCTGTGTGATTTATTTAATCCTATGGTAGTAATTTGTGGTCTTAGCTGATTGAGATTAATGAGTGACTCTAATCAATATTGTCATCCAGCAGAGTTTGATGGGAGAATCCATTAGGGCCTTTCCTTTCAGTTGATTAAATTGCTGTGGCCTGAGGCTCGGTTCTGAGGACACCGCTTTTTACACCCCAGGTTTAGAAAACGTCAAATTTCTGTCTTGAAACTACATTTTTAAGCTGACAGGCACCTCTACTCTTACTAGTGTAGAACACTTATCCAACGGAAAACAACAGGTCAGGAAATTATTTCCGGACAATTGCATTTTTTATTTATTTATTTTTTTGTATCTACAGATGGCTACAATAACTGGAAAAGAGCAGGTCATCTTCAGCTTTAAGGTGCTATGGCATGTTTCTTCATGTTTTCTTTGGCTTATATATGGTGTTAAAACATATTTGGTCAAACTATATCCAAAGCTAAAATAAAATAAAAAAAGAAGGGGGGGCTGTTTAATCTTTTAGTGCTTGTAGGATTTAATTCAGCAACCCGACCATTATCGTAGTTCAACATAGATGTGGCCTTTTAGCTTTCCTGCACCACCTTTGTTGAAGAGGATATTTCAGCTCCTTCAGACACATCTGCTGCCGTCCCACGAAGCCATTACAGCAAAGCAAGCTGCCACAAAGGGTTTAATTACAAAGTCATGGCAAGGGCAGCTAGTGGGTGAAATCTCTGGAGAGCCAACAGAAATGTTGATACTGAGTTCATCCACAGTTATTCCTCTTTTCACTAAGATGATCATGACCATTTGGTGGAATCATAAAAGCACTCTGAGAGGCAGCTAATAGTGAGTTTAGCAGAGCTTATACGGTACATGTATGAAACAAGAAAAACTTTCATGATGTATTTATGCAAATATCTATTCATATTAAATACAATTTCATTTTTGGTTTGTTTTGTCCTAAGTATATATAAATCTTCTTGTCACTCTTAGTACTGAGAGTCATTTACAATGAGACATTAGTGTCCATCGCCTCCGAGAACCCATCGACTCTTACGCAGGTTAATGTGCTGGTCAGACCAAGGTATAAATTATATTTAATGCGCTGGCTGGCCAAAAAAGGTTTGCTCACTAATAGATCATTGGACCACCTTGACCTTTGATAACACCACCCATTGAACTGTGGCATCTTATCCAGATGCTTTTCCACAACTTAATTTTTTACCCAAACCTTATATGATAGGAGTCTACTGTTTTCAGTGGGATTAAAGTCTGGACTTTGTGGTGGTCAGACTGTTTAGGACAATGACCTGTTGTAGTCGTAGAACCACTCTTTCCTAATTTGACCCTGATGAAGCCCAATATTTATGTTTAACCAATGAAGGTGGAGTGAAGGTTTTAGCAGTGATTATTATTCCTATGCTAAATTAATTGCCTTTTGGGGGGTTTAACATTTCCTAAAACTCATCAAGCAGTGAGTGGTACATTCATTTTGTGGGCTTTGAGAAAGCCTTTGACTCCATCCACAGGGATAACCCCAGGCACATTTTGCAAGCTTATGGAATTCCATCAGAGATCGTCCATGTCATTAAAAGCTTTAACAGCAACTTCAAATGCTGAGTTGGGAGCAACGACATCAGCTTTGAAGTAAAAGCTGGTGTTGGAGAAGGAAGCCGCACGTCTGCGACCCTTTTTTCATTGTTTCATTGTCCAAAATGGCCAGCAGTGTCCTCCACATCTGCTGCTCCACCAGGGTTCTAATAGGGTCCAGCTCCCTAGCCAACATATAATTGGCCTCTGTTACCAGTTTGTTTTTACACCTACAGTCTGTGTCCGTAGTGCTGCTCCCTCAGCAGACAACATAAAAAAACACACTGCAATAAAAGAGTGATAGAACATCTGCAGCACGTCACTGCATACATCGTAGGACCTGAACCTCTTGCACCATACAAAAACATTATTTCTATCTTTTTGTGGGGTTGAGGGCGTGCCCATAAATCCATGTTACCCTCAACTCAACTCTATTGACAAGAACAGACTCAATAGACTGGTAAAAAGAGCTAGCTCAGTCTGTGGCTGCCCTTTGGACTCCATTGAGGTGGT
>JBAFSZ010000020.1:24433729-24445596 GCA_036919955.1 Melanotaenia pygmaea | reverse complement strand
ATTTAGCCCTACGTTTTATTCAACCATTGCGCCCCCCCCCCCCCCAAAAAAAAAAAAATTACTTTGTGTAGACAATATAAATTCGATAGAAATGTCAAAAGATAAGTGTACGTAGCCTTTCATATGTATATATTTTGTTTATGTAAATACAAAAGATGTGTTTTCATTCAGATCAGTTTCTTCATCAATGTCGGTTGTTTAACTTCAGTCGTCACATCTGCTGGTTTTAGGACAGAAATTATCACCGTGGAGACGATGGTGAGATGATGATATATGAATTCTGCATTATGATCTAGAACAGGGGTGGCCAACATCGGTTCTCAAAAGCCACAATCCTGCTGGTTTTTCAAATTTCCCTGCTCCAGCACATAGACATAGCCTACTCAGCCTTCTACAGTTTTTGAAGTAAACGACGTCCTGCTGTGGCATCTTTTTAAGATGTGGTGCTGATGGAGTGGGTGGTGCGTCAGATGAAAAGAAACCTCCAGGTGAGACTGATTGTTGGTGGGTTTTTAACCAGAAGACCAGGGAATTTTCTACATCTCCTAATAAAACTAGTCATTATAACCAAAAAACACTGACGTGGTGAATTTTAATAATTCAATACCACATTCAGCAGGTGGATCTGGAAGTCCCAGGTGACTTAGACATTTATGGATATTTTTATTTATTGATATTTATTGATATCTGTCCACACGTGCTTTTGTTAAAATCACCTTATAGGTGTTCTGAATTACGATGTTTCCCAGAATGTGTTTCGTAGTATAGATCATGAGAAGAACTGCTGACTGTGGAGGCGATCACAGAATCGGACGTGGGATCAGGGTTTTTTTCTGGATGAACATGAGGACATTATGCCACACACATCTGCAACAGTGTGGGGGAACAGACCCCACAGATCCTCCTTATCTGACAACAACTCCCACAGATGCAGCCTTTTAGTGCCATTGGCACGTGGCCATCAGGATAACAATGATCAATTCTGCAGTCTAACCCAAAGCTGCTGGAGATGGCTTATTGATGTCCTCACACTGCGCGCAGCAGAGAATGTGCTGCCGGAGATTTAATGACAGATTGACTTGCAGGTTGCAGCTGGATCTTTCCAGAATGTTAAATGGTGAGGTTACCCTGCTCATGCCTATTTTAAAATGACTTTTATTATCATTCACTTTTTTGTTTATTTTACAAGCTCCAGGTTTTTAGAGATGAATCTCAAAACGGAGAGAGGAAAGATTCAGTTGTAATAAAAGACAAAATATTTTCCAAGCAAAATGACGAAAGGTCAGAAAGGCTCCTGAGGTTCGGAAGAAATGAACAGCCCGAAATGTTTGATGTTTCGTTTACAGCCTGGTAGGAAGTAATTTTCTTAAATCTGCCTTTTTGTTGTTGTCCATTCTAACGTGAGTCATCATGAGACATCCCTGTATGCCCACACACACACCGCAAACACATACAGTTAGGGCTCCAGCTCAACTTCCAGGGCCAGTGTTTTAAAGGCTTATTATTGTTCCACTTCCACTTCATCAGGCTGTCCTTCATCTTGTTTTACCGGCATTCAGTCAGAAAACAAGCTTCCGTCACAGGCCCAAATGATCATGGCCACGAACAATCAGATGCAGTGATGGAGGAACATGTTGGGCTGGGTCAGCATGCAGAGGCGTTGGATGGTCAGTCTAAAGGGAAGACCTTTAATAAACAGAAATTACATTTGGTAGTTGAGTAGAATTAGATATGATCAGAGTTCCATCACATTATCATGTTTCCAGAAGAAGTGCTGAAGCTGCATGAATGGATTTTGGAAAAAAGAAAAAAAAAATAGGCAAACCAGTTTTGGGAGCAACAGATAAAAACTAAACACAGTTTAATATCAGTTAAATTATAACAGCTTCTTAATTAAACTGATAGATTATGCTATTAATGCACATTTATTATCAGACAGTGTTGCTCACTCGAAGTCATGCAAATCAAAAAGAAGAAACTACTCTTTAAATGAGTGTATTTATGTTCCCCATCAAAGGCCCGCTAAGCACACATCGAACGTCAGCATATTCCAGGTTATATGTGACAGATTATGATATATGCAACTCCCTGACAAATAAGTCATCATCCGGCACCTCAGCAGACTCTCCCAGCTACCTGATAGTGTTAAATACTTTATCCTTCCTGAAACTTCAACTCCAGACTGTATCTGTGCTTCACTGAATCTTTGTTGGCTCTTAGCTGAATTGCAAACTTGTCTTCAATGTTTGATTAAACTGCAGAGACAGAAGGAGAGACTACAAGGTAACAAATTGGGTCTCTGTTTCCACTTCTGTGACACCAAACTTGGTGAAGATAAGTTATTCAGGCTCATCAGAATGCAATACAATTATAAGCAGTTATGTAAGGAGCAGGTTTGCATTGATTAACAATAATAATAATAAAAAAAAAAACTATAGTGAAATTTCAGTAGAATACATTAAACATTATAAATAGACTGCACAATTTCTTTCCCACTCATTTATTTCCAGCCCTCCTTGGTGGAGCTGTAGATGGAGCAACAGACTGTGTTCCCCGACAGTTTGTTCCTGAGCTGCTTCACCATTGCAGAACCGTGTCTGTCGAGCCGCCTGAGGACCAGGAGATCACAGCTACCCTCATTCCTGCTAGACAAAGCTTTCCTCAGATTATCTGAATCTTTTATTACCATTATCAATTATTCACTGCAGATTTGTGACAGAAAAAGGGAGAAAAATTTAAAAATACTTTCCTTTAACAAAACAAAACAAAAAACAGTCGAGTTGTGCATGAATAAAAGATGGCATCATGTCATCCATGGCTCTCTTTGTTTCTTCAGAAAACAGCCTTCCTGAAGATCCTAATGATTTTGATGAATGAATCTATATTTATCTTGGCTTTTGTAATGACCCTGATTAGATGTTCGTTAATCCACCGGATGACTTCTGGATTGAAATTGCTTTAGATTTGTTAGGCATTATAATAGTCTGACACACTGAAATGAAGGCAGCCTAATGTTAGTGGAAATCACAGACTGGTTGACCGTTGATTACAAATACTTTAAGCCTTTCACTATCTGTTCTACTGTTGGGTAGAGCAAATTTTGAAGTTACTATAATGAATCTAAATAAAGTGTCTTTGGAAGTAAACCTGCATGAGCCGCCTCTCCCACTTGGGTATTGCATACATACCCAAACCAAATGAAAATGTTATATGCCAGATGGCCAATCCGTCCCTGTCTGGAGCCAGTGTTGCCCTGCTGCAGCCCATGGCTGAGAAAGCATACTAAGCCACTTTTTTTTTTTAATTTATCTGGTTTTAGAAAACAGGACAGCAATGGCTGCTATCGAGGTTTTGAATGACATTACTGAAGCACTGGACTGCAGGAAATATGGAGCAGCTCTTTTCATTGATTTATCCAAACCATTTGACTCAGAAGTTCATGTCATCTTGACCGAGACTCCATGATACTGGCTTATCTGAACATGCTGTGGGTGGTTTTCTAAGTCCCTATCAGCTAGTGTGTCCAGTTTGCTATTGTTCATCCTCTTCAATATTCAAAACTATGGAATACCACCAGTCCGCCTTTAATGTAATGCAGAGTCACTTAATCCAATAAGTTGGGGCTAAATGCTACAAAATCCAAGATATATGTTGTTTTTGCTAAAGTGCAGCCACCTGATTTTCCTAAGCTTTTAATGGCTCAAGGGGTTGAACTAAAACTAGTTTCATCCTATAAGTATTCATTTAATACACACACTGAAAACCTCATATCCAAGCTAAAAGTACGGTTGGGTTTAATGACCATAGTCAGTATCTTCAGAAACGACATCCTGTGTACCATTGTTCTCTGTGTTTCTTTACTGGCTGTGGAAATCACACACATCACTTTACACGCTACAGTTAAATGGCCGTCCCTCTATCTACGCAGGCTTTCACTTTGGCTAATTTTTATTTATAAAACTATTCTTGGCCTAGTTCCTTTATGTCTTTTTACCTACATGTCCAAGAACCAGACTCAATTACAGCCTTCGCTCACATTCTGGTCCACAACGACTGTCCCTAGGGTGAGAATTTTAGAGAAAAAAAACAAAAAAAAATTTTAATGTGATGCTCCTCCAAGTTGGTTAACTGTCAAACTGATTTAAAATGAATAAAATTGATCTCTTGGGGGGACTTTAGGTCAATTCTAAGGGATTGAGAAGATCGCTTTGTAAATGTGACTGTTTTTAAACCTTCTTCTATTATTTAATCCAGATTTACCTAGTGTCTGCTGCTACCTTTGTTTTCCATGTTTTGTTTTACTTTGTGTGTTTTGAAAGTTGATCTCTGTTTTTTATGTGGTAAATTGTGCAGCAGTACTTGTGGTTGGTTCAGCTTTATATGCATTCCAACTGGTTTCGGTCTCAGACTTGGGTGTTTACCTTTTGTTTGGTGGGATTTATGAATTTATAAACTACTGATCATTAAATGTTCATGCAGCCATTTTACAAATGAATGCATTTAAACCTGCAGGTCTACAAACTTCCAAGTGCAACTATACCATCATATTGGTCATTTATGTTAATTTAACATTTATTGTTCTGGTATGTTGGTTCCAAAATCAAATATATTATCTGTTCATCTGTGTGGATTCATTTCTGATAAATTTATGTAATCTGGGTGTTATAAAAGGAAAAAGACATGTCTAAATATACAGGATTAATTAATTTAATACTGCGACAGAATGGTGACCTGTCCAGGGTGTACCCTGCCTCTCACCTGTTAAAATGCTGGGATAGGCTCCGGCTCACCCGCGACCCGAAATGGAATAAGGGGTCAAGATAATGGATGGATTAATTTAATACATCTATTATATAAGTATATTTATTAATTACAAGAACAATAAAATATATATAAAAAAAAAAAAAAAAAACTTTACTGGATCTGATGGCAGATCGAATCTGAAATGTTTGAAAAGAGGAAACAGTCCTACATGTTGTGAGTGAATGTCTGACAACAACACGTGGACTGATGTTAATCAGAGAACACAAACATCACAATCTGGTGGAGGAAAGTGGTGTTTTCATCTGCACCTGGGAGTATCATACAGATCTGTACCACTGCATTTAAAATCACATACTTAATGCATCTGGACCCAGTAACCATTTCTACTTGCGTTCTCAGTTGTACCACCTCACCTGTTCTCTCATCATCCAGTTCGTCAAGCTGGCAGAGATCTTTACTCCTGCACACCATCGTCAGCCAGAAGCACATCACATGTGCATTGAGGATGCTGTTGCACATTCTTATTGTGTATAACTTTAAGCAGAGAATACATTATAGAAGTTTTATAAGTGAATCTCAGTTTATTCCATCTGATCTGGAATTGGTCAGGACATGTACATACAAGACCAATGAGAATAAATCCTTAGGAAAAATAGAGCAAGGAATTATATGTGAGATTAAAACCTGTATATTTAATCACTAACTCCAGGTTATGTAAGTTTGTTGAAAGAAACCTCATTAAATGTACTTGGCTGTGGACAAACAGTACAGCAGAGAAAGACAGCATTCACTATTGTGAAGGTAATGGCCTGGACACAATTTCTAGTTACATATGCTCTTTCTCTTCAAGGTTGTGCACACAGTTTTTTTGGCTCTGAGAGGACTGCAAGCTTTAACTTGTTGTGTACACAAAGTCTCAAACCTTCAATTTCAATTTTAAAAGTTTTGAAGCCTTTTCTAGAGAGGTTTTTGTCACAGTTCAGCTCAAGCCCTTTATTTCTGGTGACCCCACCAAAAGAAGAATATTTTCACAAGTTGTGAGTCATGAACTCTCTGCAAGTCTCTGTGATAAAACTGGAGGCCTTGATAAGGGCAAGGTCAGCTCTCTGTTGGAGGAAGTCTTTAACTATTTACAGCTAAATAAATACATTTTCATAGATTTATTGATGGTCACATCCATCTTGGCATAATGCGTCCTTGTTGTTTATTGTTGGTACATAAAGACAGTTCTCTGTTCACCTGTCCCTGCAGAGGAACTGGACTAATTTTTTAGGTGAAGTCCACAGAAGCCATCCAAACACAGGTTCCAAGCCTAGACACAGGCGTCTGAAAGCAGGAGGCGTGCATGTTCCAAGTGAGCATACTATCCACTTGTTACAGATATGATTAGCAATAAATTACTAAGATGGTAACTTTACGCTGTCAAGTACTGTTAGTTTCATTTATATATTCTTGATCAATTCAACAGCCATTATGGTAAACATATCTGCAGTGTACTTGAAGCTAAGCTTAAAGATTCAAGATACAGTATATTCACAGTAAAAACAAAAGAAAAACCTTAACTGTGAAGGGAATTTTATTGGGAATGTTAAAAATTTTTACATGTCTTACTTTATTACAGCAAAACTACAATGTAAAAGTAACTTTCAGTGACTACAGGTCATTTTAAAGTCCACAGTTTTGGTGTTCCTCCACAAATGCTTTCTAACATTTCTTTGCTAAATCAGCCAAGGTGCTCGTTTAAAACAGCCTGTTTGTTTATATCTGCTTGCTAGCATGTGACACGTGTGCAAAGCAAAACTCAGTTGCAACGTCACGTAAAGTTTTATAGTGCGTTTTTTCAGCTGCAGGATTCTGCTGTGCAGTGACGGCTTCAGAGATGCACATAACAAACGTTACTGTGCAATCAAATGAATCTAAATTGCAGTTTTAAGGTTAGAAAGTGGGTCTTTAAGACATTTTGTATGAGGAGCCGTTTGAGACATCAATAAGAATTACCCTCTCACAGACACATGTGGAATTTAAGTCATTGACACATTTTACTGAAACCTCTCATATATTATACTGAAATCATTCATATACTATGGAAAAACCTCTCATACACTATACTGAAACCGCCTCTCATATGCTATGCTGAAATGCTCTCACATACTATACTGAAATGCTCTCATATATTATGCTGAAATGCTCTCAGAGTTATGCTAGTTAGCGTGTCCTCATTCAGACTTGCTACTGTCAGTTATCCGGTTGCTGTCATGTTAGACCTAACCCTTCTAATAGTATCTGCTGAGGCCAGGACTGTCACGGTTATGGACTTTATGTTTATGTTTTTGGATTTCTGGTCATGTTTAGTTAGTTTTCTCTTGCATGCTGTGGTTTTCTGTTCCTGCCTCGTTAGTTCACCTGGTCTGATCAGTCATCCATTTCACCTGTGTCTTGTTATTCCCCCTGTGTATAAGTACTCCTGGTTTTCTGTTTTTCCTTTTCGGATCCTCACCATTCACGTTTGCCTGTTCCCTCTGGTTTGTGTTATTTGTTTGTTTCCCGTTCTGGATCCTGAAAATAAATCCTTTTTATGTGCACCGATTCTGCCTCCTGTCTGCAATTGGGTCCTCACCTCCTCCGAGGCCCGCCATTTGTGACAAGTATAGTATTGAAGAAGCCAGCTGCTTCACTTAGTCATCATAAACTCAAGACCATCAATAGAATTAAACAATCCCACTGCCATTGAATAGATGGTACATCTGCTATGCTTTCTGCAAACAATATGACAAGTTGAAAATGTTGGTGTTTTTAATATAACGTAATAAATACAACCACCCAGTTACTATCTTAGTTACATAAGCATGGTGCTTCAATACTGACTTAAACACTGACAAATGAAAACAGTAACATAGGGTTGAGAACTTCATCAAACTTTATCAAACACTGAGTCAAGGATGAAACAGGGAACTGCATTTCAGTATAGTAGGTGAGAGCATTTCAGTATAGTATATGAGAGCATAGAAGGTAAAAAAAAAAGACAAACATGTTTCAAGACAACAGCCAAAGCACCAGAAACACAGAAGAAACCTGAACAAAAGTATCTCTAAGTGTATAAACCCTCTGGACAACTCAATGCCTGTGTCAGCATGCAGAGGATGAGGAATGAGGAGTGAGCAGAGATGAGTGTGATTGTGCAAATGTGACCCCACCTAGGTATAGATATGAATACATCATTGGTTCATCATCATCATTGGTTCATTGTACTGACTTGTGCAAACGTAGTGTTTGGTTGGTCTATCACTCTGCTTGTCTCTTTTAGGAATTGATTAGTGTTTTTACTCTTTTCTGAGCATAATTTTTGACTAAATACAGATGCTTTCACTTTTTGAATCTTTGGCTAAAATTCAACCCAATTTTAACCTGATTCCAAATGACCATTTTTTTATTAAATTGTCAATTACCTAATACAATCATGTACCTATAAAAAAATACACTACAAACTATACACGTTTGAAAATCTCCAGAGTAGCATTTTGAAATCCCTTTCACCAGATATTTCTTTAAATAAAACTATTAAACGCTGCAGCATGATTTAAAGAAATGGATCTTTCCTTGAGTGCATCTTTAAAGTTTGTCTGATCCACTCAATCCTTTGTTTTAAAGGAGACCAGAGGAGCCAGTGTGATTCGCTTTTACAGCCGACAGTCATCCATCTGTTTATCTAAGACTGTGATAGATGGGGTGTGGAAATATCCCCCACCCATGCAGCTGCAATCAGACTTCCCATCACTACTGATAATGCAGCTTGCCAAAAACACTAGCTCACAATGGCAGCGGGTCCTGACAACAACGTGGGTTAATGATGCAGGAAGACCGCCTGTCAACCTCTGGACTCACAGAGGTCCAGTCTTCTGTTTGTCTGCCCAGCACAACAATTTGATTCTCTATCCCATTAGTCTCTACCCTCCATTAGAGGAGGAAAATGAACTTTAACACTTTACTGGGCTGTGGACACATCTGTTTCTTGGCTCAGTTTTCTGCTTGTTATTAATAAATAAATGAATAAGATAATAAATGAAAGCAGCTACAATTTAAAGTTTGTAAAAAAATAAATTATGATAAAGGAGAAAATCAGTTTTTTGATTATTTTTGATTACATAAAAGGTGAATGCTGCTTCTCTTGATTCTGGGAGTACTGTAAAAAGTAGATTTAATTTTGATGACCCGAGGGATCTTGTTGGGTCATAATTTTTTTCGTCCTAAACAATTCAGTGCTTTGTAAACTAACATTTGGATTTTGAAATCAATTCTTTGACAGACAGGAAGCCAGTGTAAAGATGTGAGGACTGGAGTTCTGTGAACTACTTTCTTGGTCTTAGTGAGGACTCGAGCCGCAGCTTTCCAGACTAACCTCTAAAATTCAGGTCTGAGTCCATGACAACTCCCAGATTTCTGGCTTGGTTGTTAGTTTTAAACTTTGCTGTTTGAATTTGCTCCAAAAACTATTTCAGTTTTGTCTTCATTTAATTGAAGGAAGTTCTGGCACATCCAATCTTTATTTTGATCAATGCAGTTGATCAGTTTGGATCAAACTGTAGTCTCCTGGTGAGATGGTGATGTAGATTTGTGTGTCATCAGCATAACAGTGGTAACATATATGTTGTTTTTCAAAATTTGATTGGCAGCATATAGATGTTGAACAGCAGTGGCCCCAGGATGGAGCCTTGGAGAACCCCACAGGTTATTTTAGTTTGCTCAGATTTATAGTTACCTATAGACACAAACTAGTCCTAGTCTTTTAAACAGGACTCAAACTAATTAATTGCAGTGCTAGAAAGTCCTACCCAGTTTTTCATCCAGTAAGATGTTATGGTTGACTGTGTCAAAAGCAGCACTGAGATCCAGCAGTACCAGGACTAAAATGTTTCCGCTATCTGTGTTCAAGCGGATGTTATTAAAGACTTTAACTGGATCAGTCTGAGTGCTGTGGTGTGTCCGAAAACCTGACTGGTAGACATTTAAGTGTCAGGAAGTTGTAAAGCTATTGAAATACAGCTTTTCTATAATCTTACTAAGAAAGGGGAGGTTTGATATCGGCCTGCAGCTCCTCAGAGTGAAGAGTCTAGGTTTATCTTTTTTAGAAGTGGCTTGATGACGGCTGTTTTTAGGGTCTTGTGGAAGACACCTTAAAGCAGAGAAGTGTTTACAATCTGTAAGATATCTAAGGCCATGCATTCTGAAACATTCTTGAAAAACCCAGTTTGCAGGGCATCAAGACAGCAAGTGGTGGCTTTCAGATGAGCAATGATCTTGTTTAGGCTTTTAGGACTGAATGGAGAAAAGTGTGTCATGGTCTCTGAATGGACACAGTGATGACATATGTCCTGCCCCTGGCCTGGTAATACCAATAAGAGATGCAGTTCCATTGAGATATGCGGCCTCATTTAATGGACTATTTCCTCCTATTAGTGGCTTTGTTGCACAGACATATTTGTGGCACATACATTGCCAAAAGTTTTACAGTACGTGGCCATAAATTTTTTGACCTCTAACTAACAAAAGTCAGAGAAAACTACCAGAAGCGGGATGTCCTGGTCAGGAACTTCTGTAAGGTTTGTTAGTCCTGACTTGCATATTCAAATCATTCAAGATAGCCATCCAAACATCTGCCAAACTTTTCATTTGTTATTCTTTGTCTAATAAACTATTAAGCAACGTAAAAAAAAAAAAAAAAAAATTGCAATTTTTTAGGCAATCTATTGCTAAAAGTCTTTGTAAAGCAAAACAAAAAGCTATAGCTTCAGGTTAAAAATTATGACTTTCTGTACTGACTTCACGCTTCAAAGTTATGTGCTGTTCTGCACAGGTTATTACTGGCATACAAGACATCTGCAACAAATTATCATTACGTATTTTAGAAGTGACGGATAAACTGTAGTAATAAGGACGTAATAATGACTGAATGAAAACATGCATCATGATGTTACCTGGAAATTTACTATACTCATGAATCATTAATCAGACTATAACTTTTACATTATAAGAATATGAAAATATTGTTTTCTTAAACATTTATAAACACCATAATCAAAAAGTCTTATTCACTCTCAGGTCATTAATCTGAATGTAGCTGTATATGTAAGAGTCTCCCTCAGCGGAGGAGCCCAATCAAACTAAAGTTCTACTCTTCAGGCCCGATTTCAATCTCCCTGTTTTTTTGGAGCATGTTGCTTCAAATTATTTCATTGAACACACACAGAGTGGATGGTTGTTGGTTTAAAGCACCACACAAAAGACATGTGGGCCTGCTGAAAACCACCTCGGTGTAGCAGGTAATTAGTATTAACTTTGAAATTGTGTCATTATTTTCATGCTGCTGTTAATTACCTCATCACTTGCATTGGCTAGGATGATCATAAAACCTGACGACATCCCTCTAACTTAGCTGTAGAGATTATTTATCATCATGTGTTGTAATTATACCTGGGGCTCTGCATATTCAGTTAGATTTGCTGCGGAGCTGATAGCATAAATGATTGAGATGTTTTCACTGATGTGTGACTAGCTTTGCATCATTGCCAGAGAAACTTACGGGTTGCCGTCATCACTGATGGTGTGTTTGCTTCAATCACCACTGATAAAAACGTGGATTGAGGAAAAGAGATTTTCACAATGTACTGATTCACGCATAAATCTTGATTATCAAAGGTCAACCATGTGAAGAAAAGTGAATCATTGCTGCCTATCACCCTGCATTCATCTAAGAAGGCCTCCTGAGTCATTAATGAGCAGCTCTACAAAGACAAACATGTCCTTTGTTATGTGGAAATATGTGGGTATTTTATTTCTGCTGAAAAAAATTTCCAAATAGGTGAAGTAATGTGACATAAGTAATATGAAATAAATAAACACCACGTTTGACCTCTAATGTTACTGTCAAGGAGTGGAAACAGGGCTGAAAATGTGCATGTTTAGACTTTGTGTCATGGTTTGTTTTTATATATTAGACTTAGGTTAATCAGTTTGCTGTGAGTTTTAGAAATCAGAAATCAGAAAGCCTTTATTGTCATTGTAAAACCAGAGCATACAATGAGATTAGGGGGTGCTACTCTTTATGG
>JBAFSZ010000020.1:24407602-24419882 GCA_036919955.1 Melanotaenia pygmaea | reverse complement strand
GTTGTGCGTGCGTGTGTGTGACTGTATTTGTTGTGTGTATGATGATAAATGTAAAATTTGATTTTAAGGTGTAAAGCTCTTTGAGATGCTTCATGTGTGAAATGTGCTATATAAATAAAGTTTGATTTGATTTGATTTGATTCTTCACTACGGTGTTGGAGCTGTCCATAGATACACAGTGATGAGTGTACAGGGAGAAGGGCAGGGATTTTGTGTTCAGGGTTCAGGGGCTGGAGGTGTGCCTGCCCACCTGAGTTCTGTTTGACAGCAGGGCCAGATTTCAGCTACACAGGGTGGAATTCAGCCCCAAGCTGAGTAGCTTTGAGTGGAGCATGATGGGGACTACAGAGTTGAAAGTTGAACTAAAGTCAATGAACAGCATCCTTACATAGTCCCCTGAGTTCTTGTCCAGGTGGGTGATGGTGATGTGCAGTACCTGGGAGATGGCATCGCCCATGGATCTGGCCAGTAAGTGAATTAAAGTGGGTCCAGAGACGGGGGGGGGGGGCACAGGGCTCTCCTCCTGTAGTCCGTTATAGTTTGCAGTCCCTGCCACAGGCTCCTAGAATCATGATGGTGGAAAAATTGTGATTCCACTCTGTGTGTACCTCCACTGAGTGTCCTTCACGAATGTTGCAGTCTGTGTGATAGTACTTTGTAATCCTCCATCTTGCCGGTGAGAAGCCTGACCTGTAGGAGGCTTCCTCAGTGCTTTGCGGATAGATTCGTCCACCCATGGCTTCTGGTTCGGGAAAACCTAGACAGTCGTCATGGGAACAACATCATCAAGTAGCTTAGCAATGAAGTCTGTCGCCACCTTCGTAAAATTGCTGAAATCCCACAAGCTGGACTGGAACATTTCCCCGTCAACGTCCGACAGAGTGTCCTGGCGTGTGTCCTGTTTCCGTTTATAAATCTAATTCAACTCTAATGTAGGCGCACGTGAGGGAACGCCTTCCCACGCCCACGTGGTGGCTATACAAGGTCAGGTGGACGCCTGTAATACATATTTATCACATTGTTTGCATGATGGCTCAGGAGGGAAAGGGAGTTAAGAAGTGGAATTTTTCAGTGTGTGAGACTGAGATCCTGATGGACCATGTTGACAAAAGTAAAAATGGTGGGCAGATGGGTGGGCGGTGCTCCAGCTGGGTGGGTGGTGCAGAGGGATCGCCGCTATTAACCAGGTGGACAAGGAGTTGCAGAAGATAAAGACCGTAAGCGCCGAAATAATTAAAAAAGACATTTTCTAAGAAAAATTAAATAAAAATAAATCCTCCTCTTGTGTGTTTCATTAGCGTAGCATCACTTCTGGACCTCCAGCCTCCAGTCTGGTCCCGCTCTGCTGGAATGAAGGACCAAAGCTACTTTCCACACTGACGGCTACATGCTGGCAGCAGACTGGCTCCTTATTTATCTGGATGGTTTTATAACATGAAGTTTTGTTTCACAATGACAGACCATGTTTTAGTGGTTGAGGTTCTTATTAATGTCATCTCCCTTTTTCCTGAACATCCTGTTTTTTTTTTTTTGTTTGTTTTGTTTTGTTTGTTTCCCCGAGCGTGTGCTCTAACGAGTATTAATATCAGATCTGTGTCTTTATTCATTTCTGCAAAAAGCTTAATATATAACATGTAATAGGTAATAGTGGATGGTGTACTAATGGCTCACATTTCAAATCATTTCCTTGATTTTATTCTGTACCGTTGATGTCGCCGTTTCCTGTTTTTCAGGATTCTGTGTGTACACCTGAGTAAGAATTCGGGTGGAGGAACATTTTCTCGCCAAGTTTGGTTTTTCATTAATCCCAAAAGTTGACTATATTTGGCGTACGCCAGTTTTTGTCCCTATGTAAGCCCGATGAAAAAGGCCCCTGAACTAAAAAAGGAAAATGCATCAGTCGATATAAAAACTCTGTAGATGTTTAACAGAAGTCAACCAAATTACAGTAAAAATAAACCCTGACCTGTACTGTTGTGTTTATAAATAGAAAACTGCCACTTTAACTTTAAACAGATTTACCAGGTGACTGGATGAGACATGCACAACTCTAACATCTGGTTTCTGAATACTACCCTTAATGGGGTTTTCCCTACAATTATATAAGAGCCCCTTCTGCCTTTAGACCTTTCCTTTAGCACAGGTTTATACTTCATGGTTTTATTAATCTACTAAAGAGTATAATGTTATTTGTCTTATTTACACGACTGCAGGTCATTTCTCCTCTGCTCTCTGTATTACATATGCCCCGTGCCCACCATCAACACTTCATACTCAGAAAGGATTTTAATAACAGTACAGACTCATTAAGTCTCTATCCAGCACATATCCACACCTGTGGCTACAGGTGAGATAATTGCTATTTAACCCTTTAAAAACTGCAAAAGAGATGGTCTTCATCTGCCAACAGTATCCTCAAGTATCCTCAATTCCTTCATTTTTTCATATTAACTTATGAAAGTGTGCAAATTATGACATAAATATAAGAAATACACATTTCACTAAATAAATACAAATAAATTTGGGATGAGTAACATTTTTAAATGTACAAAAATAAAGAAAAAAATCTTTACACTATAAGAGTACAGCGGTGTTTAGATTTGCAACTGAAATATACACATGGACATTTTTTTCCGCTGTAGTGTCATGTGGAGGATTTTTATGTGCTTTATATCCTGATGTTTTTTATTAATTCTTTTCAGCTATGTTTTATGTATAGATTCAGGTTCATTTGTGTTGACAGCAGCTCCCTCACCTGCTCCCCCCATTCACAGAGCCATTTACTCCAGATAAAAACAAAGAAAGGAACAACTATATGATTTGTCTTACCTACACTAATGTAAACAAAACAAAACAGGAAAGAACAAAACAACAAAAAAAAAACTACGGACCATGATAAAAAGTACTGAAAACTATGTTAAAACTATCTAAAATACATTAAAAACTACAGACAAATATTCTCTCTATCCATCGATTCTCTCTGATAAATACTGCTCCCCCACGCCTTCTTTTCACCGCTGTAGCTCGATCCCAAACCTCTCCCTACCGAGTAACTCCCAGTTAACTCACACCTGCAGCTGTGGAGGGGACTTTAATTGTAGGGGGAGGGCATAAATAAGATATCCAGGAATGGGATGCCCTCTTCCCTACACTGGGAAAGGAAAGCACTTGTTACCATGGCAACATAAAGATGCCCCAAATTCCTTTTTTAGTGAAACGGCTATCATATAAATTGTGGAGCCGCACCAGCTGCCTGGTTTATTCCACTGTCCCAGAACCAGAATCAACCTGAGGACTTTTCTGCACTTTTTAAACTGGGGGGGATTGAAATTCACAAACACACGTCTTTAAACCCCATCACCATTAGACATTTCCAGTCAAACAAAGTCAAACAAAGGAATGAATGCTGCTAATTGTGGTTCCATCCAATCAAACATCAGCATAGACTAAGATTTGTTAGTTTCGTTTTATCTTCCTAAACTTTTCTTGATTTTCTGTCAGTGTGACAAAGATGCAGGAGACATGCAGAACTCATACGTGAAGGCTGTTTCCTCCATTTCACTGCCTCACCAGCTGCAAACTTCGTTGTAAGTGTGGTGCATTGCAGACTGCAACCCAGACTCTCTGACTGAGGACTGAATGGCCCACTCACCCTCCACACTGCATGGTTTGTGACGACCAAATAGCGGGGTCTCCGAGAAAACACACAAGCAGAGGGTTAGTGTGTGGGAGGCGGTTTGGGATTTATGGCCGCTGGTCACTGTACATAGTGTAACATGATGATGTCATTGATTCATAACATGTTACATCTTGAAAGATGGGAGTCTTAATTTTCAGCTAAGGAAAAAAAATGATCGCTCTACCTTTGATAGTTTTTATTTTAAGGCAGTTTAAACAGGATTATGCTAATAGAAAACTTCCAGTATTCGATTAAAGGGGTAGTGCACCCTAAAAATATGTTAATTGAACGTAATCAACAGAGTTTTACTTAATTGTGATGGAAATCACCTATTCTGTTGATAAAATTTGTACTTTTTAAACTTCTTTAAAATACAGGATTTTGTTTTTCATGATGTAGAGCCGTACTTAGTGCTTCTTTATGTCATGATAAACGACATGGTGGCAGGCAGGTAGGCGGGTCCTCGCCTTGCAGGCATAGAAAACCACACCCACCAACGTATATGAAGGGATGTGAACTTATCTGGTGCAGATTTGCTAGTTTTAGACTTCTCTTCTTTCACAGAGTTTCTGATAAAATATTCCTGCAATGGGATGTGAAAGTAACACCGGACTTTATTCTTTACCCGCTGATCCTCATCTGGTGACAGACAACAGCTCAAATCGTATCAGCAGCAACTTCCAGCAGCTCTTCCTGCAGCTGCCACAACCTCCACAGCTTTCCAGAGCTGCTGGAGCTGCTGACGGGCAGCTAACAGCGCTAACGGTTCAAACTGACACGCTTCAGGACCCTCTGGTTCATGTGTAGCTGAGGAGATTCAGGAGGGAAAGTCTTCCACCTCAAAGATGCTCTGTGGCGATTCTGCTTTGTGAATATGGCTTTTCCTCTTGCTAGTGGCTGCTGAGCTGCTGTCAGTCATTTCTGTCTCCGCCCCCTGATTACCCCACACCTCCCACTCCAACCCTTGCAGTTTTTGGCATTTTTGAAAATTTGGCAGTGGAGTTATGCAAAAAGTAAGGGGTGTATTTATACTGAAAGCATTAATAAAGTAGAAACTTTCAGATAAAATATTACAAAATATATTCAAATGTTTTCCAAGAACTGATTCATGAGAAATTTAGTGACAATCTCTGCATTTCTAAGCATGATGGAGCACAGTCTCACAGAGAAAAAGAAAAATTTAAATTTTAGTATCCGTGGCCTGAAAACCTCTGACTTCTCGGTCCAACCAAGAAGTCAAACATCAGGAGGACAAACGAAATCAACAACAAAAAAATTTGCCTCGATAATTGTAGTTTATATTATGTTTATTTGATATTATAAAACAAAGACCCCTGAAGCATGCCTCAGTATTGGATGCCACCTTAAAGGAAATGTCTTTTTAATGTGCATTTAGGAGGGATATGCATCGACTTGTATGATAATAATTTAAATAAAAGATGTTGGGACGCTAAGGAAGACGTATTGACATGTAGATGAAGGGCTTTGACTAATGACACTGTTTGGTAATGAGCAGTTATTTTAATGTAATCCCGTGATTATGTTTTGTAATAATAATGTAAATACATTCTATCGCTTTATGAACACACCTGTTGAGAAACAAATTATCAAACAGGAATCATAACATCAGTGGCTTGTGATCCCCTCAACAGTTGCTAGCTGTATTGTCTCAAACAACAACGCACACCTGTGCAACAAATGTGAAGTAATAATCCCCCCACCCCCTTCCACATATACACACACATACACACACACACACACACCTAAACGTGCCTCTGCTGAACAGATGGGAGGAAAAACCTCTGAGCCAAAACAAGCTGATCAGCTGCAGCCGGACAGCAGCTGATCAGATGTTCTCAGTTCAGTCATTTTTCTATACTTTCTTTTCACTTAGGAAATGTAAGAATGTTGATTAAAATATGTCTGTCTGACACACACACATTCCTACTGTTTTCCTGCATTGTTTTACCAAACAAAAGGTACATTCTTTAGTCTGAGGTCTGTACTGAAAACCTACAGAAAATTGAGACCTACAGAAAGTCTGGAGAACTTTTGCTCATAACCACTTTAAAAAATTACATGTCAGTCTCCTTTAGCAGTTAAAAATAGAAATAACTGGTCATTGGAGAGCTGAACTGGCTTATGCTTTTACCTGCTCCCAGCTTAAAGCCCAGCCCAAGTAAAGATGGTGTAAAAAGTCAGAGAAAAAGGTCTTTCAAAAATTACTTTTATATATTTATAAGCCTTTTTCTGATTATCCTCTCTGATTAGTGGTTTTCTTACGGCTACACAGCTGTTCAGTTCCGATCCACTGAGTTCCCTTCACGTAGTTCAAGTGGAAATGTTCTTACTTTCACGGTTACAGGTAAACACAGTCCTGAGTATGTCTGTTGTGCTTTGATGATCTGGTTTCACCAGTCATTTCAGTAATCATTATTTTAGATGTTTCTCTGATCACATAACTAAAGATGATGCTTCCAGTTTTTGGTGATGTGTTGGACAGTTGTTAGCCCAGTTTTAGTGGTTTCAGCTTCTCCTGAGATGTTCTTTTTGTGCGATGCCAACATTCTGACCCTTCTTAAACGGACGGACATCTTTTTTTAAGAAATGGAAAGCTGCTGACTGCATCAGTCATTTTGCTCAAGGCAGAAACGAACTAAACCACAGCTTAGGGTCCACCACCACCAGCCCACCCATCCACACACCACCAGCCCCCCCATCCACACACCACCAGCCCACCCATCCACACACCACCAGCCCCCCCATCCACACACCACCAGCCCCCCCATCCACACACCACCAGCCCCCCCATCCACACCCTGCCCCTCCAAAGAGTGTTCAAATGCCAACATATTTTGATTCAAGTCCTACTAATAATAGTAATAAAGATAAAACACAAATATATCATGGGATATTTTAAATGAATATGAGAATAGACACAAAAACCTGATCTTATACTGTTTTAATGATGGTGGCGAGACAGCCGCAAACGTTTCATGGTTGACATGCAGTAATGCCTCTTATTTGCTTAATCACATCCAGATGGTGCCTTGTTTACTTATTTATTTATTTTCTTTTATTTCTTTATTTTTTCTTTTATTTTGGGGGATTGTGTCTGCAATGAAATAAAGGTTACAAAAAGATCCGGGTTCAGCCTTGATCCCGGATTGGTCTCAGATTCAATTAAGAAGAACTTTTAAAGAGTGGCCCAGTTTGTTTTGCAGCAAAGGGCAAAGTGTTCCCAGTCCGCCCCGGAGACTCATCATACTCCAGCGTCTCCGCTGGTTTAATGACTCAGGACATGTTGTGCGCTTGTCGGGTCGCTGGTCAACCTCCACCAACCTCCACCCGCTTCTTCATGCTTTCTCCTGTCTGTCGCTCCAACAGTTTTACAGCATCTTTGACCTATAACGTACTGATTTTTTTTTTCTTTAAAGCAGATGCTTATCTGTGTTTAAGTAAGGCAACATATAAAATAAAATAAAACAAAATAAGATAACTAAAGGGCAGAAATCCGAATGGAAAATTCTAATAAATTATTGTCTTCATGATGAGCAATGCAGATTAATTTTATTATTTATTTATTTGCTTGTTAATTCGTACATGAAGCCAAACGGTCAAGGTGACAGTACTGGGCCGGATCAGGAGTGTGTTCGCAGAGGTGGGGAGTGTGTGGATGCCACACTGATCCGCTAGACTGACGTCTCTCCGGTAGCGCAGAAGAAGACCGCAGCCGGGTTATTCCACAGACTTCAGTAAAGCCGAGCAGTCGACAATCTCTCCCGCAGAGGCGGAGAGACTCGGAGGAAGAAAATAAGAATAAAACCTAAGTTCAGCAACGACCAGCTGCAGTTTTTCCAGCATGTTTAACCTTCGGAAATCACCGTTCAGGCACGCGCGCCCAGCGACTGCTTGATTTTGCTGGTGTGCAGGTTTTTCTCTCCTTTTTTTTCCTCTTTTTCTTTTGCAGGGGGAAACATACGTCTTTTTTTTCCTCTTTCATCTAATGTAAAAAAAAAGAAAAAAAGAAAAAGACGACAACAACTCCTTCTATACTGGAACGATGTGGACCTCTCAGGATACTGTTGGATTTGTTTTCTTAGCCGGATTTTGTGTTCAGTTCGGATTTTCCTTTGAAGGTAAGATTGGTACCAAACAGTCGGTGTGAGTGTCGGGGGTTTTGTCGTGTCGGGCTTTTGCTGCCCTGCCGGGAGCTGCTCGCGCAGAGAAAGTGCTGAAAGTGCGCAGTCTCTCTGGGAAAAAAATTAAGCTGTTTGGTGGAGACAAGTGGACTGTGATGACTGATGAAGGGAAATGAATCGCACGATGAAAGATGACGGGAGGTTGTGTTTGAACACGCTGATGGGGGAAAAAGCAACTGGTGATTGTTTGAAATCAGTTCATTTCGGGTGTTGAGGAGAGCACGCGGCTGTTTGTCTCACTCTCGTCGCATATTTACCGCAGTAAAAAAAGGTTTCTTGGTAAGGGAAAGAATCTTCTTTTTCCGGCTGCCGGCAGGAGAAAATGGGGCGATAGTTGGAGGTCTCAGCACCGCGGAGAGCAGCTGCAAGCCGCTGTCCATGGTCCTGACGCGGACGCGCCACTCCGCCTGCCCGCCTTCATCCTGCTCGCTTTCTCCTCATGCACCGTTAAAATATCCAGACCCCACAAAAACCTCACGAGGCGGGAAGTGTTTCTATCTTTTTATTTTCATGTATTTGTTTATTTAAATAAAAATCGAAATAATGTTTTTTTGGTTTGAAAGTTTTATGTTTTGTTCTTAAGTCTCAATTGCATTTTTTTGTATCAGTTCTGCTTCACTTTCACGAGCTACCTCTACGTCTGGTTTAGTCCAATTCATCATGTTTCCCCCCTCCCCAGCTGCTTCTGAAAAATATACGCAAAATGGAAAAATGAGGAAAATTCCATTAAAAAATTATCTGCTCGAGTCTGCGCCCAAGGAAGTGTCTGAATTATTTAACCGTGCTGCGTCTGTGCGTTATCACTGATGAAGTCGCGTCGGTATCTCTATTAGAAGGGGGGGTAAGGTGGGCATTAACATCACATCTTTATCGGGTGCTTCTTTCCAAACGTCCACCTCATGCAGAGGGAGTCAGCTGAAGTGATTAATGTACGGTGATTTCTTTGCCTTTAGAAATCCCACAAACTATCCCCTCATCAATATAACCCGCCCCCTCCTCCTCTTCCTCCTCCAACCCCTCCCTTCTCTCATCTGCAGGTCGCTTCACGGATCTGCCCTCCAACATGACGGTTAAAGAGGGGCAGAACATAGAAATGGCGTGTGCTTTCCAGAGTGGAACCGCGTCGGTGTATTTGGAGATCCAGTGGTGGTTCGTGAAAGCTCCAGAGCCCACTGACAGCGAGGAGGATGTCGATGCTGAAGAGGTACAAGAGACCCTCTCTTGTTAAATTTCCACTCCTATAATGAACTCTGTCTTAAGAACATCTATTCAAACAAGGGGAGGAGAGGGCATCCAACATTTATCCGCGCTGTTACGCACAAGCGCGTTTTAGCCAGTCGCACCACAACTTTTCTTTAACACGTTGTTTTCAATCAGTCATTGAATTGATCCAGCACACATTTATTTATTTATACATTTTGAACCTGCATTTTAAAAGTCTCTAACGCTCTCTATATAATCCCTTCACTCAGTGAGCAGAAAAAAAAAGAGAATTAATTAAAGCGAGGGGCTCGAAAAAAAAGTATAAAAATGAGCCTGTTCTGGATATTAATTACATGATAAATGAAGTAAATGAGCCTGACTGTTCGTGAATGGAGGAAAAGTGGCTGAATCAATACAACCAAAGCATATTCTTGCATATTGGCTCATTAAGCAGCACGCTGGAAGTGTTACATTTGCTCCGACCGTATATTGCTGCTATATATTTTTGACCCCCCCCCCCCCGCGCGCATTGAATAATGATGGGATGCTTAGTGCGTGAGAGTGACTGGATGTGTGTGCTGTATTCAGGTGAAAATGACTTGGTCGGACTTATTGTGCGGCAGGTTGCTGCTTGTTGAGGGCCTGGTATTTTTTCATGACATCAAACATAGCTTTTTCATTTTCTGTGACAAAGAGGAAAGATGTGTGTATGCATGTGTGTTTGGGGGGAGGGAGGGGGGTATAGCTTGATATTCATGTTGCTTTAATTATTGCTCATTGTTGCTTAGCTTTCATAGCGGCATCGGCTGGGCTTTGATGTGGATTTGAGCCTACATGACTCTTGGATGTTGGGCTGAAGTGCCCTATTGATGCAGACATCACATTGTTAGCCATATTTCTTATCAGGGAAAGCTGTTTGAAATGAAAGCTGCTGTGTGTATTCCTCCTGCACTGTTATGGTTTAAAATGAACACAGTTAGGACTGTGTGTGAAAGAAGCTGTTTGGAAACCATCAGTCCTTCTGGAGTCTAGAAGAAATGAGCACCGTTTCTTAGAATGCAAATACAGGCTGTTTACATGGAAAATGTAGATTTTAGACCTTTGAAAAAGAGACTTGAAACGAGTCAGACTGTATCTCCTTACTGAAAAGAGAGAGTTGGGTGGATCAGAGGGTGGATGTGTTTATGCCTGACTGTATTCCATTAAATCAGTAACAATAACAGAGAAAAGTTAGTCAGCGATGAGGACCCCCCCGGTAGTGCACTGAACATGGACAGCTCAGCACAAATCACAGTGTACAGACTGAAATATGGAACATACATCCACATTTATCTGCATTATTAAACAGTAACACTCAGTCCTTCTGAAGCTTCCACAAGCCGACTCAAGTGGAGCCAGTGAGAGATTCTGGAGGGAAACCAGGCTTTTCTGGCCACAGGCTTCCTAATATGCTCCAAATCCAGCAGGATGCCTATTGTGGTGGAATCTTTGTTCAAAGTAAAAATGTTTCCCAAGCTAGATGGAAATCATTGCACGGTCAGCCTGAGTTACATCTATACAGCCTATCCCAGGCGAGAAGCAGGGTGCATCCTGGACAGGTCACCAGCATGTCACAGGTCCATCACAGGGAGAAAAACAAGCACTCAGAGTACCAGTTAACCTAACATGTATGTATTTGGACGGTGGGAGAAAGCCGGGTTTCCAGGAGAGAAGCCCGACATACACAGGGAGAACATACAAACTCCACATGGAAAAGTCCAACTCGTTGTTTTTGTAGAGCGTAGTGCAGAGCAACTTTACGGGGTCGACAGAAATCCAGCGGGTGAAACGTCCGTGCAGGGATGGATTCAGTTCTGAGTTGAGTTTACATTTGTAGATGAACGTGGATTGTTATTTATTTCATTTATTTATTTATTTTGTTGTTCTGGTTTCCATTTTGGCTGACTTGAGTATATGGTAGGATAAAAGTACTTTTCTTTTTTTGTTTAGTTCTTGCTGAGAGTTTTAGGATGATCCCAACTCTGAAAAAGAGGTTAAAAAAATAACTTGATTGTTGGAGCAATGATTTTTGATATTGTGACACAATCTAGTTTTTATCAATTAGTGTAGAATTTTATAAAAATTTATCTGAAATGAACCCACTGAGCAGATGTTCTGGGCTGTTCTGCTAATTGGGTGTGTGCTTGTCCTAAATCTGTGAAGTCTTTGGGTTTTTTTGTTTTTAATGCATGCAGAGGTTTGATGAGAAAGCCACATCCAGAACCCACTGAGTTGTAGAAAAGCTGAAGATGAATATTTAAAGGGCAGTTTCAAAGAAAATAATGTCTGTAAAAAATTTTCATGATGTTCTTTAGGAAGAAAAATAATACAACAAACTCATCTGAAGAGCTGGATTTAAGACTAAAGAAGCAACATATCTGGACGTTAGATCAACCGTATTGTACTTGCTGATTATCTGATCACCTTCCAGTCTGATGATCAATGGTTCAATTCTCTGAACACCCACGGAGAAAAAGGACAAGAGTGCAGATATATCATTGAGTGAATGTATATTGGTGTATAAACACACTGTTAAGCACTTTCTAGAACCCAAACAAGAGAAATATATAGATTATTTACCCTTGTAAGCAGGTAGAGAATTAATCATAACAACTCAGGTCCTAATTAAGTCAATGAAAATAATGTATTCTGTAAGGGACCAAGGATAGAAATTAGCTTCACTATAATCTTGCATATATTTACATCATATATGTATACATGCACTGTCTCTTTTTAAAATAAATAAATAAATAAACTCAAAAAATTCAATGAATAAGCAATACTTACAAACTGATCTCTGAACTCCATCACACAACCCTTAAAACTCTGCTAGATCCCCAGCACCCCGAAGCACTACCACTATATCCTCTGCAGCAACGTGTGCAGCTCTGTGGGGTAAATTGTGGTGGATAGTTACCTTTAGGTGATTTACAGATTTATTCCAGGCTTTTAAATCCTGTCCAGGAGCTTTACGATCCAGCTTCAAAACCTATAGTTTATTCAGAGACTATATGGTATATCCACAGTGATCCATGATAACACCATTATTTATCACATTTTCATCATAAGAAAATATCTCTATGATGAAGCCACTTCCTGTCAGACTTTCCACCAATCAGAGAGCTTAGATTGACGGTAATGTCCAATCAGGAGCAGC
>JBAFSZ010000020.1:24394223-24407502 GCA_036919955.1 Melanotaenia pygmaea | reverse complement strand
GGATGTGGTGGAACGGGAGATTCTCATCATGGATGCAGCCGACAAACCTGCAGCACCTGTGTGATGCTGTCATGTCACTATGGAGAAAACCTCTGAGGAAGGTTTCCACCATCTGCTTCCATCTATCACACTAGGATTAAAAAAGGTGGAAGGTGGTTTTTGTAAAATGGTTGGGAAGTATTTGTTAGGAAATCATAAGCTATCGTTTTAGTCTGTTTCAAAGATTAACCCTTAAAACTCCAGCAGATCCTCTGAGCGCCATCACTTGTATCACCAGTGTCTCGGGAATGGTAGTGTGTAGCTCTGGGGGGTGAATTGTGATGGAAAGCTACCCTTAATGTCAGGGGTGTCCAAAGTCGGTCCTCCAGGGTCGCTGTCTTGTAGATTTTAACCGTGTCCTTGCCACAGCACACCTGACTCAAATTAAACGGATCCAGCAGCCTATGAAGTTCTGCACTATGACTCATTGATATGACTCAGGTGTGTTGGAGCAGGGAAACATTGAAAATCTGCAGGATTGTGGCCCTCGAGGATCGGAGCTGGATACGCCTTCTTTAGGTGATCAAATGAAGTGCTCCAGACATTTATATCCCTCCAGTTTTACCTCTATTTTGATAATGAAGCCACTTCCTGTCAGACTTTCCACCAATCAGAGAGCTTAGATTGACGGTAATGTCCAATCAGGAGCAGCCAAAGATCAACCAGTGAGCAGAAAGTTGTATGTGTGTGTGAAAAGAAGAAAAGTAATGCTCCTCTATGGCTGGAATAAAGCCAAGAAGACGTTTCTGATGCACGGTGAAACCAGCTGGATTGGAGTTGGTTTAGTGAGGATAGCAGGTAAATAGTAGCAGGAATAAATGAGGAAAAAGTGGAAACATGGAAATAGTTTCTGTTGTGTGTTTGCTTCAATGCCAGTATTTTTCTCCTGAAAGACTTGAGAGAACGATGAGATTGGTCACCGGTGATCTGTATGTTGTTTCTACAAAGTTCTGTTAGTAATAAATTCTGTTTTCTTGTTCTGGTTGACCTTTATGCTGCTATATTTATTCATACGTTCTTTTTACATCCTTTTAGCCTCATAATCTGACAACTGAGGCTGTACTGAAAACATCATGCCTGCATGCTGTGGAATTTAAAGCTTTAGCTCTACATCCATGTTTACATAAAAAAAAAAAAAAAAACACGCTTGGAGTTTTAAGATGTACATCACTGCATATTTAATTTTTTCAGCTCACTCAGAGAACTATAGTTAAGATGTGGTGAAAATCATTGTTGGTTCTGGGAAAGAAATTTCAGAAAATCCAAATTGTTTGCAAGGAAAAGTTGCATGTTTCTTTAAATATTGATTCTCAGATATAAACAGGAGGAAATGTTATTTAAGTCTGTATGGATTATTTCCTTAAATGCTTTTTTTCTTTCTAAATTCACCAAATTAGCCTCAGACATGGATAAGAAAACACATGAAGCAAACACGAACAGAAAATGCTGCAGTTTGGCTGCAACTTCAACAACAAGTGGTAAATGATTCTCCGCCCAGATTATAAATGAGACGCTGCCACTTCATAATTATGCACAAACACAGACAGACAGAAACAATCACACCTCCATCACAAAGGGGGCAGGAAGGGGGGGAGGTATGTCCTCTGCAGTGATGTTGTTGATTCAGTCAAAGAGATACACAGACACGAGGGGAGGGAGGGCAGAATGCGAGTGTGAGCTAAATATTTTCTGTTACACAACCTGAACAGACTGCTGGGAAATGCACCATCATCCCTCAACATGATGCTTGAGCTTCACGTTTCTGACTCTAAAATGTACTAATGCAGTCTTGTGGAATGACATCTACAAAAGACACAGTGCGCCTCCCAAAGCAGCATAAGAAAATCATTAGATGCTCATTTATTTGATAATGACATGAGAACGTGTATATAGATGTGTGTGCATGTGTGTTTGATGTAGAGTTTGAGACACGGTGCATGATGCAGTCATGTCAACAACGTAAATAAAATACTTTGAGATTCAATCTTTCAAACTACAAACCATTTAGTGCTGTCGCTGAGCTTCTGTTGGGGGTGTTTTCAGCAGGGTTGGTGGAATCAGGTTTTGGAAGCTGCAACGTTTTTGAGAAATGAGCTCAAATGAAGATTCAGAAGATAAAACTAGTTCTGGTACATCTGTATTCTGCAGATTTATCTTTGAAAAGAATCATTGTAGAATGAAACTGGCGGATTTAAAGTCCTGTTTTTGCGATGACTGAGATGATCAGTGTCTTTTATCATTTAGTGGTGAACAATCATGAAATCCCACTCCAGACCCACACAGCTACGTATCTTATGTAGTCATGATTGGTGTATTATTCAGCAGTAAAACTGAGTGTATGCACACAGATAGAAATACATGCACAATATTTTCACCAGAATCATCAAAGCTCAGCATAAACCTCAGTCATCGTGAAACTGTGTTTAGTGGTAAATGGGCTGTATTTGTACATTATCCACACACAAACACCTTCATGTAGCTCTTCCAAACAGATATTAAGTACTTTATACATTCACACCCCAACATACACGTCGGGAGGACATGGCATTATTATATTGGTGCACCATAAATTTCCTATAATAGTGTTTTCATACGAAGACACTGTCAATGAAATGCCTTTAGAAGCGTAAAGCAGTAACGAGGAGAAAAATCAGACTCATCTATAAAACATTTGCTCTCTTCTTCATCATGCTTGGACCCATTGTTGCTCTGCGGCTTCCCAGGTATCATATGACAGCAGTATTTTTCTTTGTGGTGTCACACCTGCACACTGGCCATTCTGAATGCAAACTGTGGCTGATTGGAAGAGAGGCAAAGAAAGAGAGAAAGTGACAGACGACACAGGAGTCCACACTGGAGTGACTTTTACTGGCTGGAGAGAGCTCAGAGAAGAGTTGGGATGCGTGTACTGAATTAGCCTTCATTAGGGCTCACAAAAGTGCCAACATATAATAAAATGCTCCTTTAAAGTCTTACAAGCAGTGTTTTATAACAATCACATAGCAGTTTTTGCAAGACTGCAGTCATGTGCAACGCCCACATTTTTAGGTAAAAGTGAGGGTAGTAGTTTACATAATGTCGGTTTCATTTTAAGGTGAATTTCATTTTCACCATAACAGGCTTGACAAGCTATAAAACTTTATGAAACTATGTGAGTTGCAAATGTTCTCACTGTACATTTGTCCTTCCTGAGTGACAGTTTGTATGCAGTAAAAACATGACACATGCTTTCTACATATCATGTATGCATCTGGCCCCAGACGTCTGTGTTAACTTGATCTGATACCATTCCTAGCTGAAGATGAAATGTATCTGAGTTGCAGTGTAGTATTTGCTTGCCAGTTTGTCTTCCTAAATGTTGTGTTGGACAGTAAAATTCTCATTTTTATCTTTATGTATAGCTCATATTCATAATGCCTAAATAGTTTTTTGAGCTTTATTTTCCTGTATTTCCATTCAAAATCACATTATTCAATTTCTGTTTTGGGTTTAAGCCCTAAATCCTTCTTTTTCTGAAGAGGTGGACTCGATTCTTCTTTATCCAGCTAATCCGGAAGCTGTTGTTTGCTATAAGATCAATTTATTGAGTAAATCTTTACCACCCTGTCCACTGGTAATTCCATTTGGCCTGGAATTATACTGGATTATAGAGGGGACAAGGGAGAAAAGCTGAGATTTATCTTTAGACATAACTGATTTTAGCTGTTTTATTTCATCCAGCCAGCAGCATGCATATTTTCAGGCTAGAGTGTATTATTCCTGCAGCGTTTCACAACAAATGCATGAAAAAAAAAAAAAAAAAAAAAAAAAACCTGCTAAGATTCAACTCAGTCTCTTTTATGAGAGCAAAAAAAGTCCCAGCATACTAAAGAAATCAGAGAAGTTTCACATTATTACAAAATTAAAGTTGATTAAGCAAAGAACTAAAAAGAAAACGAAAGATGAAGCTCTGATGCAGATTTTTGGGGCTTAAAGATCCATATTGCATTTCATTCAAGTACCAATGGATGGAAATCTGGATTCAGCTGATCTGGGGGATATTAAGAAGTCCTGTGAAGCAGTGATGAACGAAGGAAAGGAGATGCACATGAAGCAAGAAACAAGTCATCCCTCGGCGTGATGCTGCCAAAGAAAATAGCGACCAGTTGGACCTGTGGCACGAATACAAATGAACCTTACATAAAACATCCACTTGCACACTTTGACCAAATGCACTCAGCAAGCCTTATCTCTCTTAACAAGTCAGTTTATAAATCCACTGGGTGTAACAGCAAGGAAGCATAAAATCCATTGGCTGCCATGCTCTCTAAGTGACCTTACTGTGTGCTTCTCTGCCCCTCTATCAAAGCCAACTGCAACTTGAGCAGCCTTTCCTCAGGCTCAGATAGCAGCAGCCAGAATCAAAAGGGTGTGCCAGGCCTCGTTCTGGCAACTGCTCTCATCAGCCTCCGTCGCCTTGCCATGCACTCATACGCCTGTAATGATCTGTAATGGTCTCCTAACACTTTGCAGTGAACACGAGCTCTCTACAGGAGGCTGCTGTTTGTGTGTGAGCGTGCACCCACACATGAAAGAGCCTGCTGCTTTCATTTCTGACCAGTGAGCTGTGAAGCACTCACTGTCAGGCTCCGGCACAGGCGCCAGTCAAAGTAGGAAGGCTTCTCTCCAAATCAAAGGAAGTCACTCTATTCCTCTACAGTCAATTTCTCTGTTTTTCAATAGCAAACTAAATGAAAAAGCTAAGTTTGTTACAGACAAGTAAATCTGTCAGAGCATTTCTCAGTAGACATAAACTATAACACAAACTCATTTGTGTTAAAATCACACTCATTATCAGTTAACTTGATGTCTTTAAATCAATGAAAAGCCCTTCGGGACGTGTCTGGTTTCAGTTGACGACATCAATCTGAGGGGATCAGAAGTCCCGCCTTATTGCTGTCAAAACAATGTCAAAGCTGTCCACTAGTATTTGCTTTCCTTATCAAAAGAAAGAGAAAGAAAGATGTGAAATGAGACTTTGATCAGAAATGCTCCGGTTGGCTCTGAATCGCTCGTACATGTTTGAATGACAACTGACGAGGGCGTGGAGGACGACGCGATGAAAGCAGTGCAGAGAGCTGCAGCATCTAAAGTGGAGACAGCTGCAGCTTGGAGCAGGATAACTTCACCTATCACGCAGCCTCACAGCTGAATAGGTGACAGCCATGTTGGCTCACAACAGAAAATGTAGCAGTTTCATAATAAAGACTCAAAAACTGTAAAACAGCAACATTTGAGGTTCAATATTTCTTTTGTCAGGAGAAGAATACCAAGTACAAGTCCCATCCAACCTAATGTTGTCCAAACATGTTGGTTAGGAGCAAAGATATACACGAATGGTATGAATGAATACGTGTTTGAACACCCACGCTGAGAGACATGCGGTTTACATCTTCTGAAAATCACCTTGTACTAAAAATCACCCTACAAAGAATTGCAGTTCATCTTAGCTCAGCTTTACTGATGAAGTTCTTTTTAGCTCCAAGACAACTAAAGACTGAAAACCGGCAGAAAAATACACAAAATATTTAAAATAGCAGTAAAATGTTAATGAGTATCAGTAAAAGGAAATAGTAGAAATGGATTAAAATAGAATCAAATGACATAATGTCAAGACAAATAGTCCAGTTTATCTATCATATATACCGGTGGTTCCCAAACTGGGGTCCATGACACCCCAAGGAGGTCTCCAAAGAGCACAGGGAGGTTTTCGACTGTACAGAGCCTCTGTGTTAAACCAGCTTTTGTTTTTTTAGCATATGGACATTTTATTCACATGAAACCAGTATTTTGGAAGTCTGAAAACATTCATTTTTTAAACTAGATACTAAAGTGAATAAAAAGGCGTCACTGAAATCTGCTATACAACAATATTTTAAAACATATATCCTTAGTCAAAAATAAAAATCTTGTGCATCCATTTTGGTCCATGTACTATGTGGTTTAGTGAGGTGAATGAGCTGGTGGAGCTACAGGAGTGAAGTTGCTCATGTAGTCTGGTAACATTGATTCTTTTTCTTGCACTAATTTGAAATATGTCTGAGAAACACCATGATGCAGTTGATTTGTCCCTCTTAGGGAAGAAAAATAAAGCTCTACTAAATTTAGTTTTGTAAGGAACACGACTGAGCCAGAATGCATAATTTCTAGCTAATGAAAGCATTAAAAACAAACACTCATTAACGGGCAGGTTACCAGCCCATCACAGAAACAGCCACTCACTCCTAGAGAAAAGTTTAGAAACATGAATGTTAAAATGTGGGAGGAAGTCGGAGGAAAGCCACACATGCATGGGAAGAACATGCAAACCCCACACAGAAAGGCCAAGTTTCAAACCAGGAACCTTCTTGCAATGAGGCAGTAACTAACCTCAACATCACCTCTGGTCTAGTCCAAAACAGAATAAAGAAATGAAATAAAAACGTTATACTTACACTTGAAAATAAAGATGTGTGCGTTTTGAACCAAGACTGAAAGCTGACTTGACAAAACTGAAGAACTGAAAGCTCCGCCCCACATTCCAGACCTGGAAACCAGGAGAAGCCCGAGTCCTGCCTCCTAACAGTCAGCAACAATAAGCTCTTTCAGATGGGACGTGGCTGTTCACCATCTCACCATTTCTGCAACTTCACTATGCAGCTTTTTGGCCATGTGGATGAGTATTCCTGTCACGAGTTGTTATGTAAGACAGAGCTGTTACCCATAATGTCTGAAATTTCCCCACTCTGGGTCAAATAAAGGATTATCTTATCTTAAATCAAAATCATTTCATCTGAATGCCCAGTTAATGACGTATGTTTCCTAGAGCTGCTGCTGGAAGCAGAGTGATGTCCTGATCACTGCAAACCCTCACTGATTCACAGCATGCCCGGCTCACAGTGACCCAGCTCGCTAAGAATCCGATATGTCCTCAGTTTACACATGCTATGCTTAGCTTACAACACACTGCTTTCTCCCGTTTGCAGACATTTGGACACTAAACTCACCTTTCAGAGAAAACTAGACTTTTTTAAATGCAGCCAAGCACACTTAATTAAATCTCTCAGAGTTCTGGCATAGTTGTGGGCATTTTAATATTTATCTGCATGTACAGATTGCCTGCACATTTGCGCATGTGTAAACATATGTGAGGCTATGCACACAATGTCACGTCTTTAAACGCTCATTTATTGCTTGATTATGTTGTCAGTTTGCACAGCTTGTGCATTAAATGAGCCTGAAGAATGAAATTGGGTTTGATTGCTGTTTTTTTTTAAAAAATACAGTCTCAACTGAAAATGGCTTTCTTCTTGTTAAGGCTTTGTGAAACAAATAAAAAATAGAGAAGTTTGGGCAGTTAAATTCATGAAATGATTTTGTTTTTAAAGGTCCATTTACCAAAGCAGCAGCTCTCTGTGATGTGAAGTGAACAAAGAGAAAGTATTTATTTATTTGGAGTATCTCCACATCAATCCATACTCTTGAGACTGGATGGCGTGCTGCATGCTGGACTGTGTCTTACACTACAGCATAAGACACATGAGGCTCAAATACCCACATGTTAAATAAAAAGTGGTCGTTTCTTCCTTTAGGTTGCAAAAGAAAAACAGTTAAACCCCTGCCATTTAACCAGAGTAAAATGACCACCTTAGAAAGGTTCTGCAAAGGTTAGTGGGCATTTATTCTGTCTTGATGGTTCTGAAGGGAGTAAAGAACATGTTCAACTGTTCTGCTGTCAGATAGGATGATGGTAGGAATACTGTCTCTAAAACCTTAAAGAAGCTGCAGTGTGCTTCATATTGATAAATCATATCCAGGAGCCCGTCTGGTTTCCTGTTCTTCTACAGTCAAAGAGCTGGAATGAATCATTGTGTTTTCATGCAGTACAAACAGAATTGATTCAGAAATGTGAAGGTCACTGTGGAGATGTTTACTCTTCCAAAGCTTTTAGCTGCCTTTGGATTGTTATAGTTTTTATTTATCTGTCTTATATGCTTTTATGTCACTCTTTTTGCAATTTCTGCTTCCAGCTTGAAGTTTTGGTTTTTCAGAACTTTTAATTGGACCAATAAATATTTAAAAGGTCAAATATACTCATTAAAAATAGTGAATATAGTTAATTGAGTAGGTTGTCTTTTTATCTAATGATTCTCACAGATTTATGTGAAATCGATTGACTGGTTTTAAAAGTGGCACTCCGGCCGTCTTGTCCTAAAACCTGTCTGTTAGCTGAATTAGCATAAAGGTTGTGTAGCTCGATACACTCGCCATTCATTCCTACCGTCACCACATCTGTTTTAATTTGCTGCATTTCAGTTTCCTCATTTTCTTCAGTCGTGTCTTTCCATCTGTGTTTATTTCTTTGTTTTAGTTACTGAATGAATTCATAAGAATCATAAGAATCATATATAGCCAAGCTAGCATCTGATGCTACAACATCCAAACACTGCAGCTACATAACTCAGCAGCGTTTCCAAGTCGGTGAGAAGTTACCAGCCAATAAAAATACTTCACATATAATCACAGATTATACAGGAAAATGTTGCATGCCTCAAATGCACTGTGCTGTATTGATGTTTAAATTTATTAATTATTATTGAATTTATAATATCCATATTTTTTCAGGGACTCATTAGCTCAGACTGAATAAATAATAGTAAGCTTGTAAGGTGAATTTTTATGTTTTTATAATAATGCACAAAAACGACAGAAAACAGTTCCTTTCAGAAGACAACTGAAAAGGTATGAGATGTTGGAGGGTACATGTTTGATAAAAGAAGGATCATATCTGCTACTTAATACAAGAACGGTTTTTGAACCAACTTAAGCAAACTTAGGTTTCAATCTGAGAATAGAAGGCAAAGACACATTGGTGTGGCCTTCTTACATGTGCTAACAAACAAAGTGATGCCATGGTTACTCATTTCTACTTTAGTCCACTGAGCTTCGGTAGATTAATTGTGTTGCTGGATTGTAAATGAGATTAATGACGGTTGCTATCTCTTACTGGACCACTAGGTGTCAGTGATCACTACAAACTTTTCCTTTAAGAGTTTTTGGGCTGTTCTTGGTTTTCAGTGACTCTGCTCAGTTTTACATCCAGCAGTATCTTGTTTGGAAGGTTTATATGCACTGGCACCATGAGAGATCCTGGTAAACAATAAAACTTGATTTTGTTCTCCTTTGATTCTTCTATATTATCCACCTAGGGTTGGTCTTGTGGTAACCAGGCAGGCTTATGACAGACACATTAACAGACCATGAATTCCTTATTTGGACCAGGCACTGGACAAGAAGCCTGTCTCTCTGCCGTGTGGGTTTGTAATTCGAAATCATGTAAGACAGTGTCAAGACTGTGCACATTTCAAACAATTCAGTAAAAACCATGCTGGTATTTCTGCAAGCTGTTTCTCTATCCTCTCTTCCAAAATGTCAGGAAATGCCTGACCTTGAACTTTAAATGGTTGTGTTGTTGGAGCCAGGGCTGCCTCCGTCATGTGAAGTCCATTCACGTACCGTGGTGGAATGAGAAGATGGAGGGAGGAACAAAAGAGACGGGCAGATGGAGAAACATATGGAAGGTGTTATGCAACAAGGAAACAGAAAGGCTCTGGGGAAATATCTGGATGAGTTTGCATGCAAAAGAAAATCCTCATTTATTGCGAATATCTGGCCAGCTCTGACTACGACCAGACTGTGTGACACACATCACACTAGTCTGGTGCTTGGTTGGATGCTTCAAACTGCCTCTTCAGCTTGATGAGGGAAGAAGAGTTCCCTCAGCATGATGGCTACAGCTTAGTGACTCATGTCAAGCTGCTGTTTCAGGCAAACGTCACACACATGTACACACACTTTAATGACTGTTTAAAATGGCCAGTTAACCTGCATTTGATCTGTATATATATTTTCCTGGATTCCTTTTTGTCAGCATATGTGTTAACTAACTGGCTGCTCTATCAGGTCCACTTGTTTAATTCCTTGTTGACACAATTATCTAATCAGTCACTCACATTGCAGCTACATCATGCTAGAAAAAAAGAGTTTTAAGTGACTTTGAACGGGATTTACTGGGATTTTCACCCACAACCATCTCTAGGTTTTACAGAGAATGGTCTGAAAAAGAGAAAATATGCAGTGAGCAGCCGTTGTCTGGACCAACATATCTCGTCAGAGGTCAGAGGAGAAGGGGCAGACCGGTTGGGTGTACACATTTAGTTAGCTTATTTAGTTAGCTAAATAATTTAGTTTGCATTAAGGTGAAACATGTTAGGTTGCCAGTCCCAGGCTGCTGTGTGGTAGTTGTTGAGATTACATGTGAAAGGAGTAATGATGGATTTGGTTCTCATTAAATATGGCTGAAGCCCAACTGGACGTTTTTCTATTGTTTTGATTTGTTTTCTTTTTCCCTTTTGTTTTCATTGTTCATCTTTTTTTTCATAATAGGTTGCCACTTACCACTGTATTGATTAGTTTAGGCTTTGTTGAAGTTTTTTGGTGTAGATATTCACAGGGGTGTGAAACTGGTTCTAGGTTTTTATAAACTAATTTTTTTGTTCTGTTTTGTTTAAAGCAATAAATAACAGCAACAAAACCAACCTGCTCTGTGGGATACCCTCCCCATGATTTCATTACTGCTAGATGATTGACATGACAAACCAATGTAATCGGGCGGATTCAACTGCTTTGAACGTCAGTGGTCATGTGACCGAACTATGCTTCAACACAGCGGTTTGATACATGAGCTACTGTGCATGCATCAGAGCTTCAGGTGTCAGAGGATCATCACTAGTCTCCATTCCAGCTTTCACATTTAGCTGTAGGGCCAGAACTTGGTTTAAACTGTTCACGCTGTTGGTGGTGTAATGGTGTGGGGGACATTTTCTAGTACCAACGTGGCATGGTCTAACTATCACAGTGTGCCTGAGTATTGTTGCTGACCATGTTCATCCCTTTATGACCATGGTGTAGCATCTTCCAGAAACCCAGTGTGTGATTATCTGTTGGCCAAATGCTGATTTGTTGAAAGGAAGGTTAACACTAAAACAAAACAAGATTTACATAGCCACTACTGGAATAATCCTATTAGAAAAAAAACAAGGTTCCCCAACATCCATTCATCATTTTCATTCCCAGTTTTACTGCATGTAACCGAGAAAGAAAAGACCCTCCTTGTACAATATGATTCCCGTCTTTAGCTGCAAAGCAACAGAAAAAAAAACAGCTGTACAAATATGAACATGACATTTTAAGACATCGTAAGTCCCCACTCATCACACATATGCTTGGTCAGGAGCCTGAGGCGTCCGTTTTCTAAGCGTAGCCAATATATTTACCAACAGCTTCCCCTTAATCCATCATGCTCTTTTGGTTCAGTAATCAGCAGCAGATAATGACCAGTGATGGTAGAGAAACGGGTTTATATACAGCACAGTGGGACAGGAAATTAAACATGGATTAGAAAGATTGTTTATCCTTACTGTTTGATAGGAAAGGCAAATTATAATACATGAGTAATGATGGGGGTGTTAAGGTTGGCTATGACTGTAGCATCATGGAAATCAGCTTATATACCCTGACCATATTTCTTATTTTGCTCTGTATCCACAAACTGTGTTTCTATTTTTTATTGCTGATATGGTGATGAGGATTACACTGAAAATAAAACCTGCTGCTTCTCCAGCTGTATGTTTTTATTCAAAATACCAGTGCTTGATATTTATATTTCCTCCCAACCTCTATCTGGGCTGCTTCTAGATGAGATTTAACACGTTTTTATTAATAGTCTGGAATAAGAAACAAAAAAAGAAATGAACTGCTGAACACGTCTTCTTGTTCTACAAACAACACTACTGTTGCATCTGAGGCATGATATCACTTCTGTTCTTACTGCACATGAGGGTGGAGAATCCACTGACACAGATATGTGGCGGCAAACACATTTTATTACTTTTGAGCTAGATGGGTGTCAGGATGGGGGGCTGGAGCTCTCATGTGCCTTTTTCTAACAGCAGCCAGAGATAATTCAATCAGTGGATCCTCTGCTGTCACTGCTCTGCTTGACTCTTCTGTTACACTCCTCCTAAAAGCAAACTGAACCCATTTGCTGCTGCAGAAACTGTCAGACACACACAAGTACTTTTTAAATCGAATCAGATGTTTCTGTAAATGCCAACAGTTGCTCTCTTTGATGTTGAGATGCTCCTCCAGTTGTGGAAATATTGCCAAAATTACAGCACATATGACACTGCTCTAATAATGTACAAACTAATTGTCTCAAAGTATTTTGTTTGAAACTGTTCATTTAATTGACAAACACTTTCCAGCTGTCTGTTGGAAGCTTTGGCTGCAGCCTTTGTTCCTGCAGTTGGATCAGCTTTGAGTCCTCCAACCGACAAAAACGAAAGGTTTGTGGCTTGTCATGAGTCCAGTAGTGCTGATAAATCATTACTGATTTCATATAATACTTTTTAGTTTTTAATGATAAATTATGACAAAAATTAAGTCAGTGCACCGATAAATGTAACATTAACAGTAACAGAATATCCTAACTAGTGCATACAGCTGAAATTCAGGATGAATATAATTAACCGATTCAAAATCTTCAAATGGAATTTGGAGAAAAGAAGTTTAAATGAATAAATGGATTTGAGATGAATGAATGAAAATATGAGGAGTAAAAATGGTGATGGTGGTGATAGTGAACAGTGCCATTGACTTCTGTTTAAAGACAAAGAAATGGAAGTAATTCATTATGTAAAACATAGTGTTTTTACTTGGAAGGTGTTGTAATAGTTGAAAATAATGTTTTATTTATTTATTTATTTATTTTTTGTTTGGTTGGTTCCTCAGTAACACATGATACATAATGTTTCTAAGAGCATCACTGAGGAAAAACTACAATGTCATGCAGAAGGTTTGAATCCGTCACCCTAAACTCTAAGGAGAGTTCAAATCTCCTTCAAATTACATGTAATTTCATTTCATGTAAGGGTCCTAGAGTTTGTTAAAATAAAAGAATAATTTTAATTTTATCCGAGTTGTCTGTTTATTCACTGACATACTACACACACACAGCATCTTGCATGGCAGCTTCCCCCATAAGTGTGTGAATGTGTGTGTGAATAGGTGAATGTGACATACATGTAAAGCGCTTTGCATAAAAGCACTATATAAGTACAGACCATTTACCATTTTACACACACACACACACTATATATAT
>JBAFSZ010000020.1:24371642-24386863 GCA_036919955.1 Melanotaenia pygmaea | reverse complement strand
GTAATATGAACCTTCACAATTTTTCATATTTGTTATGCACAACTTTTACTAGCCTTATTTTAGTCATTATTTTTATAGTTACACCACCGTTCAAAAGTTTGGGGTCACGTTGTCATGGGATTCAATAGGGAAGTGACCACAAACTTTTCAGCGATAGTGTATATATTTGTATTTATTGTTTTTATTGTGCATTTTTCTAAACTCCCTTTTAGGATGTTAATGTATTTTAATACGTACAGTTATAATGTGCACATTTTTTTATTGCTGTCAGTATGTATATTTTTTTTTACTAAACATAATTTTCCCTTCAGGACAAGTAAAACATTTTGAATTATAATGAACTGGACAGCTCTTTTCATGACTGCCGCTGAGATACATTCAGGTCATTTATTTTAGTTAGAAACCTTCCTAAGCAAAGATTTGTTGACCCGATACAAAGAACAGGGTCCTTGGCCTCAGTGAGGGAGTGGGTCTCTACAGTGGTTACAGGATGTGGAGGACAGCTATCAGAAGTGAAAAGGAGGGAAAGGAGATATCCCCAGTAGGAATATGGCCTCCAGTTGTCACAGGAATGATTCAAACTGAGGAACAACATTTCTTTGGATAATATACTGGTCAAGGATGCTGATTCTTTTCTCCTGCTAAACAGTGATATCAATAAATCTGACAAAATATTTTTACTGAATACAAAGATAAGCTGAGAGTGCTGTCCTCCCAGCCAGAATAAATAATTCCTCCCCAAACTATTACTATTATTATTATTACTTTTGTAAAAAGGACGGAATTAAATCTCTAGTGAATTCATATCTGAACTGTGTCAACCCCTTAATGTTTAGAAACTGCAGGAGGACTAAAAGAAATTGAACGTTTGAGAGCACACCAGTAAACCTATCACAGTCGTAAACACTCAACACACCTCATTAGTTGTCATTTGTGTTTTAGTTCTTGGTGTGTAATGAAGACATCATGTCATCAGCGTCAACCACAATATAACAGGGTGTTCAATAGTGATGCTTTTAGAAAACAATGCTTATGTGTGTAATGAAGCCTGCAGGCTGAGGGACCTGCTATGCTCCATTAAAACAACATAGTGACAGTGAAGTGACACAAAACAAGTTACCTTCTCCAGCACCATCCCCATCAGTCAGTCCCACCTGTCTGTGTACATTAAGTTTTCTAAAAGTCCTGATGTTTCGGTATGCTGATGGCTGTTGAATCAAATTAACACAGGTGTATCATTTAAGTGTACCTGTCACTTTTTTTTTACGAGACTTCAGGCGCACTTAGTCATGACGGCATACTGTGCTTACCACTGGAGCACCACAACAGCAGAAGGGTTCCTGGTTTGAAACTTTGCTGAGGCCTGTGGTATTTCTAACGTCTTACTCGTTCTGGTTTTCAAAGACATGGATGGTATGTTAACTGTTACTAAAGGGACCTTGGGTATGAAGGTGAACTGTCAACAGGTGTCTTTCTCAGTAAGAAAACCATCAAATTCCTCAGTTGAATTCCAAGTCGCCGCCAATGGCAGCTGAATGAGCAGTATGCTGGTTGAGCATCTGTCGCTGATTGCAGCCCCTAGGCCTGGCAGTGCCCGTTGGCTGTAGTTGCCCATAATAAGCAGTAAATGCAATGTATGTAAAATGTATATTTCTCATCATATCATAAAATAATCCACTCCCATGGACTGGTTCCCTATAAGCCTTGCTTACACTGTGCAGTTCTGTCTGTGTGGTGTTCTAGAGTCATTAAACATTAAAATATTTAGATAAAAACATAAATTTTAACAATCAATATAAAATATGAATTATTTTTGTTAATATGGGAAAACCTCGGAGCACCACCAAGCTTTTTGATTTAATGGAAGTATGGAAAACCACTAAAGAATTAGATTAATTATTTATTAAATTAATTAATTCAATCAATCACATCAGATCAGATCAAAAGAGTCTTAAGATGCTAATGACATGAGTTCTAAGTTTGTAGGGACCGATAACATGATTCAAAAGGAAAAATCACAAGCCACAACCAGTTAAAATAAATGTGAATGTTTATTAAACTATTCGAAATCTTGCATAATTTTAGAGGGATTTTTATAAAGGAAAAGGGAAAACATGAATGAAAGAAAACATTGTAAAATGCAAGTATGATGTTCAGACTAGAATTTTATCATAAAGCATTGTAAGATGTGGAGAAAAATTAAACAGAAGTTCATTACCTGTGGTGTTAATTAAACTAATGTGTGGAAGGGAGCTGAAGCGGATTTCTGGATCTCATCTGTGTAAGCAAGTTATTTCACTATAACCAACTCTGTCAGACAACCAACCATTTCTTCACTGACAAGCAGAGATCAAGACTGGTAGGACTCGTCTGGTTCTGTTTGGATCCAGTCTACTCACTTATGACCATCTCTGGTGACACTCAGCTCACAGCAGGGAAGCCTGGGTTGGTGACTGCGCCGACTCAAATTTCCAGAGAATCCGAAAGTTCGTCACACGTGGTTCGGTCTTGTCCCGAGATGCCCCTGAATTGGTGGTGTCAAGAGATGGTGAAATAATGAAAATGGTTTGCTGCATCATGGCAACAAGAGATCAAAGGTCCAGCTTTGATGATTCAAAAGAAAAGTAACTTTGACCAAGAATACTTTGACCAGTTATCTTAATTCAGTTTGGAAAAAAAGAAGAAAACCATAAACTAAATAATGTTTATGTTGTAAAGTAAAGAAACAAAGAACAAAATGTAATCTAGCACCCAAAAGGCATGTACAGGGCGGATCTCCTCTATCATGCATGTTAGAAAATGCAGGCTCAAAACTTAGTCCGGGTTGGCGCAGCGTACATCACGGCAAAAACATGTTTCTTCCGTCTCTTTCTGAAGGAACTTCTTACTCAAAAGACATCACGCAGGAGATTTTTGGAAGCATATCTCTCCTCTTTACCCTGTTCTGACCAAATCTTTATCTGAATACCTTTGTCCTAAGTTTTTGGAAATTTAGGGTGGTCCACGCCCATAAGGGAGTTTAGCTTACTATCTCCAGCCAATGGCCAGGCTCTGTGAGTTTGTCTGGTGATTGGATAACTTAAGTGGCTGGTTCAGTGCTAAGCCTTTCTAAATCCCTTTGTTAAAGTACAAGATAAACAATTGTTTATGCATCTGTACACTCTAAGCTATTAAAGTCTCAAATGTTGCATTGTTAAATACCATAAATTGATACAGATTGTAATGGACATTGATCTTCTATTGAAACACCAATAAATACACAAATGTTATGGTTGGTGTGTCTTTGTCCCAGTTGAGATTATACCTGTGGGTGCTAGCTTATCAGCTTGCAAAGAAAAACAATTATTATTTTTTTTAATCAGAGTGTGACAGATTTGTGGGTGTGCAGAAGATTAGTTGAGAAACTTCCCAGATCCTGAACATAACCCAGGAAGGGTACTCCTCAACCGGAGCTGGAGAGCTGACCTGTTTGACCTGTGGAGATTGTACCAAGTCGTAGATTCCCGAGTTTTAGGGCTTACACTGTGTGCAAAATTATTAGACACTCTGCATTTTTGAGGATTCATTTTATTTTTGAACAATTACAGTGCTCTCAATGTCAGTGTCACTATTTTCTTCATCTTTAAGGCCTTTAGCAACGCACTGGAGTATTTCGATGCGTGCGATGGAACATAGTCCTGCATAAGATTTTTGGATCTCTTGCAGATGCAGACTTTTTCCTGTACCACTGCTTAAAGAAAGTGTCTCCTAAAAATTGGCAGTAGGTTTGGGTGTTAATTTTGAGTTCACCTTTAACCCGAAAAGTCTGACTAGCTCATTTTTAATGAAACCAGCCCAAACCAGTACCGAACCTCCACCTTGCTGGCATAAAAAGGATGATATGGTAAAAATGCTCACTTGCGTAATAATTGTGCACACAGTGTAGGAAGCAGATCCCACTATTCTTTGGGAGGAATTTTCCTTGTATGTGAAAAGGTCTATTAGATGTTAAATAAATAGAAAATTAAAGAAAGTTCTTTTTTGTTCCAATCTTTTTCTTTGGCGAAGGTTGGAATATGCTATGGTCTGTCAGAGAGTATGACCCAAAGACCTCACACCAAAGCTGTTTCTGCTTTCAATTGCAGTAGGCTTTTGGCCTTTATGGCAATGGATGGTGATGTGTGTTTGTGCAGCAACTCACAACTTGGGTACAGTAATGGCGTAATGCTGCTGGTGTTCCTCTCAGTCTACAACGGCACTCTAAGAAGGTTGTATTCAGGCACAGTCACACATGTTTAGGCCACTTAAACAACTGAACTTGTCAGAATTGAAGACATGCTGACAAAGGCATTGGGCTGACACACGTAAACATATTTTTACCTGCGGTGTGAACTGAACGTCACGAATTTTAGTATTTTTGTTCTCCTTCACTTGGATATTTAGATATGCGACCCTTTTGTGCTTTCATAAAATGATTAGACCCATTGAAGCCACTTAATGTTTTAAGGGACAATTGTGAGTATACTTATAAAATTTTAACCGTAGAATGCAATCTCTTTTCTAAATTTCTGAGTTAACAGAAAGAGATTGCATGACTGCTTTGGTCCAACCTAACCTGATTAAAGAATGTTTAATAGGTTAAAAGCACAAACATTAAAGTTAGACAAAACAGGTTGTAAAACTGTATAATAACTATTTTTATTACCCTGTTCTTTAAAAAAAAGTAGCTTTTACATTAATGTCCCATCATGCAGCCCAGAAAGCTAGGAACAACCTGGCAGCAACAAGTACAGGAATAAAATACATCATTCACTGTCCTGTGATGTACCCTGCCTCTCACCTAGAGGCTACTGGGATTGGCTCCAGCTACCACCTCCAGCCAAACGACAATGGATGGATGGATGGATGGATGGATGGATGGATGGATGGATGGATGGATGGATGGATGGATGGTTGTATGTTTAATGCAAGCCATGATGATTGCTAACATTGACAGTCAAAATTTTACCTTTCTAAAACTTTCTAAGGACTAATAATAAACCATAATCATGTAATTCTTAATACTTTAGTTTAATAAAGTAACTTGCAATGTGCAATAAAGACGTGGCTTTCTATATCTTTCGGCATGATTCACACTGTTGATTTTGCCACTTTGAAAAGGTGAAAGGAGGGAATGACAGATAGCTGATGTGTAATAACGAACTTTGATCACAGCGTCTGATTGTAATGTGTTTGTCTGGGCTGGGAAACCAGAGTTGAAATGTCCGATTGGGAAGGATAAATTAGGCAAATTATGTTTGCAACTTTGCTAACATGTCTGGTTGTATGTGTATATATAATATAAATGTACAGTTACTTACTCCTAATAAGGAGGAATGGAGGCAAATAAGAACTAAGCCCATGCACCACCCAAAGACTGATTCAGAAGGATGTAATTCTGTAGGAAACTATTCAACATTTTCTGGTGAAAATGGGCTGTATGATTGGTTGGGTGGATCTGTTAAAGACACATCTTTTAACCCTCCAGAGAGCGTGAGAATATTTTTTTTTTTTTGAAGATTCATTTAGTATTATTTTGTTTTTGCTGATTAATGGTCAATGGACCCAAGTCCCATACATCAAAATGAACAAATGTAGCCAAAAATAATGTTACCAGATATACCCTGGATGACTGTAAGTGCCGGAACACATTAACAGAGTGTGAAAAGATGTAAGAGCTGTCAATATCGATGTTCTGCTCACATTGATTGGCTGGCAAAATATTGATGCCCATAGATAAGGTGACGGAAAGAGAGGTAATTGAAGAGGGGAAGTCATACTGGTAAGACTTATTCAGATTGAAATTTAAGGTGAGTTTACTTTTCATTGTAGGAAAATGGCTGAAAATGAGAAAGGCTGCAGACACTTGCAGAAAGATGTATGTATGTATTAATGCACTACACAGGAGGAGAGAGAAGCAGAGAGATGTGACTCCACTCGGCCCCCTATTTTCAGGGATAATAGAGCTGTCACTGTGTTTTGACTCAGGACATTGATTCTGCCTTTAATTGCTTTAGGCCTTTATTGGCTGGATGGCAGTCAAAGGATATTAAATACAATGTGTTGTTACATTCACTCAGTTATGACACTGATCACCCTCTGCTATGTACCCATGTGTTGCCCATGCCAATAATCCTTTTATCAATCAGGGCTGACAAACAATTAGAGCAGTTTATGTGGAGGAATTCACCAGACTCTACAGCACTTTGTTTCCATTTAACATTGATTTCTTATTTAACCACACTAACGATTTCCTGAATCCCTGCTTTCTTCTCTCTTCAGTCTAATTTTAGGTCTACACTTGATCTTCCAAAGAACATGATTTCAATTTAATGCAACTTAACTTTATGTATCTAGCTCTCAAAGTGAAAACCTGAAAACAAAACCTTCAAAGCAAGCACTGCGTAACCATGATGTATATCAAAAAATGTTTATTATCAGCTTGGGATGCATAATATTGGATTCTTGGGCCGATATCCCTTATACTAATACTTAAAAGTCATTTGGCCGATAACCAATACTGATACCACCCCAACCCCACAAAACACACACACACCTATTATCGAGAAAAATACGTGCATCCTTTCCCTTTTAAAACAGACTTGGATTCCGTTCTCTCAGCACCTGTTATTTTATCGTTAATTATAAATATCTGATATTTAATGTTGAAGCTGCCATAGCCTGATACAGATATCGTGCTGATAATATTACGTATCTTTATTATCAGCCATTGGTCATAATGAAATGCTATGTAAAATAAGTCATTCGGTTCATGCAGGCATTGTCTTTACCATCTTCATCCCATTGAGGGTGACTGGACTATTTCAGCTAAAATGTATGTTCACCCTGAAGGCCAGTTCATAATTAACTAGTATAATGTGCACATATTTGGACAGTCATCTGAAAGTAGAAAAAATCTATGCTGATGCAAAATGAACATGGAAACTAAAAGTTTCGAAAACAAGGAACTTTCTTTCTTGCCATAAATTGACAATGATAATCATTGTACGGCAACGTCACCAAGTTCCCTATTGGCCCAGTTCCACTAGCAACTTCTCGACTCTACCCAATATGACTTGTTTGACTCTACTCCGTTTAGGTGGTTATCCATTACAATCGAGGACCCTCTCAATGTGGGTGAAGTCCTTGTGGCAAGACAGCTCAAAAGTCCTGTAATATCTGTAGAGACTTGACTATACAGCACATGCGATATGAGTCAGACTGGTCAAATAACCTTTTGCTGATGTATTGTCCTCTGAAACGCTCCTGGTGTGAGAGGGTACCAGGCGAAAAGCTTGGCGTAGTGATGCTTCTGTCTTTGGCGGAACCGACAGGTTAAGTTGCTTCTTTCTTTAAATGTAGGAGCACATACTGCAGAGAGGATAGGAACTAAACCTTAAGTATAAATGTTTTTACTGTTGGTATCAATCAATACTGATACCAACGTTGGTATTGATATCAATATTTAGATAAATCTGCTCAGCTCTAAAACAGTCTGAACAAGTGTTAAAGTTACCAGTTTGGTCACTGACGTAATAGACCATCTTCATCATTAAACTGTAGAAATATTCCGTTTTATTATGAAGTGTTTGTTCTTTGATTTTATTTAATCTCTTTACCCCTGATGGGAGGTGATCTACTGTGTGCACTTAGTTTAAGTTTTCAAAAGGTTTGTTGTTGTCGAAGCTTATCTAAACACTACTCAGTATGTGACCATGAAAAGAGAGTATTTAAAACTAATCTAAAACAACTCCAGCTTAAACAGATTCATCGTGGTTTAAGCAAATATGTTATACTGGAATTTTACACCTCATCATTTCTGCGAGCAAGGTCCAAAACATTTCATGCTGCAACATGCAAACAGAAAATCTGACAAAGTAAACAACTGTCTGATGTTGAAGTATTGTGGAGTTTAAATCCATAATGTAGCTGTTGCTCAAACCGCTATCAGTTAATTCTGCTTTACTGTCAAAGATTCATCTCATCTCATGGTCCCCTTTTATTTTGTGCTCAAGATTCACTTCTCATTCTGCAAACTGAGCTCTCTGACTGCAGGTAAGACAGAGTCCACTTCAAAAACTGAAATATTCCCTCATAAAATATACCCACAAAGAGTTTGTCCTTGGAGATGGAATAATTTGTAAAGACACTTCTTCATGGTTTATCATAGCATACAGCATTAAATTCTTTAAAATGCTGCCTACAAAACAGTGTTGACCATTACTGGGAGTTCTTTTCAATCATTTAAGTAAATTACCTTATATTACCTCATGTTTTACAAGAGGGAGCTGCCTCTGGGCTCCTGGGGCACCGGACCCTTTGCTTGGGCTGCCTTGGATGGCTGGTCCCTGGTGGGGCCAGCGGCTGTTGATCTTGACCCACTAGGGCCTGTGCTTCAAGATCGTGGGGGCCTCTGCCTGGGGCTCTCCCTTGTCACCTACCGGGTGGGGCTGGAGTCATCTTCAGGGTGGGGTAGCTTGGGTTGGTGCTCTGGGGCTGCTACTGATGACCCGGGTCTCTGGGCTGCCCTGGTCAGAACATGACCTCTGTGACATTGAATAGGCTCGTTGGTATGTTCATGTCTTGGTTCACGGTTTATGTTCTTGTTTCTTGTGTTTGGTTTTTGTCATGTTTTTGGTTTGAGCTTGGTTTCTTCTTCTGTGTTTTTTTGGATTCTGCTCATTAGTTCATCTGGTTTGGCTTGTTCATTCACCTCACCTGTGTCTTGTTAGTTCCTCAGTGTTTATTAGCAACCACCACAAGACTGTCTCAAGAGCAAAGTAAGTGACACCCTTTAAAGAAGCACTAGGGCATTTAAAGATTGTGAGCTGCCCTCTAACAGTGGTTATTTTGGTTTCCATCTTACTGTGAGCTCCAGTCAGGAAGCCGGTCTAATGTTGACTCCTGTCTCATCTCTTGCTCAGTCCCTTTCTCTCTTTATTTTCCTCTCATCCTCTGATAAATGAATCTGCTATGGCTTCAGAAGGACCAGGATGTTAATATGCAGTTGTTGTGTCACACAGCAGAAAAAGCGAAAATCAGCTGTAATGTGGCGCAGCATCTCGGAAGTAAAGGTTGGGAAGTTTGGTTTCTCAGCTTCGGGACACTGATTGGTAACAACAGCCCCAGAAATGCACATAACAAATGTCCTGTGTCATCAAAATGAGTCAGGAACGTAGAGTGTCATGGTCAGAATGTGACATAGTGCCCCTTTAACACACAGAGGGAGAGACAGCAAGGCGTGGACTTGAAGCTGAAGTTATCAAAATAATCATAAATAACATTTTTTTTATATATATATTAGATCTTCATTGTAAAGAAATTGCTCTTTAAAAAAGCCTTTTTTTTGTTCTGTTTATAATTTCAAAACACATCAAACTTTCATTTACAGATTAATTTATAGATTTTAATGTAAATAAAATATTGACATGTATACATATCACATCCAGCACACAGGACGAGGCATCACTGAGATAAATGTAAAAACAACTTATTTGCACTCACTGATATTTATTTGTGTACTTGCAATTTAAACACAACTCTTTTTGTTACATGTTCCATTTTCTGGTCTCTAACTATATACCTTAGATATCTTTATGCAAGTAAATCATGCTAATGGAATAAGAAAAAGAGGGACAAATGTGTAAAGAAAAGGATTTCGGCCAGAGCTGCCATGAAATGACTGATGCAATCTAAAAATAACTCAGAGTTATGAGGTCTGTGTTCTCGACTGTTATAACCCTGACGTGCTGTAAAACTGCGACTTCTGAGGATGGCTGAAACTCAAACAACCCACATCATATTGTTTTTTTTTAGTATGCAGAGCAAACTAAAGGAATAATTCAGCACATTAAAATAAGATATGATACAATTTTGTTCTTTAAAACACCGCCCAACTTTTATTACGACAAGCCTCTTTCAGTTTTCACTGGATGGAAAAAATTTTACTACATCATGTACTCGTCTGTCTTGATGAGAAGAGGTGGGTGGCTGGGAAGTGCAACACAATATTACTTTGAGTAAAACACTTTTCCATTGTCGCGATGCACATTTACATAATAGAAATTACGATAATTAAAGTTCTTTACCAAGGACTAAACAATTTTATGTAAAAAAAAAAGTAAAACTGTAGAAAACGTGAAGCACTTTTATAATCCTTGATGCAAATTTACATTTGCAACAGCAAAACATTTTTATAAAGTTTTGAGTACATGCTGAAACTCCTTTTCAACAACAAAGCAACTTTACAAGGATGTGAAACACTTTTACAAGAGGCTGAAAATTACATGGAAAAGTCAATGAAGAGGAATGTTAACACAAAGTTAAATTAACGGTTGAAGATGAATGAATATGAATTTGTCATATTTCATAGGTTTCCTAATCGATTTTTTTTTTTGTATAATTTTTTGGAGCATCAATTTGTTGAGTAATTTTTATATTTCTGTATTCATTTTTAATTTTGGTAGTTTTGGTCCTCCAAAACAAAGTGCACTCAGCGGTTGAATGTATCATGCTGATTAAATTATAAACAAACTAAATGCTATACCAGTGCATCTGACAGTATGTTATAAGTTCATCATTGTAGAAAGTACATTTGTATTCCATGGCTCCAGAAGTACGGCGTTTATCTCATTATCTCCCACACTTTCCATATTTGTTCTGCACCACATTAGCAGTTCCAACAGCAACAGACACTGACTTTAAATAGTAAAATATGTGCAATTAGGTGGCTAATTATGTGTGTGCGTGCTCGAACAGCAAGGAAAAATGGTAAATACTAATGGCAGAGTTGGATTTTATCTTTCTTAAGGTACTGCTCTGGAAAAATCTGTTTGTTGTACTTTCTTAATACTATTTTTAATTAATAAATTGTTCAATGTGCCACTGATTGTTTAAAAGCTAACTATAAGACACATTTTTTAAGATATGATAAAGGCAGCAAAAAAGCTTCTCATTTTACTTTGATTTGATCTCTCCCTGACCTTGAAAGAAAAGTTTGGTTTGATCAGACAGTGTTTTGTGACCAACAGATAAATGGGGGTTAACTTTGCTTGATCTATGCTTCTACAACAGCATATGCATACAGTACTGAAATGCTTGCATGAGTTGTACAGTTAATGAACCCACTACCCTCTGTCTAACACTGTTTTTTATAGCCATGCCATTAAAATAGAGCCCATATCCCCTGATCATGCATAGTGGTTAGCAATTAACTCCTGACCCATCATTTGAGTCAGATTGTTCAGCCTCCGCACATCATGTCGCTGGACTTTTTTAGCACTTTGCAGAAGTAGATCTGCTTTTAAAGGTTAAGATGTGAAATATTACTTGCCATCATGGTTATAAAAAGATATGACAGTTTATGAAACAAAATCATCAGAAGAGAAGAATTTTCTTTTTTTTCCTCCCAGTTTTCAAATTATGGGCTGTTTCAAATCAACCAGGGTCTTCCTACTGTTTTCTGTGAGTGATGGCAGTTAATCTGCATTCAAAGAGGTAGACTCATTTGTGCATTCTGTGTTCCATCCATCCATCCATCCATCCATCCATCCATCTATTTTCTATGTCTGCTTATTGCAGTTCACTGTAGGTAGAATTTCAAGTGAACAGTTAACCGAACATGATTATCTTTGTCAGGGGGGATGCTAGAGGGTCAGCAGCTTCGATAGCTCAGGGAGCTAGCCACGGAAGTCATAGTGGTCAGATACCAGGATCCAGAGCAGACAGTTAGCTAGAAATGGTAGAAAAGACATTGACCCCCCCTACTACCACATCAAGCTCCATATGGACCTTTTTGAACTTGTTTTAAATATTTCCTCTTGGTGAGCCACATTATTAATGTAAAGATGTTTTATTTCTCATGTCTCTTTAATGTGACCACAGTTATCACAGCAGTGTATGTGGGTAAATGTGTTAGGGAGGGGAACAAAATGATTTCCTTTCTGATAAAGTCTTGCCCACGATCTAATGTGTCAAGTCTGATGAGATTTGACTGAGCAAGTCTAACCCTTCGTAAAGGTCTAGCTCCGCCACTGGTCTTTGAACTTTGGGAAGAAGTCAGAGTACCTGAAAAGTACCAATCCATGCAAAGAGAGAACATATAAACGACACACAAGAAGGCTTCGAAGGCCCTGCACAACAGCAATGAGCCTATCAAAGATCTTACAACATATTCCATCTCAACTACTCTAGCCTCCTCAAGTGAACATCCCACAAATTCAGCTTAATTTTGACTTATAAAATGTATCGCAGTAATAATATTTACCTTTGAGAGTACTGAAGATGTAAAAGACTGTTCGTCAGCTTCCTCATCACAGGCTGTATGTCAGGATGAGGTGTGAACTCTTTAGAGGGTTGGCAGATGTTTGAACTGAATGAAGCTTTGATAGAGTACTACAGGATAACAGCATTTACTCTAATTTAACATAGAATCCTTTAATTGTTTTTACTGTTCATTTAATCTTGATGAACTTGATCCAGGGAGTTGATGACAGTACATCTCAGTCTTTGCTGTTTCACATCATTTTCAAAAGAACGTTCAGTTTCTCCATGCTTTCATTTCGCCCTTTTAACTTTTGGGATTTTTCTTCTTAACTGTATCCTCACTTTCTGAGCTCCAGCATCTGAACTTCAAAGCGGATATGAATTCAAGGCAAAGTGTTTTGAAGAGATTCTTGCTAACTTGTTATCTTCTTAAAGAGGTCTGTTGCCTCTAGAATCAAAGACCTGGCAGAAGCACAGCATCTGCAGCACACATACACCCACGATGGCTACTTTCATGTGGTGGAAAAATGAAATAGTTTGATTTCAAACCTCTAAACAATTGTAAAATAACTTAATTTCTCATTTCTCTTGCGACTGCGCTTTCTGCATGCCTTGGACATTGTTTAGCTTCCAAGATTATAAAGATATGAATTTGTGTCTCCCTCACATCACATCTTATTTACCAATAAAATTAATTAGTTTTTCAATGAAAATTAATCCTTTGATTAAGAAACATTCATTAAGTCACCTCAAAAATGGCACGTTTGAATGTGTAATGGATGTGCCAGTTAATTTCTATGAAACAGGATCATTTCTTATCCTGTAATTATGCTCTGCATACGTAATATACATCCAATGACAGCAATTATTCAAAATAAATAGGACAAAATCATTCAATGATCACGTGGGCCTAACATATTCATATTTGTCTTCTTTTGTTTTTAGCATAATTTAAATGAGTCAAGACAGCATTAGCGCTGTCTTTTTAAAATTTTGGTCATTATTACAGCTTGTAGTTAAAATAAAACACTCTCAATAAATTCAGAAAACAATTACAGTTTATAGATATTCATGACATCATGAAGCCATATTTGCCAAATATATTGTGTGTTTTACATTGACAGGCAAAATGGATTTATGTCTGTTCAGATCTGGAGAGTAATTTTCTTCATACAAATTCAAGCGATGGGGAAAATAAAGGTTTCCAACTCCCCTCGCTTCCATTAGCAGAACAGCCTGTGTTGCTGCCACTAACTGCTGACTGCTGGAAAAAGACCAAACCAGTGGCCCAACATACGATCTACTTAAAACTACCAGAGTCCAATTCCTGATCAGGAAACAAATGACTTATATGCAGCTTTCAATCATTCCTGCACACTGGGCAGCCAGAGCAAACGGCTTTTCATCTTACATGGGAATACCAAGGAATGTTTGGAGTCCACTCAAATATTTTATTTAAGCTTCAAAGTGACTCTGTGGTGGGACACAAATACACTGTCTGGCCCAAAAAAAAAGGTGCCACCCAAAAAAGGTCACACTAACATGTTCTTGGCCCTGCTTTTAGCTTTGACTACAGCAACATTTGCTGCTTTGGCAAAGTCACATGATTTATTTCCATCCAGTGTTGCACCAAAAAATCATGCTTATGGTTGATCCTACTCACAGCATATCTAAATCATATATCATATACAATCATATAAAAATCAAGTGTGATCCAGTGATTCGTAGTGAATTACATTATATACAGATTGCTGTGGGCCACAACAATTTCCAAAACAAACAAACAAACAAAATGGTACTTTTAGTGTCATTATGTTGTGGAAATTTACTGCAACTATTCAATAAAAAAAATGAAAAATTGCTAAAAAAAAAAAAAAAAAAAAAACAAGAGAGAGAAAAGAAAGCTGCATTTGTTTTTATATCTCTATTTAAAAATATTAATAAGATCTTTATCAATTTTAGCCATGTATTAAGAGCCATTGTGGAAGGTCCAGAGAGCCACATGTTGAAGACCCCTGATTTAGTGTTTGTAAACCAAAACTTACTTCCTTTTACTTCATATAGCAATAGGCCTTCTTTTAAAGGAAAAAAAAAAAAAACTTTTTGCACATAACAATGCAATTAATTGTAATTTAACACATTGTTACACTTCATGTGATTAATTGTGATTAAAATTTTTAATTGTTGCCCAGCACTAATTATTATATTTTGTAATAGCTAGTGTATTAAAAAAGCAAACAAACAAACCAATACATAAATAAAATGGTGGCACACCGAAGAAGTTAGGGCACCCAAAGGGCTGAGAGCGGCCCTGGTGATTTCGTCTTTCAAACTTTCCATTTCATCCTTTTGCCTTCCTGTTTCAGGAGTGCAGACAAACAAAGATGGACGGGACATAGGCTGGAGACGACGGGATGTTGCACATTTACCTACGAGAAGACAAATTTAGCTTCAATTGCACGTCCGTTAACAACAGACTAACGTGAAGTGTCTGGTCCCGGGGCGTAATAACATTAAACCACTGCAGTTTGCTGCATTTTTATTTTTCATTAATAAATATATATAGAAAATTAGAGCAGCCTACAATAAGTAGACTTTAGTGAACGAGTAAAAATTTTGATACCACTGACAAAGTGCTGCTACACAGCTGGGAGCTGAGAGTACTTGTTCATTACATATTTATTGTTTTAACACTTCAATTTTACTTCTGAAAGCAAATATATCATCTGCTCACGTGTGTCGATTGAGTTTCAGTTAAATGGATGTATTATCAAAGGAAAAGACAAGTCTAAGTATAAAGGATTAAAGCATTCATTTAATACATCTCTGCACTGCTGCTTTCATACCATACCTCCTCATGCTAACCCTAGCAAAAAAAAAGAAGAGAAAAAAAAAAAAAACCTTCTGCTTCCCCCGGTTATTGGTTCGTCCTAAAAACC
>JBAFSZ010000020.1:24353214-24364936 GCA_036919955.1 Melanotaenia pygmaea | reverse complement strand
TATATTTAAGCTGTGCTGCTTGTAATCAATCTTGAAGATGCCAAACACTTCCATCATAATTGGAAATGTGTCATTGAGTATCAGTATACTTTGTAAGGGCTGTGCTACCCATAGAATTTGTTTATATGATTTAACAAGATGATTAATCTTGTATCATAGTGAAGAAAAGAACAGTAATGAGACCCCAACACCAGATCTATCTTGTCTCATGTCTGACCTGTAAATTGGAGAGGTGGGGGGTTGAGCATGCAAGTAGAGGAAGGTGACAGTAATGAGAAGAGGGCTGGGTTGTAAATGAGACATCCCGTCCAATGCACTGTTGAAGCATTGTGGGGAAAGAACACCAAACAGCAGTGTGCATGCACTCCTCCAACAAGCTAACATTGCATTGGGGAGGACTTTACATAAAGGTCATGTGCTGATTGGCTGATAGTTAGCTGGAGCTAAGTGAGAAAACCCATAAAAAATAACAAAGGGGCACTTTTGAAAAGCTCCTGCCTCCATTATTATAAAACGGTTTCACTCCAGCACAAAGTCGATCTTAATCCAGAATGACTTTTGTCTTTTTCTTTTCTTTTTTTTTTCTTTTTTTGTCTTTTGAATCACAAAGCTTCGTGACCAAGAACCGCACCAACCCTAGTAGAATCCACCTGATTGTTCAACATATTTTATTACTGCCCCCTGGTGGCAAGGCAAGGAAGTTGAATTAGAATGCAGATTTCACGGACAAGACATGCTTTACATAAAAGAAAGTGCAAAAGAAACATTAAGAATTACTTTAAAAACAGAAGCAAACTAGAAAGAATAAAATAAACAGGAACAGAACAAACTAAAAGAGAGACACAGACAACCGAATACGCAGTGATTTATGTATGATGCAAACAGACATCAAGCTGAAATACAGAATCATCACCATGAGTATTAATGTATGTGAGAAAAAATATTCAGAATATAAAACGAAAACAAAAAACTCTCATTGTTATTGAAAGCAGCGGCAAATAAAATGTATTATATTTATTACTTATTATATTAGAAGAAAATATGTGATTTAAAAAGGTTTGGAGCAGGCTGAAGGTTTTCTGGTAATTTGTTCCAGATATCAGGAGCAGGAAATATTAAATGTTTAGTTTGAACTGTTGGCATGGAAAGCAAACTTGTCCCAGATGATCTTTGAAGTCTCAGTGGTTCAAATGGCATCAGCAAATCAGATGCATACTTTGGACCAGAACCATTCAGATCCTTACACCAGCAGCAATCAATCAGTTCTTTGTCTCAAAGGCAGCCAGTGTATATATGTGAAACAGGAAAAAATTCATTCCTTTTTCTGGTCTTTGAGGCATTAGCCGCAGTATTCTGGAGTGGTTTCAGTTGTCTTTAAAGAGACCTGTAAAATGATGATTACAGAAGTCAAAACCACTGAAAAATCATGCTGAGCCATCAGTCCCCTAATTCCAGATATTTTATCCAGGTGGTAAAAGGCTGATTTCTTCTTTGATATGACTGTTACGATTAATTTCAGAATCAAAAATAACACCAAGCTTTCTGAACTGATCTGGTAGTTTTAATCTTGCTGACTGAAGCTGGACACCAATCTTTGGACACTGAAACCAGTTTTAGCTTTATTTTGCTGAAGAAAACTCTGGAATATCCACATAATGATTTGACTGAGGAACAAACAGACTTTGTCTTGGACCAGAGTCCACTGGTCAGGCGATAATATATAGCTGGATGTCATCAGCATAATTATGGTCAGCTCTTTTTTTTTCCATAATCTGAGTTATAGTGGGAGCATGTAGCTGCTTCAGGCCCAAAATGGAAAGTCATCATGTTACAACCGAAAGTGGTTCTGATTCTCTGAATTCAGAGCACGTTGTGTCCCACAGATTTACCTTCAAAAATAAGTAGGTCCCCACTGAACAAATTTACTTTTTCTTTCAATATAAAATAGATGAAAAAGCCTCTAACCACAACCTTTTTCAGCAAAGACATTTATTTGCCTTTATGCTTTATGTGTTGACCTATAGATGCATTTAGCTAAAATCTTCAACCCCGCAACAGAAAACACTGTTACGGGGCTGAAGGTTGGACTATTCTTTGTCCAGCCAGCTCCTTTTCACTACAGTTTATTTCATGTTGATTATTTTCAGTTATCGGATGGCCAAATCACCTGCAAAGAGGCAAAGAGAGTACAGGGCGAGAAGAAATAGAGATTCAGAGAGAAAGAAAGAATACTTCAGGAAACGGTGTGAGCAATGTAAAAGAGATACTGAAGCCCAGAAAAAGAAAATAATCATTGACCTGTGTAAGAGAGCTTAAAGACGTCAGTGGCAGAAGGCTAAAGAAACTCATCACTCCTGACAGTGAGATTTAAGATGCAGTTCAAGCCAGACCAGTGTCCTCGTGGAAAGGGAAATGTGTGGTTAGAAATAAAGCTTGGTTTTCGTTATCATTGTTGTTGCTTCATACATGATCTGATTCTTCTAGTAGCTTCTAAGAAATGCAGATTGGTAGAAAGCTGTTTGGATTTACTGTTTTTAGTAGTGTACACAGATATGCATTTGTGGGCATGGTTGGGGGTGTTGGAGAGATCCAGCCTGAGGGTTGTTTGTTTTAGTGAATTAATTAAAACAAATTTCAGTTTGATTAAATCTTATGTCTTTCTCTCAACCCTGTTACAGTGTGTTCAACCCTGTGACTTGGTATATTTTCACCCATTTTTCGATAATAATGACAAATATTAGATAAATGTTTAACTGCATGCAAAGTTAAGAGGACAAGTAGAAAATATATGAAAACCTAATCTAATGTTTATGTTGAAGGATATTTTCATGACTTCTAAAGGTTGCTTGTACAATAAGTTACCATATCCTACTTGACAGTCAAATTGTTTTCTTCAATAAGTTATTTTACACAAAGGACAGGTGACTGCCAAGGCACTGGGAGGATAAGCTTTAATATGTTTTAGAATTATACTCATACAGGATTAAAACTGTCCTTTTCCAGGGTTGAATTTAAAACAACTTAAGTGACACAGAAATTCATAATAATGTTTTTGATTTCATGCCAGATGTGGGAAAACATATTTTCTCAGAGGTTTAATAAGTCCCTCAGCAGATAAAATGTTCAGAAACACATTTTAATTCAAAAGAAACATTTTATGCTGCTTCAATAATGATGGGTGGCTTTGCACATTTTTCAGCAGAAAATCATTACAATAGAAAAAAAAATATCATATTGTAATGATTTTTTTTTTTTTGTGCTTGGATTTTTACACATTAACTTAGTAACACGGTGGATCACAGTTTTATTATTCTAATGATTATGAGGTGATCATTCATAAGAAGCTCCTGTGCATGAGAATGATGGAAACTGCTCCCATCACATGACCTCTTACTGGAAAAATGATCAAGAGAAATGGAAATTCTCCAAATGCCTCCAGCATGCTGTTAAAAGAAGAGCTGATGCAACATGGTGGTAAAAATGCTCCGTTCTGAGCTAATTAGAAACGCTGTGTGTCACGTCAAATTCACAATGAGCAGAAATGTTTCAGAAGACAAGCTTTTTTCTGTTAAACATCATATTCTTTCCCACATCCAAAACAAACCTGTCTCAGCACAAAGAAAGAAATGAAATTGTTTTTTTTATTTATTTTTTTTTTTGTCTTCAAGGTCAGAGGCTGATGTGTTACTGAGCTTATTGAATGTGTTGTTTTAAAATCAGGAGGCTCTTTTATGTCAGCTGAAGATGTTTCTAAAAATGATGTAAGGACGTGTGATGATTCAAGTGTTTAATTTATCTCTGCTGTCTCCTTCTGGCGTTAAGAGTCAGAATAAAAATGAGATTATTCAGTTCATCCTGTTTTGTAGCACCCGTCTTCTTCTTTTATTTGATATTCATCAAATTAAACTTCACCGACTCCAGAAGTGTATGTCTGGCCTTAAGCAAATGTACACTCCCCTCAGATATCTTACATTGTTAAACATCATCCATTCGTAATGCTTAATGAATCAGGGGTTCTCTCATCTAACTCGACCTCAGCATGTTCACCAACATACCTCCGAGAAAAAACAGGAACTCACTGAGACTATAATTATCTCCTAAGTGGCAGACCATATCATCATGTCGCAGATCTGGAGCTAGACTTTCCCTGTTGTGGCTGGAGAAATGATGATGTCAGACCTCTTTCATGACGGATTTGTATGTATTATATGATTATTGGACATTAGTGCAAATGCGACTCATCAAAGAAGACCCAGCTCTTTGATTCTGAGAATGACAACAAGACATGCTTTAGAGACCTTTGAAGCATTTTCTAAAATTCCAAAATGGATATATCCAGACATTTAGTGTTAGATGTTGAGTTAGATGACAAAGGAGGCATCAGCCACTGACAAAAGAGATCCAAAAGTACAGAGAACAAAGTCAAGAGATGTTAATGTGGGTCTTGAAAATATTTACATTTCAGAAAACCTGATTTAACATCATGTTTGTTATTGTAATAGTCAAAGTTAAGCTTTTAGACCCAAAATAAGATAAAAATGAAATTATGTGAAATATCTTGCAGCCATTCATAATAAATCCATAACAAACTGTTAAAATAAATAAAACAAATAAAACACAAAAGATACAGTTAGATTGTGTTAAATGCAAAGAAAGAAACATGAGATTATTTGTACCAAATGACTCCAACTTACAAACACTTCCAAACTCACCTTTCCGCAGATCTTATTGTTACCATCATTACTGTTGAAAAAAAAAAGGAAAACCCTAAAAGAAAGTGGTAATATTCCTGGTGCCAGAAAAATACTGTAAAGAAACAAATAATAATAATTCGATGTATTTTTACACTTCTTCTATTTTCTTGTCTGTGAGATAACAGATTTATTTTACAGCGTCTACTGTTTATTCATAAGTAGCATCTATCTAACTAGTCAGATCTTGTTTGATGGATTTTATTCAACAGTTAAAACAAACAGACAAAGCAAAGCAAAACTAGTTAAGATGGCTGGTTGTGATGTGCCAATGGGTCTGATTGTTTAGTGAGTTGTTGGGGTACATGCACTGCAGTCCTTAATTAGTCTGGAGACAATACCTGAGCATGGCAAATGAGGGTGAAGAGCTCCAGCCTCTGTTCTTCGGCTCTTGCAGACGTTTTCCACCCAGCGGCTCAGTAAAATGTTAGTAAAATGAAGTTTAGTGAGCGAGGTAGAGACTGAGCATAGCGGTTAACCCTCTGAAGCATTAACTTCCAGTGAACAAGTGTCCCAGGATAAGTAGCTGCTTTATGCTTTTTCTGCTGACCTTTTCACGTGCTCAGCACTATTGCAGATTTGTTCAATTACACATGGTACTGATCGGAACTTTTTGGACCATGCCCTGCCTCCTGGCTGCTCTTTATTAAATGTACCCTCTTCCTCCAGCTGTAAAATACATGTAATAACAGCATCTGTGTAAGAAGTCAAACTGATGCTGTCTGTAGATTCTCTTGAACATCTGTATCTAAAATGAGACTAGATCGGTGCCATCAGGAGTGATGTTGATGCTCCCTGGTTGGACCTTATAATTAATATGATGAAGATGAAAATCATGGTTAAAATTTACCTGATTATATGTATTTTTTTTTTCAGTGCATGTGACACATACACATGTTGGAGGTATTAAAAATGTGTATTCTGAATATTAAGCTGTTCTTGTAATGAAGAGATTCCCACCACGACAGACAACATAATAACAACTTCCACCTCCACCACTTATTAAGATTGAAGGGTTTAATGTGTCACATGAAGTTCATGACCTGAGCTTGAACTCATCAGATGAACTCATTTTAATGTTCAGCTGTGTTTTTCATTAGTTGTGTGTGCATCAGCTTGGGTACAGCCCCTCGCATCTCAACTCATCACCAGTCTGAGCTCCGACACAATGGCAGCCACACAAGGCAGTCTCCGTCTAGATTTTACTTTAAATGATGATCATTTTTCTTCATGTGACATTAATTTAGTTTCAGCCACTCAATGAGGCTTTTTGATGCACAGTAATTGCACAGCACATTTTACAAGAAGTCAATTTGAGATTTGCATGAAAAATGGCAGCGAGTCATGGTGGAAGGGTTTTGCAATAAAGAGACAAGTGATTGAAACTGAGATACTCGTGAGTGGACGGGGTTTGGGCTCAGAGGGGCCGTGTGCGATAGAAATTAAATACAAATGGGGAAAAAAGTAGAATTAGTCTGAAAGCGTCTGGAAAAACTTTTATAACGTCATCGCAGATTTAAAAGTAAACACTGAAAAGCTAAAATATTTAAATGCATTTAACTGTGCGGCTCACAGTGAAGGTTTTCTTTTTTATCTGACAGGCAACATAACATCTTAGTAGCAGATTAATGTCTTTTTTAATAGCTAATAAATGTCAAAATTATTAATTGATGCTGAACATTCATTAGGTTGCAATTACCTTGACGTCAGTTGTGCAGAACAGGATGACTAATCGGTTTGTACTCTTTATCTGCATTCGGTTCAATGCTGAGTTTGGATAAAATATTTAAAAAGGCTTCAAAGGTCGAGGTGAACCCAGATGAGGCTTTATTTCAGGTGGATAATGTAACCTGGACTCAGAGCTGAGATGCCAAAACAACCAGAAAATGCTTAATCTTGTCATGATTCATCCTGCCACAGTTTCCACATGAATGGAACTAGAGCTGTTGGCTTTGACCCTGATGCTGCTACCTTAGATATTACACACATGTCATTCATGCATCCATTTACTCTCCCTGATGAGCTCTGAGAAACACACCTGTTCATGCAATTTTGCTTCAGCGAACTGAACTTTGCACAAACCCTTCACTTATCAAACATCTCATTGGTTCAGAAGGTAGAGAAGTAAGTTTGGGGCAACATAGATTGGTTGGTGACATCTACTTCTATGGCCACCCCTTACTTTATTTATCCAGGGGTCAGCATGAAAAACATATAGTGCAGAAGATCTTCACAGACACTAGCAAGCACCAGGCCTGACATATAGTATCTTAAAATGACAAGGAGACCCTTAGCTAAAAGACTCTATCAACCATTACCACCCAAACCAAACACAATGCAAACCATAAGCCATTATATAGGAATGAAATAAAAACATGAGAACTGCTCTGTCCACTTCGGCACTTCGGCTAATTTCTCTGCTTCAAGCAAACCACACAAACAAGGAGTCACATGAAAGCAAAGACTGCTGATTACAAAGATTTCTGTCTTGTCACTGTGGGACAAAAACAATGACAATTTGTAGCCAACACAAAAAACACTAAGTAATAAAACATGTCTTACTTTTGTTGTTTTGTGGTCAAAAGTTTTATTCCACCTTAAAACAACTCTGCTAACGTTTTCCCCTATGACTCAGTATTTACTCTTCCTATGATAGACTATGTTGTGGTACTTTTGTCTGGATCCTTGTGGTGAATTTGGGGATTATCCCTCAATTCTCCTGACTGAAAATTGATAGCTGTGTCTATCATCAAAATTGGCTAGTGGAGTCCTAAGACATTTACCAAATACCTCTAATTAAACTAATGTAAATCTGCTCAGGTTTACCCTTTTTATTTATATTTTTGCACAGTTTTTCTTCTGATGTTACTTGAATAATTCCTAGGACTATTTGACTAATTCTTGGATTAATTGGGCTGGTATCCTCTGATTTTCACTAAAAATAATATGCTTATATTTTATAAAGAGATAACCATTTGTATTTTCTACTGTGTTCCAGGTGAATTTCCTCCGACAAAGTAATTGATTTGTAGTAATCACATATGTTTCCACTTTCATTTCATACCAATGGTATATAGCCCATGTAGCTGGGAAGACATTTTTTAGTTTGGGTGTGTAAGTTAGATGAGAGGCAGGGGAAATTGTTGTCATCAAGAAAAGGTTAAACCATCTTTAATTTAAAATAGGATTTTTAATTTTTCTACACTTTTTTTGGAACCAGGACTTTAGTTCAACACATTTTTAAAGCTCAGGAGTGCAGATCAGTCACATCCAGCTTCATCTACAGGAGGATGAAATCTGCAAAAGATGCAACGGATACAAACGCTGAGACAATGCATGCAGAAATATAACAGCAAATCATAAATAATAGAAAAAAACATTTGGCTTGCAGGTAGATTGAGTTTAGAGTTAGAGCTAATAGAAAGGATGAAAATATGACTTTAACAGTGGAGCAAGACCATCCTTCCAGACAGCACTTCATTATCAGGCCTTAAAGAATTATTAAAGTCGAGCTTTGAGCTGTCAGAACAGACTATAACAAATGATGAGATGATTCTAATCATTCATTTTCTTCTGCCCACTGATGTCTGAGGCTGCATTTAAAAATCTGAGGAGCTGGACTGAGGCATTATATTCTTCATCACGCTTAGGCTCCTAAAACATTTCACTTTCAAGTGACTTTTTGACTCTTAAAACCTGTCAAAAAGCAAACCCAAAGCTTTCAAATTCTCCTCATTCTGGTACCTTGTCAATCTTCAAATTGTGGCTAATAGGCTACATTCTGAGTCAGTGTTTACAAGGTTCAGGGTCAACGTGGTTGTATTTTAGGACAAATCATGAAAGTCTCCTAACAGAGCATGAGAGAAGCAAAATAGTCTGGAAGCTACAGTTCAAGTTCCATGTGAAAGTCTGACATTGGATTTAAATCTGCATCTTCTTGGAAAAAGTTCTGCACTTTGGGCAAAAACAGTATATTCCCAAACATCGACTTCCAGCATCAAATATTGATATGCCTAATGCCAACACCAACCCATATCTTGTGCCAAAGGATGGGAATGTTCGACCTTAAAGAAGCATGACTGAACTTTGGCAGATTTTCAAAGTGAGGCACTCCCTAATACAGCTAACATAGCATCCACCTTGCATCTGGTTTTGTCTCTGAGATCTCTCTAGCTAGTTAGTCCGTTAGACATTGACTGAACTGACTATTTGCTCCTTTATAACCTTTCAAATATTGATTTCAACCATTGCATCTTAAACATGTTGAACTGTATGAAATTGCTGATTTTTTGGTTGTTTTAGTATGTTGTCATAATGTATGTTGTAGTTGAATTTTCTTATTTTCACATGTACTGCTGTCCTCTTGGCCACATTGCCCTTACAAAAGATATTGAAACCTCAATGCGATTTTAATCTGGTTAAACTGAGGTCAAATAAAATATAATATAATAATAATAATAATAACAATAGTGTGATGTTATAAAAAATCTATCCATCCATCCATCCATTTTTTGCCACTTATTCAGAGTCGGGTCGTGGGGCCACATTCACCAGCTCATTCGGAGGGATCCCGAGGCGTTCCCAGGCCAGCCAAGAGATGTAGTCCGTCCAGAGTGTCCTGGGTCTTCCTCAGGGCCTCGTTCCGGTGGGACGGGCCTGGAACACCTCATCAGAGAGGCGTCCAGGAAGCATGCTAACCAGATGCCCGAGCCACCTCATCTGGCTTCTCTGGATGTGGAGGAGCAGTGGCTCTACTATGAGCCCCTCCCAGATTGCAAAGCTTCTCTCAAAGGGAGAGCCCGGCCACCCTCACTTTGGCCACTTGTATGCGTAATCTTGCTCATTCTTGTTCTTTGGCTCAGCTCCTTCTTCACCACGACAGACCGATGCAGAGTCCGCATCACTGCAGACACCACACCGATCCGCTTGTCGATCTCCCGCTCCATCCTTCCCTCACTCGTGAACAAGACCCCAAGATACGTAAACTCCTCCACTTGGGGCAGGACCCTATTGCAGACCCGGAGAGAGCACTCCACTATTTTTTTTGCTGAGGACTATGGTCTTGGACTTGGAGGTGCTGATTCTCATCCCAGCCGCTTCACACTTGGCTGCGAATCACTCCTGTGAGAGCTGAAGATCACGGCTCAATGAAGCCAACAGAACCACATCATCCGCAAAAAACAGAGACCCGATCCTGAAGCCACCGAACCGGATCCCCTCAACACCTCGGCTGCGCCCAGAAATTTGGTCTATAAAAGTTATGAACAGAATCGGTGACAAAGGGCAGCCTTGGCGGAGTCCAACCCGCACTGGAAACGATTTACTGCCAGCAATGTGACCCAAGCTCTGATACCAGTCGTACAGGGACCGGACAGCCTGTACAAGCGGGTCCGGCATTCCATATTCCCGGAGTACCCCTCACAAGAGTCCCTGGGGGACATGGTCGAATGCCTTCTCCAAGTCCACAAAGCACATTTAGAGTGGTTGGGCAAACTCCCATGCCCCCTCAAAGACCCTGAAGAGGGTGTAGAGCTGGTCCACTGTTCCACGACCGAGACAAAAACCACACTGCTCCTCCTCAATCCGAGGTTCGACTATCTGACGGACCCTCCACTCCAGCCCCCCTGAATAGACCTTACCAGGGAGGCTAAAAAGTGTGATCCCCCTGTAGTCAGAGCACACCCTTGGGTTCCCCTTTTTGAAGAGGGAGACCACCACCCCAGTGCGCCAGTCCAGGGGAACTGTCCCCAATGTCCACGCGATGCTGCAGAGCCGTGTCTGCCAAGACAACTCTACAGCATCTAGAGCCCTAAGGAACTCTGGGTGGACCTCATCCACCCCCGGGGCCTTGCCACCAGGGAGCTTTTTAACAACCTCAGCGACCTCAGCCCCAGAGATGGGAGAGCCAGCACCAGCCACCCCAGGCTCTGCTTCCCTAATTGGAAGACATGTTGGTGGGATTGAGAAGGTCTTTCCCTCCACCGCCTCACAGCATCCTGAGTCAAGGTCAGCAGCCCCCCCATCGACCACGACCGCCGAAACTGTGCTCCGCTTAGCCCGCCAGTACCCATCAGCTGCCTCTGGAGTCCCACAGGCCAAACAGGCCTGATAGCTTTCCTTCTTCAGCTTGACGGCATCCCTTACTGCCGGTGTCCACCAACGAGTTTGGGGATTACCGCCATGACAGGCAACGACGACCTTATGGCCACAGCTGCGGCCGGCCACCTCAACAACTGAGGTACGGAACACACCCCACCATCTGAGCCAACTCACGACCAAGTGGTTATCAGTTGACTCCGCCCCTCTCTTCACCCGAGTGCCCAGAAAATGCGGCGACAAAGTTCGACGACACCACTACAAAGTCGATTATTGAACTGCAGCCTAGATTGTCCTGGTGCCAAGTGCACATGTGGGCACTCTTATGTAAACCCCAACGAACAGGCGCCAAGTCGGGGGGCAATGAGCATGCCCACACCTGCTCGGCGCCTCTCACCAGGAGCAACTCCAGAATGGAAGAGGGTCTGTGCGTCGAGGTGAGTCCAACTATATCTAGCCGGAACTGTTCAACCTCGCTCACCAGCTCAGGCTCCCTCCCCTGCCAGAGAGGTGACATTCCACGTCCCAAGAGCTAGTTTTTGCAGCCAGGGTCCCCCCCCTCTGGCAGCCGCCCAGCTCACACAGCACCCGACCCATATGGCCCCTCCTGCAGGTGGTGAGCCCACGGGAGAGGAGGCCCATGTCCCCTGGGCAAAGGGCCGGCCACCAAGTGCTTGCGTCCGTGCCCCACCTTCAGGCCTGGCTCCAAAGGTGGGCCCCAGTGACCCATGTCTGGGCAAGGGAAAACTTGGTCCTTGCTTTCTCCTCATCATAGGGATGATAATAATAAAAAAAAAAATACATTAAATACTAGAACTATCAGACTGATCTAATATTCTCTGGGGGGGGGGGGGGGGGGGTTTCCCTTTTTTTTG
>JBAFSZ010000020.1:24324129-24338628 GCA_036919955.1 Melanotaenia pygmaea | reverse complement strand
CCATATGTGTATATATATATATATATATATATATATAGATATATATATATATATATATATATATTTCTTTTTTTATGCCCTGACTGCATCTAAAGAAAGAACAGAAATGAGTCATCATTCCAGTAGGTGGATCAACAACACAATTTCTGTTCATGGCTATATTCACATTACTTGGAGCAATGTCTGTTAACATTCGCTCCTAACACACTGTATTCCCATCCTTTTGGACATGAGTATACATCTGGGGCAAAGCTCAGTCCTGAACACCACTGAAACCTCATGGAGCAGGTCTTCAAAACAAAGAGATGACCAGCAGACAGCTGCTCATAGCTGATACCCTGAAAGCCCAAACCAGGATGTCCTGTTTGTTTGTTTATTTATTTATTTGTCTTTAAAATGTTTATTTCATTATTGTTTCAATAGTCAGACGTACAGCTGAAGCATGCTGAGCTCCCTCAGAGAGCCACATCTGTTCAGACATCATTTTCCAATTAACACACAGTAAACTATTTATGTTACAGCAAAACTACTTTTGTCTTCTTTTTTTCCCTACTTGTAAATGAGAAATTAATTTAATATTATGTTCTTAGATTTCTGCATTAGATGCACATGTCCCCTCAAGACTCTCTGTGCAGTTACAAAAACAGCAGATAGAGAACAAGCTTATTTGAGCTCATTTTCACTGTTAAATCTGTTTATAGACTAAACTCAGTTCCCACAAGGCTAAAACTCCGGATATATGTAAGCTAGCATATTAGGCCATGTTTTTAAAATATGCAGGGATGTATGGACTATAATAAGTGAAAATATATTTATTGTCAGGAAAATTGAGAGAAAAAAGAAATAAATGGGGACGTAGAATAATGACAAAGAAATCTCCCTCACAGGCTTTTTTTTTTTTAACTTTAATACTCGGTAAGCTGACTACAGAACTTTATAAAGGTTTTTGGAGTTGTTGTATCACGCTTTAAAAAATGAAATAAATAATAAATGTTGCAAAATGCAGGCAAATTTTTGAAAAGATGAAACATGGAGATTTTAGTCCATGACAGAATCGTCTTCCAGGGTAAGACAAGACAAGATCGTTATTTGCAGGACCAATGACGTTTCGAAAGAGTAGACTCCCAGATGCAACATTTATTTTACAAAATAAGGGTCAAGATATAATCGAATACAGATATGATACAGAACAGATTGTAACAGCATGTGAAGAAGACAGGACAGGATGACGAGGCAAGAGGCAGATGACGAGTGATGCTACGTAGAGGTGAAGGTTGTCTTTCTCACGTCTGAAGCCTTGCTGCCCACCTGCACCACATGACTGCCTCAGAAGGTGGTTCAGATCTTGCTGCAAGCCTCATCTGTGCCATGCCAAAAGTTGTTTCTGAAGGCTGGAGAAGTTGTTTCCAAAAGAGAAGTTTACCCAAACTCAGTTGAAAAACTATTGTTTCTTATTTAAAATCAATCACGGTACATAATTGTTCTAGTTACACAAACATAGACACACTCCCTTGCCTTCAGAAACGCTTTGAATGTTTCATGAAGCTCCATCTGAATAAATCTTATTTAACTGAACGAAAGGTGGTGCACTGGCATTAAATGACAAAAAAAAAAGTAAATAAGAGAAAGACATAAGACAATGCACAATAATCTGGAAAAGAATCTAGAAAAACACAAGTTTAATTAAGACAGAACATAATGGACAAAAGAAATCAAGGAGCATTTATAGAGAACAAGAAATGCAGGTGTGTCATGAACTTGAAATAGTTCTAAGCAGATGGAAACGTATAAAACTTCTGAGGCTTTTTTTCTAATTACACAGGAAAAAAGACACTCCCTACTAGCGCCATCTCGTGTTCTGATTCAACTATCGCAGACACAAACTTCCAAATGCTTGACATATCTTGTTGATTCCAGTTCCTGAGGTGCACGGCTGCAGAGTTGCTGCTTCCTCATGCACAACCCAAAAATGCTATATGTGTTTTTTTTCTAAACAGCAACCCTTGTGAGTAACGCAGAGTTGCCACCCAAACAAAAATGACCATACTGTGACAGTGTTATTTTAAAAACGTAAAACATTAACCTAAACCAGACAGTGCTGTCTCTTCGTGTTGGTTACTTTCATATCATATATTTCAGTTTTATTTCAGTTGTCAGAACCAAGCTAGGACCTGGGTGCAACCAGTCATAGATGTTAACCATGAGCAACACATACACATACAAAACACACAACCTGCTGTCACTACAGTAAATCAGATTAAAATAATTAATCTTTGACAAAAAGACCTACGATGTTTTTGCTTCACGGCATCTCCACATTTTGTGCCCTGATACTTCTAGATCACAACAACAAGCTCTGCGTACTTTAATTTCCAACAATGAAACATTTCTTTTTATTATCCTCTTAAATTGTATCACTTGCTGTCTATTGCGTGTCTTTTGCTGCTGTTGCGCTGCAATTTCCCTGCTGTGGGACAAATAAAGGTTATCTGAATCCGAATCTGAATCTGAAACATATCACATTTCACCTTTTATACAATTAAACACTTCATGTTTTTTAACAATAAATTATCAGGTTATAATGTCATAAGTTTCTTCATTTTCCCTCGGGTGGCAGCTCTACATTTCCAAAAGTGAGCATATGAGTCACTGAACCTAACAGTGCCTTGAAGCAGTCAAGATAAAATGAAAGTAACTAAGGCTAATAACTGGCTATGATCTTATTGATTAGTAACTTAAACAGCCACATTTGTCAGAAACAATCTAAACATCATTTAAAAGAAAAAAGTTCTGAATGAAATATGGCCAACTAGAGACAGCTGGTTCTAAAACACCTCCATATTTTGCTCTTATGGGATGAAAACAGAAGTTGTCCAACAGATTAGCTAGTTTTCATCTTCTTTCTTTGTCAAAACAAATATAAGAAGCCATGACACTTTTCCACACGGAAAGTAGTTGTAGTCAATAGTCACAGAGGACAAAAAGATGCCTCCACTGGCTTGAATTAATTTGCCTGTAAAGTGACCTGAGATGACGATGTTGTGAAGTGGTGCCATAGAAAAAAAGATATATTTAATTGGAAAATGAAACCCTTGAAAGAATAATCATTTTATAAAGCCACCACGTCAAATCTGAATCGTAATCAGATTGAATTGTCGTGTATCTAAAGATTCCCACCCCTATTCTGGAGCCTCTGTAATTCCCATCTGTAACAGGAAACAAGCAGAATGCAGAGGAAGAAAACCATTAAAAAATAAATAACTATAAAGAATATAATTATTTATAATAAATAAAATAAGAATAAAAAATTTACAAAAACTCAGGCTGGTGACCCAAAGACTATTAAACATCAGCAGAACCCATCCAGCTGTTCTGTATTCAAAGATGAGCAGAAACCATGCTACAGCAGTAGCTCAGGAGGAAGCACAGTTGTTCAACAACTGGAAAGTCGGTAGATCGCTTCCAGGCTTCCCCTGACTCCGTGCTGAAGTGCTCTTGGGCAAGACATTGAACATTGAACCCCAGATTCCCTCCCAGTGTGTCTATCGGGGTGTGAATGGGTGAATGTGTAAAGCGCTTTGAGTAGTCACCATGACTGGAAAAGTGCTATATAACTACTGTCAATATGCTATTTACCCACATGGAGCTTTTTTGTTTCATAGACTATTTTCATTTGCTGTTCAACTTCTAATTTTTGTTTTCTTATTTTGTTGCTTTTCACAAGTATAAAAAAGTGATGAACAAGAGATTTAAAACTTCCCAAAAGTCTGTTTCTGTTCTCCGTTGTATGGCAAGCGATGGGAGAAACAACAGGAAATTAGAGTGAATAAGATACACACTTTATACATTTAAAAAGTTCAGTGGATTTTGTGCTAAATATCTGAAACAAAATAATAATACACAACAAGCGGTGGTGATGAGCCTCGATACATGAAGTCCTGATCAGCTCTCTGTCCCTTTTGGCGGTTTTGGCTGAGTGGTTTGGAAAACGTTGCAGCGATGTGGGCTGCTGATGTGAACCTGGTGTGGTAGAGGCTTGTTTTGCTGCTTTGAGTTAAACCGGTTACATTCTCCACAAGAACTTGTTTTCTTGTTCTCGGGGACACAAGATTAAAAATGATGTCATTTGTTCTTTTTGTTTTTTGGGAACGTCTCACAGTTTGTTCCTGAAGCATCTGCCAAGCAGAACTTTGTCATCGTGGCCGTGGTAAACGTGGAAAAGTGTGAAGTGGAAAGTTGTCACTTTGCATTTCTAATGATGCAAGCTTTAATTAACTGTGAATCGAGGTGATGACAAAATACGAAAATGAATATGACACGTGGTAAATAAAGACACAGACACTGCTGCGTGCACAGCCCCGCCCAGTTGTGGATGAAGCTTCTTGTGGAGCATGAATTGACTGGACCAAAGCAAAACTTTTTTTCTTGTTCTTGCAACCTTGAAGACAAGAACAAAGTTCTCACTTCACACAGAGTTTGTAACAAGCTTGACTCATCAAACTCTGGTATCAAATTTAGCCTCATTCACAGCTGAACAGTCCAGATGCCTTGTAACATAATCCACTTGATAAGCAGTCACTGTAAAATCCAGTTGTGGCTTTTTTGAAACATGTAAGCAAGCAATGCAAAGAGACAGTCAGCAAACCAATCTGCCAGCAGCCAGCTAAGGATCGGCATCATTAGATAGAAATGGCACTAAGCCAGTCTGGGCTCCCTGTGGAGGTGCCTTGGTGGACCCGACTGCTTTGCTGCCCTGTAATCGATATCCGCATCACCGTTTCACCAAGCCAAAAACATTTTGACAAAATGTGGAGTGCTGTGTTGGGTTAAGGAGGACAAATGGAAAGTATTCAGTGTGGGTTTATTCTCTCCCTGCTGAGAAACTGAACACGTCTCCTCTAAAGCAGACAGATACTCTCACTCATTATGCCTAAGCATCGTTCACGCTGCACATGCTGGAGAAAATGCCAGCTCAAAGCGTTCCACACTCAGCTCTGAACCTTGAGACATCATTTGAAAACTAAATGTCCATATATTCACTTTCTTTTTTTTCTGTGCGCATCTCCTTTTCAGCTGCGAGAATTAGCTGTGAATTCCTCTCACGTCTCGCAGACTCTGTGACCTTGTCAAACAAACGGTGACAGGAAGTAGGTGGAGGAAGCTCTCAGCCACACAGATGAATGAATGACAAAATACAGCTACTGTCCAGATAAAAGGCCTTTTGTGTGTGACTCTGCATGTGGGCGTTCAGATGTGTTGCAGGACTTATTTTGCATGTTTTGCCTGTGCTCAGCAATTAAAATGCAGCTGAGTACAAAAACAAGAACGAAAAAATGTTCCTTTGTTCTTCTCTATAAATAGCAGGAGCAAGGTCCTTGCTTTACCTTTGTTTTGATCGTTGGCAAGGTTAGTTTGGACGCGATAAACAACTTCCACAAAAGAGTTTCAGATTGTTAGTTAATTTTACTTACCGGAGTCCCGTCTTTTCTCCTGACCTGGAAATTGTTTCCCTCTTCTGTAACAGGGGACTCCAATGCAACTTGAAATGCATGTTGAGGAGATAAAAGCAAGTAGAGAAGGTGCTTTCTGGAGGAGCTTAGCAAAGGAAACACAGCTGTGTTCTTCTTGGCATCGCTCTCACGCATCCTCGCTTCCAGGAGTGAAGATGTATTAAAGAGATGCAAGTGAGAGAAGGGATGAGATACATTAGTGTGATGAAAAGGGCCTGCAGTGCCTCCCAGTTATATGTGAACTGCCAGATTCCCCTACATTCACCATGTTGAAGGTAAAACTGATGAAAGCGTGGTGATATGGTTTTGCATCACCGATTCCTGCAGTGTTTCAGTGTGACTGGCACTGAAAGAAAAAACGAAACTTCCAGTTTTGCCATCAATTTTTCACATTAAAATCTACAGAAAACACAACATTTCTTTGGACCTTGATTCATAGAAAAAGAAGGTTTAAAATACTGAAGATAAGACATTAAAAGAACTTCATCACTTTATTTTAGTTGTCAGAACCAACCAAGCCTGGGCATAGGTGTAACCACTTTACATGTTAACCATGAGCAACACATGCACACAAAGAAAATTGGGCCCCAAGGTCAAGAAATTTAAGAATCCCTGATATAAGAGAGGGGGAATGGCATAGATTGGAGAGCTTTAAATAAATAAGCTAATTTTACAGGGTGACAAAATGGCGACTGTGTTGCTTCAGTAAGGTCTCTAATACCTGAGAGTTGGAGGAGATCTCAGGTCTGTTCCAGACATGTGGTGCATGAAGGATGAATGCTCGGTCTAATCTCTAGGAAATGTTTGTAGATTTGTAAAAGATCATATAGAACCCAGAGAGCAGCAGATCAGATATAAACCATTTTTTTTTCTGATGACATGACTGGCTAGTGGGAAAGAAAGGAAGTTGTTTGTACATTATTCAATATAGGAAAAAGAAAGTCAGTAAAGATTAAAAAATGTAAATAAAGCAGTGTTTACTTTTGTTTTTTAGGTTTGTATATTGGTCTTTAGAGTCTTTACTCCACGTGTTCTTAGGAAAATATAACTTTTGAAGATGACAAATGAGCAGAAACTGTATATGTGTCATGTTGAGTAGCTGTTTGCTTCCTGCTGCCTCCCGTCATTCGCTACATTAAACAGTCAGTCAGTCAGTGTGATCCCTTCCACTCATCAATGACATGATAAACACGTCAAAACAAAATGAAAAGACCACACAAAAAAAAAAGTCAACTGGGCCCGATAAAGCTGACGGTGTGAAACACACCACAGAGAAAAGAGTTCACAGATGCTCACCACAAGCTTGGTGCTCAAAGGTTGCTACAGGAAATCACAAAAAATAAGTAGCTGAACTCACTAAAGATAAATAAATGGAAATTCATTTATTAATCTTTTTTATTTTATTTATTTATTTATTTTTGGGGTCTTCTTAAGGAGGCGCTAGTACACTTTGGCAGATTTCTCAGTGAGGTTAGTCTAGCATGTGTCTTACACCCCAGCTCATCACTGAGCTCTCTGCAACCAGCAAAAGTCAGTCTCTGTTGCTCTGTCGCGTCCGTTTTCTTTCCAACTCTTCCTCCAATAATGTCCTTCCCTGTTTCTTTGCTGAATCAGCCATGGTGTACTTTAAAAATGGCCAATGCGTTGATATCCAGTTACTGGACTGTGGGTAAAATGAAATGCTGTCAAGTGATGCATCAGAATAGAAAAATAAAAACAGATGTGAAGCACAGTTTTTCCGCTTCAGAATGCTGAAAGAGAACATTGGTCAGGAACATATTTAAAGTTACTGTCTGTAAATAATTACTGCCATCTAGTGGTAAAGGTGAACATAGCAATTACATGATTGCTATGTTCACATCGGTAAAAATGCCATTTACAGATGTGAATGGACAGTAGTTGTCAGTGTCCAAAATCCTCCCACACATAAACACGGTTTCATCTGTGAGTGGATCTAATGGCCCCAGGTGCAGCAATCACTGCACTGCAGATGATTACTTCAACATTATGTGCAAGTGTACTGTCTTCTTCTATCCTTTTATCCTAAACTGTGCTCTGCCAGTCATCAAACAAATCCGTTTTAAAGCTCAGAGCGTTCTCACTTCACACAAAAAATCGAGTTTTCTGCCCAAGAGACACAGTAGTAAAAAGGAAGGCACAAATATGGCAGCTGCCGTGTATGAGGACCCACATAAAGTGGATATAAATGGCTCATTGTAAGAGAATAAAAGCCGAACAGTTGTTGTAGTAAAGTGATTAGACAGGAATAGAAAGGTACATAGTGCAATCTTAAAACATGAGCTCTTTAATTGTCAAGGAATTAAGAATCATTTGGAATTTATCCTTGTATGGGTATCCATAAGTAGTTCACATTTTGTGGAGTTTTTATTGTCTTACTGTATGTCGATCCACTGGCTCTAAAATTCGAGCATCCATGACATTTTTCAGATCAATTTACTGAACCAGTTCTGCAGATCATTCTGTGGCTCTCTGGACGTGACCATGGAGGTTTCCATCATTCCCAAAGATGAAGGATTGTAAAGAGACTGTAAAGTGGGCACTTGGTGCATTTTTCTCCTTGTTTTGTTTTTGTCTCATATTACATAGCATAACACTTTGAAAGCTATATAAAAACCTTAAACATCATTAATTTACATTAATTTATTATATGAACTTAATTTAGGGTTGAAGGAGGATTGAGTCCATTCAACTGCCACTGAAGAGGCAAGTTACATCCCAATAATGCATCTCTTTTGTAAGAATTTATAAAATAGCTCAAGTCGTTGAATAAATGAGGATTTTGCAGAGTTATTGAAACTGCTGCTGCTGTCCTGACTACGTAGATGGAGCTTGAACTTTATTTACATGCAGAGCGGGAAGTGAGGAGCGTGTGGGGGCGTACTCTGATCACTGATACACATGCTAATATCAGATGTAAACAGGACCTTGTTGTATGAATGCTGTGTTTTACTCATACTACAGATAATGTTTGACAGAACTTTTCAACCGCAGCTACATTTTCTTTACCTGATGAAATCACATCTGCAGAACATGCAGCCTCTTTTACTGTTTGTTTTCCCTCAAAGTGAAAAATGCCTTTGAAAATCCAATATGAAATAACAATAACCACCACAACAGCAAATCAATAATGTATGAATTGCAATCCTCCAGCTGTTCTGCTCAAGTGTGGCTTGATCACATGATCCAAGAGAGCATGCAGCAGGGTTTAGAGATGCTTGCCAGACTTTTCAGGGGATCTAGAAGATGACAAAGCTGACACTCAAGAATTGATTCAACACAGTTTTGCAGCATTCAATGACCAATTATTGGAAATTTACCCAGAGGGAGATCATCATGACCTGGTGGCACCGCCCATGTGTCTGAATGTAGAGCAATGCTGCTGAAAAGCCAGAAAACCATTAAGTCCACTGTTCACTGTACTTTTAGCAAAGCTTCTTCCATGCTGAGCTTCTGATGCTGATCAACCAGCAGATAGAAATCAGTAAATATGCAGTTCAGTTTTGGGCATATTTGCAAATCTAACAGATTTTTTATCTCAGTTCTTTCAGCCTGTTGGGTTATGAATCAGACATAAAGACAGATGAAGAACCTTTGGTAGGATTTTACAATTTTGTGGTTTTCCAGCCAATTTTCCTCTTAGTAGTTGGGTTCAGTAAGTATCTTTTATTCAATCGAATATCCAATAAAAGAAAAAGTGCCATGCATACTTCTTAACTTAGAGTTTTCTATCCATGGTCACGTCTGTGGTGGATGTTCTGTGCATGCTTGAACCGTGTGGGGGTCAGTACCCATGAGGAGTTTCAGGAAAGACTTGAAAAGCAATAACTGGACTGTGGCAGCTAAAATTTTTTTGTTTGGAACTCTGAAAGGATTTTTTGTTTACTTTTCTTTTATTGCTGCTACATTAAAGGTATTTGCAGTAAAGAAAAAAAATCTACCTTGCTAATTCTCACACAGCACAGATAACATTTACAGCCATATAGTTTACAAGGGAGCTAAATTTTAACGTCGTCTTTTTGTGGCCCTCATTTCTAAAAACTTTTATAGCTTTGCAGACCTCTGATTTTTGGCTCTTTGTTGTGTTGGGAGGAAATTTTTCCTGCCGACAGTGGGAGTTCTCCTCCTCTGTTGAGTAAACTATCCTATGACTGATGGACAATCAATTTGTGGCTTCAGATTTGCCTCTCTGTTCAGGTGGCATGCAGATTCATTTTCTGGCTTTCACTAAACTAACTTCTTAATACCATTTTAATGAGAGGGAAATTTAAGCTTAATGTACTGAGATATTTTGTTACAGACTTCCTCAGTCAGATGCTTACAGCAGGTAAGGTGTGGAGCTTGCTTTTCTTTCTGACACACACTGCTGCTTGGTTGTCTGTCAGAGCTGTACACGGCAAAAAATCACACATTTTCATATAAAAACCTAAAAGACCAAAAAACCAAACACTAAATCCAACCAAATTCAGGTTTTAATCAAATAAAATAACCTGCCAGTACAGAAAGCTCACTGAACTTGGTAAGATTTCTTGAAATAAGAAAAAGAAGTTATTTATTTAGATATATTTGAAGAGGTCAAAGACTTATTCCAAGTCAATTAAATATAAAAAAAAGCTTCAGAACTTTAAGAGAAAATATCTTCAAACATGAGCAACATGATATTACTGAATTAAATCATTTAGTGATTTATAAAATTAAATAATAAAAGCCGATATAAATTATTGTACATAATAAGATTTTATAAATGATAGTTTATGCAGGAATATCACAATGCAACAGCCAAATATTAAGGGATCAAAAACAGTGAAGTCATCAAAAATAAAATTTAAAAAGTAAAGAATTTATTGTACCTTTTACTTTATTATTGCAAACCAATTGACTTCAGTTGAATTATCTTGTTCAGTTTTGATATTTTATCTTAAAGTGCGAAAGAAAAAAACAGAGAGAAGCATTGACAGCATAGTTTTGAGTTTTTTTGTTTTTTTTTTTTGTTTTGTTTTGTTTTGTTTTTACCTAAATGACTAAATGTTAAGTGTTTTACAATATTTCTCACTTCTTAAGAGCCAAGAAATTTTTCCCTGTTTCAGGAAATGTTACCCAGTGTCATGGTTTGGAGATAATAATGTTGACCTAAAGAGAGGCAGGAACAAGGTTTCAACTCAAACCGTCCAGACAAACCAGAATCCGCAGATCATGACACAGAGTGTAATTACCTCACTGCTCTGAATTGATTATAGTCTGAATCTTTTTAAATGTATTTGTATTTTGCATTAGCATAGCTGATTTTTTTGCAGTGTACTCAGCCAGCATCTTGCAGCCAGACCTTTGCCTTCTACATCAGTGAGGGTCGGGAGAAAAAGCAGATGAAATCAAAAAGAACTGTAATTCCCTGGGCTAATATTTTCTAGCACTTGAAAAGAAACAGGTCACTCGTTGTCCACATGGCAGGAGATTTAGAAAATTATTACTGCAGGTGTGTAACAGTCGCAACTGTGACATGAGATTTCTGCAGAAATATGTCCTCTCCCACTTGCTGAGTGTTTTTACAGACAACCACATCTATCATACAGCACCTTTGCACGCTACCCCTTCGTCATGCACACACGACTATCTTGAGGAAGCTGAAGGTCAGCCCACCAACCTTCCACCGCTCTTCATCCTGATCTCCAGCCGCCTCGTGTTTTTCAGACTCCCATAAAACTGTGAAGTTTGTTCAGCCTTTGAAACTGTCAGTGTGCAGGCTCAGACATCTCACTGGCATTTGCAACCATCTCTGTTTTTTGAAAAGCAAAAATGTGCCAGCTTGTGTTTGAATTGTAAAGCAAAGCAATATGTTCCTCTGCAGCAGGGCACAGAAAAGACACATTTGTGCAGCACTCCTTTGGACAAATTGACACCTTTCAGACAGAGTGCATAAAGTCTGAAAATTCAGCACTTATTTCTTTGTCCAAAAAGGACTTCTGTGTGATTCAGCCACATCACTTTTAGAGTCAAATCTTTCCACAAGTTTTAAACCTGCCATCAGTCCACAGACTGGTACTTTTTGCCCATGTTGGTCATTTTCTGAAGTGAGTGAACACTGATTCATGTCTATTTACAACTGAAGTATTAGTGACCAGTTAGTGAACGCTGTAGTGGATTTTAGAAAAAATAATTTTACACACTTTAACACATTAACAAAGGCTGAGTGGACTTGATTTAACCATCTCTGAGACAGCAGGACAAGAGAAATCTGCATCATTGAACTGACTTCCTGCTGCTTGTAATACTGATAACTAACAATGTGGAGATGCTAACAATTGCCAGTTTTGACTCAGACAACAATATTATACAAAGGGGGGCTTGAAGGGTGACCTGACCTTCAAGTAAGAGATTCCTAGTTCTATATGTTTTCCTACTTATTTACATCTGCTGTAGTTTGGGGATTAATTACTTTTCTCCAGTATTTCTACCTTCTAATGGTGGCAAGTAATCATTAAACATACACAGTTCAAAAATACATAGATGGGGTAAGAAAACAGTACATGATCGTTGACTACACGCTACCATGAACTAAACAACCACCATCCAAAGCCTTGCTGAATCCATTTAAGGCATGGTTTTGAAGCTAACACATGATACCCTTCCTGTTTGACAGTATCTTGTAATTCTGGGCTGATTATTTATAGTTTTCTGACTCTACCGCTGCACTTTAACTCCTGAGATGGTTCCATTCATTGCCATTGTAGAAAAGGAAGAAATCGTAAAAGGGACCGGAAATCAGAAGAAAGAGAAAATATTTTCTTGCGTTAAAGTCTGAAGAATAATGACTTAAAGTCATAGTTCCAGCGGTACGTGTACCTCCGGCGGCACTTGCCCTCCCTTTTAGTGGTAAGCTGCAGAATTTTCCACCAATGAGCAAAATATGTTTTGAGTAATTTGGAATGGACAGATAATATTACATTTTAACCATCAATTCTGGTTTTACATGGTCGATCAATGTCAAAGACAAACTGGGAGGGAGTTCTGGATTTCTAACCTTCTCGGTGAAGCTGACAGCAGCGTTCCACATGACCTAGTTTTTTTTTTTTTTTTTTGTCGCTGTGCTGTGCACGTTACGTGATCTAATCATACCGGTGTAATCAGAAAACCAAGGATGTCTCTGCCCTACACTCTGGGCAATCTGCAAATTGCAGGACTCTGCGATAAAGGCTTTTCTTCTCTTGCTGTCATAACAACACAACACAGAAGAATGGATGGAGAGTCAGTCTGAGGCTGAAGCTAACATCTATTGATTCAGACATCAGGACTGTGTTCAAAGAAGTAGGAGCTTCTTTCTTATCAGGATCATCTGTAACATTTTCTTCACTCTCTAAACTTTAAAAAAAAAACTTTAAAATGCCGTGCTTTCTCCGACCATTACACTGAGAGGCACTCCGCACCCCCATCGAGACCCATCACCCCCACCAGAAGGTCAAGTTCCTTTATTTTGACCTGGTTTTCTGTAGAGTGCCAAGTCCCAACAGAAGTCATTTAAGGTTCCTTTTCCTCTAAAACCGGGTTCTTTGTGTTTTAATTAGAAAAACAAAACCGTGTGTTATTATTTATGTGTTGTAGCAGGTCTCTGTGTGCAAGGGGGAGTTTGGTCCTGATGTCACACAGAGACCTGCGCGCACACACAGGTGAGCACCTTTCCACCAGCAGAGACAGCGTGTCTAAAAACACGCCAACCAGCTGACAATCTACGGATCCCCCCAGAATATCAGAATTTTTTTTATATTTGCGTCAGCACACAATACTTTTGCGTTCCCTTGCAATACTTTATTAAATTATCCTTTTTGAGCCAGAAGATCCTCAAGAGAAGCCAGCATCATGTATTAGCCTAACCTCTTCAGCCATGAAAATGAATGGCAGTTAAATTGGTTAAATTACCAATAAATCATATTAATCTCACTTTACAGACCAAACACAAGCAGCCAAAACAGTCAAGCAGCAAGATGCTTGATACCATTTCTGATTACAGCAAACTTCTTTGTCTGCAGTTGTAATTAATCCGTTAAAAGACCACGTTACAGCAACATACTTCTTCTGTTAACGTGGACTTAAAGTCATTGTCGGGCATTCGTTTTATGTTGACTTGATGCTGAGAGGGGCAGATGCAGACCAGAAACACCTAAAGAAACTGATCAAAACTGAAATTTGGCTATTTTTTTATTTTTTACAAGAAGGTGTAGCTGTAAACAGTTGCATTCTAGCAAGAAATAGCCAGAGTGTTTCATCTTCTCTGGTGTTACACGAGAACTTCATGTCCATTTGCGGGAACATGCACAGTTAAGCAAGCAGGATCCATCATCAATGTAGTCTTTTCTAACTCACTTTATGGCTTAAATAGGTTTTATTAATGTTAATCTGTTAGCTGAGATCTAAACTTTATTTAATGTTCATCATTTAAATGAAACGGTCTGTTTAACTGTTTTCTGTGCCAAATCACTGCCTTTCAGTCAATTGCTGAAAATTCATGGCTCATAACCCCCTCTACAGCAGAGGTCACTAACAAGTGGACCGCGGTCCGGATCCGGACACAGAACCTGTCCCACATGGACCCAGAGTTAAAATATAAAATCTGACTTTTACAGTCTTTACGGTAGTGGTCAGGAAACAAGCGCATGGATGAGTTTGTCCTGGTCTGTGGGTGTTTCTGAGTTAGTGATGTGGCTACAGAAAGAAAGATCTTAGACTATCAACACTCCACAAACTGGGTCCATGATTTTAAGAGTTGAGTCTCCAGGTGTTTATCAGTGCTGACCCTCTTCTCTTTGCTACCAGACTTCATTAAAATGCTCTCATTCAGATGTTTATCAATATACAACATCTAAATGAGAGCATTTTTCTTCAATTAAATATTGAATGGAGTCTTTAGATAGATAGATAGATAGATAGATAGATAGATAGATAGATAGATAGATAGATAGATAGATAGATAGATAGATAG
>JBAFSZ010000020.1:24257276-24269203 GCA_036919955.1 Melanotaenia pygmaea | reverse complement strand
TGTGGAATTAATATTTTGTCTGATTGTTTTAATTTTTTGGCTAAAAAAGTTTGCAAATTGGTTGCATTTCTCAGTGGCCTTTTGTATACTTAATAAAGCTCCCTGTTTTCTGGGAGGATTGTTTGGTGTGATTGTTCAAAGGCTCCAACATTTGAGGCAAGAATTTCTGCTTTTGGTGAACCAGCCAAAAATTTACATGTATTACAGTATAATTGTTTACACTGAGAACTGGCTAATTCATTACTTAGGTTCACTGAGAAACACAGACGTACATTTGTTATGTTAAAAATAAAACAAAAACAAAAAAAAAAAAAACAAAACAAACAAAAAAAAAAAACGCACACACACAAAAAAGGGCCATTTAGACAAAGAAAATTCACAAACCACCTGGATTTACAAAAGCTGGCTGATTTATCTCTGCTAGTTCTGTGTATATTTTATATATAAACATTTTCCAAGTGTGGAGTCTGTAATTTTTGCCATAAGCTGCACATTGCTTATCTTCCAGAAAGCCAGGACATAAACTGCTATTCACCTCCACCTTTATCCTTCTGTCCATTAGCAACCTGCAACCAAAAGAATGGTGAGGAGGTGGTCACAGGATGCTAAAGAGCATCTGAAGGAGCCCTTTGAGGCCACAGACTAGAATGCATTCTGTGAGCCACACAGGGATGAAATGCATCCCTTGCTATGAGTGTTAAAGGTTATATCAACATCTGTGTGGAGTCTATTCCACAAGGACAGTGAGGCACTTCCCAGTAATAAGCCCTGGATCATCAATGACCTGAAAAAGCTGCTGAACATGAGAAAGAGTATAAAGAGAGACTATTGGGAGAGAGAAAGGAAAAAGTTCGAAAAAAGTCTGATATGGTTTGTAAAATAGTCCAGGTTTCAAGGTGAAGGTTCAGACCTAGATGGTGTCAGCCATACTGTTCTATAGGCTTGCAAGGGACAAATATTTGGAACTCCAACACACATCTTCAACTTTAGCTGGAGTTAAAACCATTTTCCTGAGCTATGCACCACATCCTCTCTTCTTCTGGTACCTAAAATTATAAATTCATCTGCCTTCAGGGAAAACAGACCACTTGTTCAAACATCCCACATCATGAGTCCTGAAGAAATTGTTTTGGCTAATTAAGCAGCATCATTTTATCACAATTCAGCTGCACTGTTATGTAAAAAGCTGCAAAAAAGCCAGGTGGATCTTTTCACAACCACCTGGATTTCACTCGGCCAGACCACAGTTTGTAAAACTTGAAGGATTGTATGTCTGAGATTGTGGTCAGCAGCACTGGAGCAACACAAGGGACTGTACTCTCACCATTTCTCACCTCAGACTTCCAGTACAACACTGGGTCCTTATTCTGCATCTATGGAGTGTATGAGTGGGTCAGCTGTCTCTGGGATGGTGTTCATTTGGACAACATCTTTATTTTTCTGTCCTCTGTAAACATTGTTAACTATATTTACTCTGCCAAGCCCAGCCTGCTGGGGACTCATACTAATTTAACTATTTGCTAACACTTTCAGAGAGATGCTCAAGACTCAACAACTCAATCAGCACCCCATTTGTTACTTTGCACAAAAGACAAGAAAGCAAAGCAAAATTAATCAAAAAATATTTAAAAATAAATGAATGAAAGAAGAAAAAAAGTTTTTACACAAGTAAATTTCAATGTTAAATGTAGGTGTTACCAGATTCAGTATGTTTGAAATTATTCCTGAAATGTGCTTTCAATTACGTGTTTTAGGTGAACCTTTTTTATGTTGATAACTGCGGCTCTTCCGCTTTTTGAAAACATATATTAAAAAAAGAAAATAACTTTTAAAAAATTACATTTGAAATATGATTTTGCAGAAAAAGCCAATTCTGCTCCAGACAGATAAAAGCAGTCATTAAACTCCAGCACCACCTGCTTTCAGAATGAATAGTGCTGTTTTCACACACTTATGGCTGCGGGACATTACCACAACATCCACACGCAACCGCTTACATTGAACCTCAAATCCTGAATAATGAATGAGGAAAATGTGAAGATGTTTAAAGAGAAGGGTCAACATTATGATCTCAGAGTAACCAAAGTAATGCTTTTCTGCATGATGTCGTCCGTCTTTCATATTGCTGTAGAGGAACAGCTGTTTAGAATGTTGATTCTTTCCTTTTCATCCTTCCGCTAGCAGATTTGTAGTATGTTTGGGATCATTGTCCTGTTGGATGAGCTAATTTAGCCTGAACTTTAACTCACATTATACTAGAATATCCAGAGGAGCCCATGGTCCACTCAGTAATTGCAAGGTGCCCAGATCTTGTGTGTGCAGAACATCCCAAATTGGTATACTTCCACCTCTGTGCCTGACAGTTGGAATGAGGTGTTTGTGCTAATATGCGGTTATTTTGTTTGTTTTTGTGCATTCTGACTGCTTTGTTTTTTTTCTTTTTTAATGAAGATGCCTTCTCTTGCAACCCTTCTAAACAAGCCATACTTATCCAGTTTTTTTTTTTTTTTTTTTTTTTTGGTAATTGTATTGTCACAAACTTTAACAGTTAACATGCTAACTGAGGCTTGGAGAGTTTGAGATGTAGCTCCTGGATTTTTTTTTTGCTAATTCTCTGACCATTGCTCAACCTGACCTTGGGTTGAACTTGCTCTTGAGAATAATCTTTTCTTTGTAGAATGACAGACTCCAAATGGTTTGAATATGATGTTATAACCCTTCCCAGATTTATGGCCAGCATCTCTCCTTGACATTGGCTTATGAATTGTTTTACACACCTGGATGCCACAGAACAGAAAACTGATACAACTTTTGCTTTCATAGATGAGCTTCTACTAATGATGATGAGTTTGTTAAGTCTTTGATTATCGGCACCTGACCTGCGTCTGACCCTCTTAATTCCTATAGTAGTGGTAAGACTCAACTTAGTTTTTCACTCACTGCTTCTGCATTTTGACTTAGCTTTGATTTAATAATTAATTACCCTGTATTAAGCCGTCTGATGACGTTCATTTAGGGACAAAGATCTCAGAGTATGGTTGGGTGTGATTGTATGAGGGAGATTCAGAGGGGTGAGGTTATTCAAAGCCTTGAAGATGAGAAGCATGATTTTATAGATATGTAATTTAAAAGAGAGCCAATGGAGTTGCAGAGGGACAGGAATAATATGTCTTAAGGAGGGGGTTTTGTGGCAGAATTTCTGGAAATTTTTTTTTTTTTTTTTTGTGCAGTTTATTGAGGGACTTGTTGGGTACACCAAAGAGATGAGAGCCGCAGTAAGATAGCATGTAACCAGTGCGTGGAAAAGCAGTACTGTTCATTTTGACAGATGGACGTAGTGGTGAGATGTGATGTAGATGGAAGTGCGTGACATTTAATTTATTTAAAGGGCTAGATGTGTAGAGCTGGGTGCCGTTGTTTAGAATGAAAACAAACCTTGTGTTTACAGAGAATATTGCCAAGATGGAGGAGGTATATAATGAATAGGACAGGTCCAAGCACTGGACCTTGGGGTACACCAGAGGCAAGGAGGGATGGGATGATTGTGGTGTAAATGATTTGAGTTGAACAACCTGCAGACCAGAAATGGTACTCTCCCAACATGAACCACCAACCTTGGTAACCATCTTTTTGTTCATGCGGACAGTATGGGAAACTTTATTAAAAGCTTCACTTCATTCTTCAGGAGGATGAGGAAGGTGAGAAGCTCAGCGGCAGCAGCCATGAGAAGGTCAATTGTGATTTTGACAAGAGCAGTTTTGGTGCTTTGAAATGGGCAGACTGGAACTGTTCATAGTGATTAATGAGAGAGAGGTTATCTGGGATTTTGGGAAGGAAAGATCAGAGTTTCAAAATTGGACAAAGATTGTTGAAATTGTTACCTCAACACTAAACTAACTCTCAAGCCTAAAAGCCACAGTATGGGAATTGTATTTGCATCCTGACTCATAAGCTACAACAGCAACAAGAGTAAACGCTTAATCCACCTCTTGTAGCCTCCTTTTTCTTTTTTAAATAGGATCTTAACCACATACCAGGACTGTGCTCCGTCTCAGTAGCAAACAAAGTTTATGCAACCCGAGATGTTTAAATGACAAAAGGATGTTGTGTAGTACAATTACATTATTATGAACATTTTTAACTCTGCAGATTGCTTTATTGCTGTTTAATTAGCTGCACCAGAGCAACTTGACGTTTTTCAGTGATAAGTAAAAATAGGTCAGACCTTCTATGCACTTCAACAGATACAATGCTGATGTTCGCTGATGTAGAATGTAGTAATGAATCTCTACAAATAAGGTGATTGAGTTAAAGTCTAGATAACTTATTTTTTATAACTTATTTAACCTTAAATTTTTATCTTGGAAATGAGCAATGAAGTGCTCATCAGAGTGTCAGCGTTTTGTAATAGCTCCACATTTAAAGATTATAGTTATCAATTCATTAATGCTGCTCTGATTTTCCCAACAATAACAAAGCCTCAAAAAAACAATGCCTGTCCTCTTTCAACCCTGACTTTAGTAGCATCACTGTTCAGCTGATGGGAAAACAAGGTACTGCATGAACAAGGATAAAAAAGCTTGCATCACATATCGGTATCAAATCACGTCTAAAGCCACATTCACACAGTCTGAGTTCAGGTCATTTATCTCTTCTGTCTCACTCTTTTCACAGAGGTGGAGAGGAAAAAAAACAAAACAGTGGATGGGACAGAAAGGGTGCAAGCAATCACAATCCTGTTGACAATGTGGGCTGTTTTCTCGCTGCCATTTAATCCATGAGAGGGTAATTGCAATGAGTTCATGAAACAGTCACTCACGAAAATGAATGGAATGTGATAAATCTAGCCACAAAAGAGAAAGTCATCAGCCGGGGTTGGTGATGGGGAACGGGATGGGCTGTTGAGCTTGAGGACCACAACATATCCATTGTACGCTTTCTTTTGACAAGAACCGTCTGAGGTAATACTTGCATGAGTTCCATCTGCCTGAGGAGGGGCGACGCTATGATATATGGAGCTGTTTGCAGAGGCTAAGCAAAGAAGAATGGAGCCTTGCATCACTTAGCATCCCATTGGCAGACACAGCTCTACCATTACAACTCCCAGAAGTATCAGGCACACCCTTGCTTGAGTAATTTTGCCATCTGTTGACAATGTTTACACGGTGGGTGATTTGTCATCACAAACAGCAGGGCAAAAATTAACAAGCTTATTTATGATCCGAGCACCATTTGCACAATAAAATTGCCATTGGTCATGTAAAACAGTCAGAATGCAGCTGGTGCGGAAGCAGCACGGATGCATTACATTTCTCACACCTAACGCTGTGCATGCTAGTATCTCATACCTGTAAATGTTTCCAAGGCATGAAAAATACGATATACAGTAGGATATATTCGTTTCAGGAATTTAGACTGACTTTTCCATCTCTGCACACAGAATTAAAGTTCTGAGTGCAGAATACAGTTTGCACTTTGCCAAAGAATTTAGCTGAGAAAAGGTCAAACAACAAATTGAAATTTCAACCTAATATAATATAACCCAATGTAGGGTGAAAAGTGGGGTGTGCAATGGTTATTACAAAAGAAACAAGCAGAAGAATGATGAGGAAAAGAGAAATATCATGCACAGTATGTCTCAATGGACATCTGAAAATCCATGGAGTGTTTTGTAAAATATGGAATTGCTCTCTAAAGGTGCACTCCTAATAGAAAAAAAAATATCTAATTTTGTATGTATAACTTTGAAAAGGTCATGAGAAGAGCAGACAGGCATTAGATAACTAGTGAACCATCAAGAGACACAAGGTTTGGAAAGAAGATCAGAAAAAGAAGCATGCTGTTCTGATGCTTTGATATTCTCTTAACACCTAAACCGCCTGGAGACACTATTATATTGTGTGTGTTTCAATGTGTGCTTTTGCTTATGTAATGGCATATTTAGCTGTCATGCATGAGATAAAAAACAAAGCTTAATCGAAAGGGGAATTTCAAACACCAAAATATGTGTTCCAATGTGCAGTTTTTTTATCTCACACAAATACACACCTCTGAATTTATGCATATACCACTATACCATAACTCATTTACAATATTTTCAGCCACATAAACTGTTATCAGTGTTTCATGTAGATATTGGGTGTCTTGTATGTGTGTGCACTGGGTTTTTGTAGTACATATGTGAATTTGCATTAGTTTATATGACACATTGCTTGTGAGAGTTGATTTTATGTATATGTGCATGTGATTATAGTAGTATAATTCTGGAGTTCCTGTACAGCACCTCAAAACTCAAAGTGTACAAAACATCATCTCTAGTGCATAATTCATCTAAGAGACTCAAACAAAATGCTTTAATTTTTTTTTGTTTTAATGCAACATCATGACTTTTCTCTCATATACATTTGTATTTTTGTGCAATTTAAAGCTACTTTTGTCAACACTTTTGTATAACAGATGAATTAATGTCAGTCATTCATTAAAAAACAGGTCAAATTTACATTTATATTCAACAGAACTTTGTTATAAAACAAAAAGAGTAAGAGAGAAAGCCATGATATGCAAAAGATTTTTTTTTTTTTACCATTTCAAAACATTTACATGGACACGAAGCTAAAGACTTTACACAGTCAGAGTATTCTTACAACAGCACATCATATTGCCAAAACAATTTAAAAAAGCATATGAAATACGAAAATATAGTTTCTTTTTTACAACTTTCTACAAGCAATGACTGGGTTCTTGTGTAGGAAGATATTTTGGACTTATAGTGAGAACTGAAGTTACCAGCTCGAAAAAAAAAAATGTAATAAAACAAAATAAAATAGAATAAAAAGTTTCTTTCACCTGGGGATATCAGTGGGGATGTCATTGTTATTTAGAAGGTGCAGAAGGAGCACGGCCCCAAACACCACAGGACGTACTAGAGTCAACAGTGTATTCACATCAGCATGGTAATGAGCACAAAGTCATTGTGTAACTGTGGTGGGAATATCAAGTTTACAGGTTTGTTCTTTAGCAGTAGTCTAATATCTTTATTTTCTCTTTTTTTCACGAGATCTTACTTTCCAGGAATTAATTGGAGTGCATTTTTAAAAACTGCCTTGAGATGACTTTTTTCTGTAAATTGGAACAATACAAATAAATTATTTATTAAAATGAATGTGTTGAGAGTTTGTGGATGGTAACATTAGATTGGAAGATGCAGAGAAGTGTGTAAGTTTACACCTCTGCATCCTATTCTCAGCACTGAGCTATACTGGTTTTGAAAGGTAGATAAAAGTCATACATGCTTCTAGATGTTAGCTGCCCAATCCAAGCTAAACTGGATGTTGTCAATCAGAATAATTACTGCAGCAATGTGGCGTGGCATAGAGTCCATCAGTCTGTGGCACTGTTCAGGTGTTATGAGATACCATGGTCCTTAAACAGGTACTGGTAGCTTTGGCACTGTGTGCAGGCACCAAGTCCTGTTCCAAAATTAAATCTGCATCTCCATAAAGTTGGTCAGCGGCAGGAGGCATGAAGTGCTCTAAAACTTCCTGGTAGACAGCTGTGTTGACCGTGGACTAAAGAAAACACAGTGGACCAACACCAGCAGATGACATGACACCCCAAACCATCACTGACTGGAAACTTTACACTCTACCTCAAGCAACATGGATTCTGTGCCTCTCCTCTCTTCCTCCAGACTCTGGGACCTTGATTTCAAAAGGACATGCAACATTTCCTTTCATCAGAAGACATAACTTTGGACCACTCAGCAGCAGTCCAGTCCTTTTTGTGTTTAGCCCAGGCGAGACGCTTCCGACGCTGTCTCTTGTTCCAGAGTGGCTCGACACATGGAATGCGACAGCTGAAACCCATGTTTTGCAAATGTCTGAGCGTGGTGCTTCCTGAAGCACTGACTCCAGCTGCAGTCCACTATTTGTGAATCTCCCCCACATTCTTGAATGGGTTTTGTTTCCTCTCCAGGGTGTGGTTATCCCGATTGCTTGTACACTTCTTTTTACCACATCTTTTCCTTCCCTTCGCCTCTCTGTTAATGTGCTTGGACAGCCAGCCTTTTTAGCAATGACCTTTTGTTTCTTGCCCTCCTTGTGCTAGCTGTTAATGGTCGTCTTTTGGACAACTGTCAGGTCAGCCGTCTTCCCCATGATTGTGTAGCCAACAGGACTAGACTGAGAGACCATTTTAGGCCTTTGCAAGTGTTTTGAGGTAATTATCTGATTAGTGTGTTGCACCAGTCGTCTTCAATATTGAACCTTTCCACAATATTCAAATTTTCAATTTGGGTTTTTTATTAGTCAACAATCATCAAAATTAAAAGAAATGAAGATTTGAAATATGTCAGTCTGTGAGAAATGAATGTCTACATCATAGAAGTTTCACTATTTCAATGGAATTACTGAAATAAATCAACCTTTTCATTATATTCTAATTTTATGACGAGCACCTGTATTTAAACATGGCACTTTTCCAGCTTTAATCTTACTACCGAAGTAGCATGGGAGGTGACAATTTCTTTGACCAATTAATAGATTGCTGTTAAACAAGCTCCACCTTTTAGGTTCAGATAAGACTTAGATGTCAATAGAATGGCCTCAGAAAAGTAAAATGGGTCAGACCAGATATTTTGCTACCATTCCCAGTTTTTTACCAGTGGACACTCAAACAAATGTAAACCCATCTGACCCAGACCATACCAAACTGGACCTCTTGGTGGAAACGGGACTTATTTAGCCAAAGTTTACTGGACAGTACCCAGGTAACCAACTGCTGAAAGATAACATTGCTAAACAGGAGCAGGAGTCCAGAGAAAACTACTGAGTCCTACACTGTTTTGGCAAAGTTACACACTAATGCAACACTGACTTCAGAAAACTCCAACTGACATTACTGCTAATGTTAATAATAATCTTACCGTATGCTTATCCTTAGCCAACAGTTTCAAATAGGATTATACTTTTGTTCTGGCTCCTGGCATGAATCAGATTAGGTTCTGCAATCTCTAATACCGTGCTTCTGAAAATGGAGCTCTTTGTTACCAAGGGTTTTTCCTCAGTTGGTATGTCACTGAGTGGGGAAAATTGATTAGAAACATGGGCAGGTGGCAAAACCACAGGCTTGACTTCAGGGTTATGCCTTCATCAGACCATCATCCACCCCACCTGGGGTCCCGGCAGTGTGGGTTGTGCTGGAGGACAGTTAATAGAATTAGCCAGGTAGCTCCAGGTTATTTACAGTGAAGAGCAGAGCGCTTTGCCCACAGAGCTAAAGAAAAAAAAAACTTGTTACATCTACCAATCTCATTTAAGGAGACAGGATAGATAAACATCTATGAAGATCATGTGAAAACATGATGGAGGGGAAGAGCGTAAACCTACTAGGCTAGCAAACCTTTAAAGAAATGAATTTTATGATATTCACTGAGCCAAGATGAGCTAGCATTTTCACAAACACAAGCAATGTATACCCAAAACCTAACTCACTAGGATATTGTGCAACCTTACCCTAGCCAAACAGAAGTTTAAATTTAAAACAAGGAACTGGGTAAATAGCTGTTCAAAGGGGGATTTTTAATCCTATCCTCATTTTCATTGAGCCTCTGACACTCCCGTCTCACCTCTAGCCTTCTCCTGACAAGCTGATGTTATAGTTCATAAAGTCCATGACTTTTGTAGCATTTAGCCTGTAAAATGCTTACAGCTTCAATGCCAAAGAAAACCTTGTGCATATGACATACATCACTTTCTTTAATTCAGAAGTATTTGATGTCCTGAGTATGAGAACAGGTTGACTTTTATGATCAAAAAAAGACTGTAGAGTTAAAATCCACCACAATGTCACACGATATAGCTTGCATTGCTACCCATCACATGTCATTAGCTTTATTTGTATATCCCCAAGAGCATCATGGAGGTTACAGCAGATCCGAGCAAATTCTGGGTACTACCATTCATTTTCAAATCTGCTGACATTTTAGCATCACCAACCTGTCATAAACCAGTCCAATACAAAACAAAATGTCCTAGACCAAATTTATTTTTAATAGAATATGAAATATTTATTCATACTGTGTTGGTTAGTTGAACACGGTGTAGGCTATAAAAACAAAATGTCCTTCACATGCATTATGTAATAGCCAAACCATCTTGAGAATGCTGTATAGCACTTTGTATACATGGCTTTCTGATTGCACAGACATTGATTATCTATGGCTTGGCAAGCAGAATGAGTTTTCATTGCAGTAAGCTTAAAGGCATTAGTTACAGCTTGAGTGTCATCTGGTCTGCAATGCAAAAGAAACCTCTTTTTTTTTTTAATAGTCATCAAAAAGAAGGTATATAAAGATCAGCTGAAAGATTGACAGGTCAGCTGCTTGATGAGAGCATAGTTTCTAAATCCCCGGTGCCTTCAGAAAGCATTAAGTAAAGCAGGCTGTTTGTTTTCGGATTATAATAAAGTGGAGCTCAGTGTTATCTGGCCCTGACTAATGTGCAACTTTGCATTCTGATCACCATCTACAAAAGACTGCTGAATGTTCCTCTATCGCAGGATTTGGCAAAGTTGTCTTTACAGTTGTAAAATGTATTTCTGTCACATTGTGGATATCATCTAGCAGATAAACCCAAGCAAATAGGAGTCAGCTTGATGAAAGCAAAGCACATCTGCCAGTGAGGTTCTGCCTTTCATAAACTTGAATCTTGGTGAAAAGATAAGTCTCCATTTTAGTAGCAGGGATAAGCTGTGAAGTGGGCTTTTGATCATTCTTTACCCCCCTCCTTTTCCAAACAAACCCGGAACTAGGCCTCAGGATTCAAAAAGCCTGCGTTTTTCAGGAAGTTGGTCCTTATGTTACAACCATCTCCTCTGGAGAGATTCTACCAGTGGCAAATGTGATAGCTCTTCTTTCACACAAAACAAATGGCATCCTTAGACAGTTGAAAAGGTCTTAACTGGCAGATTTAAGTGTAACTCTACCACATATGGGTTTCATTTTGTTATTGGCTTCTAATAATGATAATTGCATGTTAACTGAACATTTTCCCTCTAAATGTCTGTTAGAGTCTGCAGTTTTTCTCTGCTCTTCTTTGTCTTTTCCTGTTTTCCTGGATGTCTCTTCATCTTAACCTCTCTACAGCTGGCTGCTGGTGGTGGTGTGATTGTGTAGTGGCTTCACCTGCAGCGTAACATCCTCAGCAGTGGTGGTGCCAGGTAGTAGAACTGACCTAGCAACTGCTTAGTAACTCCAAAGGTGTGATAAAACCTCTTGATAAAAAGAAAAACAACTAATAGCATTAAATTAGTACTGGTCAACAATTTAAATTTTTACCTCTTTCAGGAGTCCTTCTGCTATTTGAAGAAAATTCAGTAAATTTTGGTTTACAAACACTAAATCAGGGGTCTGCTGCACTCTGGGCCTCAACAATTGCACTTAATACATGGTTAAAAATGCTAAAGAACAAACTCAAACTAACTTAGCATATTTTTTAAATATAGATATAATAACAAATGCAGGTTTTTAAATTTTTTTTAATGGAATAATTGCATTGAATTACCAAAACATGATGACACTAAAAGTACCACTGATACTTTTATTTATAGTTTTAATCTACTTGACTTGTCATTAGGGTGAAAACTATGGGATTTTATTTATTTATTCATTGATTATTAAATAATTTTCCACAAATATCTACATCCTATGGTAGAAAGTCTGTCTATCCTCTGTTTGCAAAGGTTCCATGTTTTTCTTTATTTTAAAACCCAAAAATAGAAATAAAAATGTGGTTCTTAAAAAATGACAACAAACTTCCTATAGCAGATATTTATTAAAAGTTATGGCCCTTAGGATTGGAAAGGCTGCAGACCCCTGCACTAAACACATAAACAGGTTTAGCAGCAGTTTTCTCTTTAAACAGCAACAG
>JBAFSZ010000020.1:24217262-24239390 GCA_036919955.1 Melanotaenia pygmaea | reverse complement strand
TATATGGGCTGCACAGTGGTGTGGTGGTTAGCACCGCAGCCTCACAGCAAGAAGGTTGCTGATTCAAATTCTCTCACCTGTTAAAATGCTGGGATTGGCTCCAGCTCACCCGCGACCCAAAATGGAATAAGCGGTCAAGATAATGGATGGATGGATATATATATATATATATATATACATACATACATACATACATATTTATATATTATGCATGTGTGTGGTGTTTTCATCTTTGTCTTCAAAGATATGTTAGATAAAGTGGTCATTCTGCCAGGGGGAAAGGTTTTCTCTCTGTATTGGCCCTGCAATGGACTGGCGACTACGTGAAGGGTGAATACCACAAATGCAGCTGCCATGTGTACTCATTGTTACACATATCAGACTTTTTTTTAGTGTTAACACTTAGACACAAAATGATGAGGCACAAACAGGAAACATAATTATAAGAAACACAGATTTTAAAATGACCACAAATAAACACAAACTTCACTGAAAAGAAACACAAAAGAACTATAAAAAGGAAGTTCAAAGGAAAGCTTCATGTTTAAAGTGGGTGTATTTTGCTCTGCTGACATTAGATTGATCATATTAATTTCCTAATACGTAAACTGGTGATTTTTTTAAATTTGCTTTCAATTAGAAGAGCTACAAAACTTTCTGGTTGCCTGGAATATGAATATGGTTAAATACGAGAAAAATAGAAGATCAAGGTCCGGTATCACATTAAAAAGATTCATTAATTAAGAAATGTTTGATCCACACTGTTTTATTCATCAAAGACAATCGTGTCGAGCTGGTTTGATCATGCAACGCCTGCTGATGTCGAGACAGTACCTGGTTATTGCTCTTACTGGGAATCACTTTAGGGCAATTGGTGTTTCCTTCTCATGTAGAAGACAAGCATCTCCCTTTCATGAAAATTTCACCAGCACTTGATGGGGCGAGGCAGAGTGAAAGCTCCGTGCTTCATCGATTCTGTCAGAAGTGTTTGCATGTAAATGACTCTGTCAGATAATCTGCAAAGTCAATTCCTGATATTTAAGCCTCTTGACAGAGTGCCACAATTTATCTCCACCATTTTTATTGCCCACCATTCTGCTATTGACATAGTTCTGTATGCAACAGTGAAAAGAAAATATCTAATTGCATTCTTCTTTCACTCTTTTCCTTATATCTGTCTTCTTGAGGAGAGTGTGGATTAGGAGTATGTGTGTAAAGAAGACAAAAGCAGAAAGAAGGATGTTTATAACTATCTGGATTTTAAAGGACTGTTGTGCAGTAAAAAGCACTTAGTGGAATTTAATTAGCCAAGACAGATAAAAAAGGAGAAAAAAAAAGCTATTTGAAAGAAAAGAAAGGAGGAAAAAATATGAATTGACATGCTTGAATTGAGCCCACTCCCAATTGTGTGGATATTTTAACAGAAAGAGTACACATTCAATATATATATATGTATATTTCAAATGTGCCAGATTCAGAAGGAATCTCTGTATGTCGAGATGTTCTTTTGAAAGCAAAATGTTCTCTTGGTGGCATTACTGCAACCGTGACAGCAAAGACAATGGAGGACCCATACCAAACCGTAAGTGAAAGACATGCTGTGGCTGTGTAGACATGAAAGTAAAAGTCTAGTTTGAAACCATTCTACAATTTAGGAGTAAGTTAACTGGCTGTTTTTGGTGCAGCAGCTTAGTCTTTTTGTGGAGTGAAGACAAAATCCCAGCACTTGTCTCATATTGTGCAAAAACATCTGGCAGGCAGAGAGCCAGTCTAAGTATGGACGGACAGCGGAATAGCGTCCAACTGGCAGACGGCGCAATTCCTTTTATTCAGACATCCATCAGAGGGTCTTTTGTCTCTACAGTAGTTGAGCATCTTGTCAGGCTGCAGAAAACGTCACCATCTTCACCCCAGAACAGCTCACAGCTCAAACAGAAGACATAAAAAACACATGTATGATACAGCCTCCTGTTTATGTTCCCACTGCACTGAAAAGACTTTCTGTTGTTTTGAGATTATACAACCCCAGTCCAGATGTCTATGTTCCTGTTAACTCTAAATCCACCAAGATGAATTTAAGCATGTCAAGAAACTGTCTTAAAACCAAATAATATGCTGCTTGTCTTCATGGGTTTCTGTGCTTACAGAATACCCTGAAAGCCATGATCTTTTGTTTCACGGCTGTTATTTAGTATTTCTTCTTCGTGCATGGTGATAAAGAAACAGACTCTTAGATAATTTCATATTGACCTTACACTGCATATACACTGCAGGTCTCACAGCTGACTGCATATCAATGACCCACTACCAGATAATGGACCAATACTGAACAAGGCTCTACAAAATCCCAAATCAACAGCCTGTGAGCTTCATTCGGTGAAGTTTGAACAATGTTCACATTTCTGCCTCCATCTCAGTGCTTCTGCCCTCCTCATCCATAGATACACCCTTGCCCAGCAAATAGCCTCTCTGTATTCCAGCTTCATTTACATGTAACTGTCATCCACTAGGAATCATTTCCATTTCTGGACACCTCATTCGGCTCTTCCAGCGGCTCTTTGTGCTCCGTACGATAACCAAAGTACACATTATTTAATGTGTAATACACCCTTCCATTTATACATTAAGTGTCTTTAATAACAAGACTTGCAAATATTGTCAGTAGTTGAAAAGCTCTTGAACAGTGATCAAAGATATTTTGTTCAAACATATTTCTCCATCAACATTAACTTTGAAAAAACATTCATTTACTTTAAGTATATATGGTTGTGTGGGCAGTAGCTGGTAAACACACAATATTTTATTCAGCTTGGAATCGTTATAGCTGATCATTTCTTCAGGGAGGTTTTATTCCATGGATTTGTTCACAAAAAATTTGATGTTGTGGTGGTACCATAAACCGGCCATAGTTAGTGATTGTGGAGGAATTTTGCTCCACTTTATTTCCACTGTTGCTTCAGATCATTGAGGTTTCTGCAGCTCTCTGAAGACCACCCCAATCAGACTGAGGTCTGGACTGAATGGATCATATCAACATGGTGATTCTTTTATTTTTTCATTCATTCTGTTGTAAATCTACTGCTGTTTGGGATCATCGTCGTGTTGCAGGAGACATCTGTAAACAAGTTTTAAAGATGCACTACTTACATTTTGCCATTTTCTCAATGACGCGCCCCCTATCAACGGCTAATTCAGCATCCATCTTGCATCCGACCTGTACTGTTAGCTCTCTCCAGACAGTGAAAAACCGTATTATGTTGACTCTTGTCTTATCTCTTTTTCTGTCTCTGGCTCTCTTTTGTTTCCCTCTCTCCTTCCGATAATGTCTTCTAACGTTTCTTTGCTGAATCAGCTACGGTGCTCGTTCAAAACAGGTCAGTGACACGTGTGCAAATCTAAACTCAGCTAACCCTAACCCTAACGTCAGGCAGCATCCCGGACGAAAATGTTGCATAGTACAATTTCTCAGCCGCGGGATGCACATAACAGACGTCACGTGCCATCAAACAAGTTTGCGATGCAGACCTTTAATATGGAAAAGTTATGCAGTGTTATGCTAAACTTGCTGGGACATCCACTCCTGGTTGGATTGGCAGCTGTCTCTCTGTGAAATGATGGACTCCAGATTGTGTGCTGCTGATCTTATAACCCAGATTGATGGGCACCAACGGTTGCTGATCTCTCTGGTATTGTGTTAACACATCTGCTTTTACCATGACTGTAGAACCTCGGAGTGTGTTTACATCTGTACTAGCTTTTCTTCTTCTTGTTTTTCTTACTTTGCCAGTTATTCTGATGAGGATCAGATGCGTGTCAGTCCAGCCACATTGCTGCAGGAAGGTTTGTTCATTTATTTGTTTTTGTGAATAAATTATAAATGTGAACTGAGGAGGAAACTGATGCCTGTCAAAATCTGTTGGGTAGATGAAACAATGCACTAACTGTACGCTCACTTTTATGTCAGTCATAACAATAACTGGACAGGATTCGGTTTCATCAGAGAGGAGATAAAACAAAACGACACATAAGGGAACTGTGGGAAACACTGAATGTAACGTTACTAATGAATGTAATGTTCAATCATATTTTTACTTATTGACATCATCAACTGGTTTGTGATCTTTGCTTGCCTTTGTTAAACAAATCAGGATCAGAAATGATTTCTACCCACCAGAACCTGTATGATGACAGCCCTGTTACACACACAAAAAAAAGACAGTACAAAGACGGGCAGCGTCTTGGCTTACAGTACACTTGCATCAGATCTTTTGATAGATGGAGGTCAGGATGTGCTTGTAATGCATTGTTGATTCTACCAGTTTAGCATTTTCTCATTTTTATAGGAACATAAAACATTTTCAAAATGCCACATAAATACATTTATTCTTGGAATAAAGTTTATACAGCTAAAACGTGGGATACGACGAGATAATACTATGTTGTATAGATAGTGGCCGGCTAACAAGTTGCATGTTAAAATATTTCGGTAATTAACTTTGTCTTCTAAAGCTCCAACTTACTCTGTTCTTGTGTTTGTTGGAAGTGTTTGAACAGAAACATTCAGCATCTCAGAAGACCATTAGCACACCTTGTTTCAACTTACTGGAAGGAATTATTCAGTAAATTTACTTAAAATGGGATTTTTCATCTATGCGTTTTGTCCTTGAGAAAAACAATCGAGTCTCAACAGCTTTCATGAATAAAGGAAGGTTTTCCTTTGAGATATGCAGAATGTCTTTCTCATCAAAACAAAAACTAGAATAAACAAACCATGCTGTAAGTATTTTTTTTATTAATATAATGCTGGCTGTACTGTTAGCTGTGATGTGCTATTAGCCAGAAGCAATACCGCACTGACACATGAATGTAGACAAGTGGCCCTAAAGGCCGCATTTCATTAGCAGCATTCCTCCGCAGAACATTTTATCTGTGTCGTAATTGTTGTGGGATTTAGTGAAACAGGGGCAAAGAGCGAAAATAAAACTGATGTTCAAACTAGGAAGTGGCTTTCAGCGGCAGCTTTCGGGGAGGGGGGTGTTTCTCTGAGGGGACACGGGGATGGGATGATTTCTATTGATGATAGTCTCATATCATCCAGCATGATTTGTTTCTCTGCTGTAGTTCAGTTTCAATAAACCAACTAGTGAGTGTTCCAGTTATAATAAATAAATGCACAACAGGGTTGGTGGATCCTCAGCAGTACATGTTATGTTAAAGCAGCTGAGCATAGAAATACACTTCAAAAGAACACACTGCGTCCTTTGGAGGCACTCACAGTCTGATGATTACAGCTATCTAATGACCATAAAAGGCTACAACTCTGCAGGCTGATTAAGAAAGTCAAGGGATGCAGTCTGGCAGTGCAATGCTGACCACATCAATTTGTCTAATCAGACTAAATTTCCTTTAATGAAACAGACACTCCCTACTTGACAGCTTTATTTACGCTGCATTACTCAAGCGTAGCTTCCAAAATGTATTACAACAGCTAAGGGAAGTGGGACTCCACAATATTTTTATCACGTATCTTCCATCACTGAATGATTCTGTAAATATATATTGAAACAAAGGATTAATGTACTTCATTAGCAGTTCTTCAGTGCATGCAAATTACTGAGTTACATCTTAATGTATACACTCAAAAACCTTATAGCAATTCCGTGGAATCGGCTAATGTCCTCTCATTAAGTAAACATAACATTATTTCTAAGTAGAATTACCTTTCTCTAAATCTTATTTAGAAATAAAATAAAAACAAGTTTTTTTAGAAGTGAAAAGTGCAATCGTTTCAGTTTTTAAAGAAGCAAACCTACATATGTTTTATAGGATTTCTCCCCTTACACTGCTTCAGGGTCAAAACTCATGTTTTATATGATGAAAATTTGCTGCTTGCATCTAAACTTGCATGTCAGCATTTAAAATTGTTAGGATCTAAAGTAGTTTCTGACAAATGTGGTTGTTTAGTGCACCAACAATAAAGATCATAACCTGTAATATGAGTGTCATCCCATCAAAAAATGTTAAAATACCTATTACCTCACTTAACAGCCTAAACCTGTCTTATCATTTTAAATCATGTGTAAGTAATTATCAGTGATAGTACAACACATTTACATATTTTATTAGTAAACTGACGTTTAAAATGTATCATTTTCATAACAGGACAATGATTCCCGGAATGAAGACATGACTGCTTAAAACTGAATTTATGGCTTTTGTGTGAATCATTTGGAAGTTCGTAGCTTCTTTAGCTGCAGCTGACACAAGGAAACAAGACTCCAAAGCTGAACAAGGCTTCATCTGGACACAACACACACACTTTGGTCCTACAGACGTTTTGGAGCGATGACATGCATCAAGACAAAGGACAGCAATGTTCACTCTGCACTTGCAGAGATTTTCCTCCCAAGACGCCCTATGAAATCTCAGGAGTATTAATGAGTCCGACAATGTTTGAATATAGCAACAAATACTTCAGAGCATTTACCGACTGTGACCTGGTAATTAAAGTCATTGCTTAATCCTTTTTTTTTATCTGATATGTTGCTTTTAGATATTTTTACAGTGTTACTTCTGCTTTACAACCTGCCCCCTCTGTACTCTAAACAGACATTCCCCTTCACCACCTCTTTCACATTTCCAGCACACCTCCAGCAGAAACTCTCTCGCTGTCAAACGTGTGTGAACAGCAAGTGTAGAAAAAGTTTGGACCCGAAAGTCCACACATTGTCCTGAAAGTTGTTAGTGTTCATGTGTGAAAATGGGTCATTGAGTTGCAGGACTTTAGCACAATCCCATGCCACCTGTATTCTGTCTGATAAATCTGGAGAGAGTCCATAGAGGGTGTCAGGGTGAGGGGGTGATTGAGAACAACAACTAATAATAATAATAATAATAATAATAATAATAATAATAATAATAATAATAATAATACAATCCTCATATGACCATCAACATCTTAATTTGCTGCCCATGCTTAACTGTTCTTTTTGACACTGTTTATTTTACCTGCCACGAGTTTCACATGTTACAGTTTATATTCATCCCCCTGTTAACCCCACCGCTGCATACATCATCATCCACTCCCTTCCAAACTTCCAAACACAATCCCAAAGTTTTTCATTCCTTTCTCCGGTTACTTCAATCATGTCATGTGGGATAAAACACTGTTTGCCATCAGCCTGTAAGCACATTGTCCCACCAAAGAAAAGAAGACTTGCATCATCTAAATTTCAACTCTGAAGATTCTCACAACTGTTAATGATAATTACTAAAAAAAACAACAACAACATCCAAGCCCCTCTTCAGACTGACTTAATGCTCAAATCTGACTGTTCTTCCAAAATCCCATTTCTTTGCGTGGCTGTTCATGTTATCATTTCAATGCGACGTTCATTACACTTTACTGTGAACGGTATGTGGCCATGAAGTGACAGCATACGCAGAGAAAAGTGCGATGCCACGCAGTGCGTACTCTTTACAGAAGTAAATACGGATGCTTCACTTGTTTATGTATAAATTTGGAAGTACAAAGAAGCCAACAAAATTATGCCCAATTGATGAATGAAAGGACTTGATATTGCCGCAGTCCTGCGATTCCACCAGCATGACTGTTTAGACGGAGGTCGCTTCTACACAGATCGGATACATATCCGTTCTAGATTCACGTACAAAACTGTCCCGGGTCGGATTTAAAAAATCGGATTTGTGACGTTCAGACTGTCACATATGGGCAAAACAATCGGAATTGAGCTGCAGTGTAAACTTGGCCGAAGATCAGGGAGCAAAAACCAAAATACAGAAGCAGACTGGAGTGGAAACAGCAGTATTTTCATATTTTCATACTATGCTCAGTCAGGTAAAAGAGAAAAATCAGAACTTACTGAAATAAGTCAGACTGCCAGATCTCATTAAAGTTAAACACCCTGTGCTTCCAGACATGTCCCACATCTTTTTATGCCGCACTCTGCCACCTCCCTCTTCCCCCCCTCTGTCTGCCCTCCGTCCTCCACGACATGCTGTCTGTTCCAATTGACTGATGAGTCCAGTTTAAGTCTTGGCCACAGAAAATGTCCTGCTGATAGTTTTGCTGTAATATTGCAATTTGTCTTGCTAGTCACCGTGGGCACTTTTGGAAGTCAAGTGCATGTGAAGAAGGCCCAGAGGAGCGTGGGTGCCTGGCAAGTGAAAGATGACAGGCAGCATGTCTCTTTCACTCAAGCGAGCAGCTCTGCTCGCCTTGCTGAGTTGAACAGCAGGCACAGACACAGTAGCACTTCACCTAAATTAATAGCTGACCCATTCACAACGTTGCAGAGTGAAGAGTTATAGCCAGAGCGCTGCAGCAGGACAGGCAGCAAACATGGCCAACAATAAGGCAGTGGGATGTTTGATGAGGGGAATCAAAGCAGAGGCTGGGAGGTTAAGATGGATGGATTAGCTTTGTTATCAAAGAGGCCACGGAGGCGCAGCACAGGCTGTCCTCCCGAGCTTATCATCACATCCAACTGGCTAATCCAATTTCTGACCTCTTCTGTATCCCTCCTCTATATTCTGCAATGTTCCTAAATTTGTGGGGACTGAATGAGACGTCAGGTTTAAGGATTTTACTGCTCAGGGGCGCAAGAAATGTTCTTGATACTTGGTCACTTTATTCATAGATTCCATATGCAGGCCTATTTATCTATACTGCATGTCGTGCTATGATTGTAAAATTAACATATTAAAATACGATGGGTGCAATGGCTTTTGAAAGTTTGTAAAACCTTTACGTTTTTCTTCGTCTCAATAACAGTTACCTAAAATATCATCAGATTTTCATTTAGGCTCAAAAGCAGATTAAAAGAAGTCATCTACACTAATGAGACTAATAATACACTTGCTATAAGAAATGTCAAATATTCAGGTTTCCACATGTTTTTTGTAACTAAAGGCATTCTTGGAAATAGTACCACTGCAAAATCAAATTAAATTAGTCAAAATAATTGATATCACATTTAACCTTCAATTGCACTTCATGTCTTTTTGTCTGGCAGGGAAATTAAACTGAGAATGAGTGTTGAGTGCTGTTTGAAAAGAGCAAAGTAGAGCCAAACTTTGTGGGGAGTGGAAAGGCAAGCAAGGATTGGTGCCGTGTTCATGAAAATAATTTAGCTGGAGCGGAGCATGTCTTCTAACAACTGTTTTGTTTTCCTTTCTACTTCTTAAAGTCATGGGCTCTCTAGACATCTATACATCATCCTCAGCTATGAAGAGCTTCAATGGTTAAGTAATGCTTCATCCTAATGTGTTTTTCCTTTATTATTCAATGTTTTAAACAGCTTTGACTGACCTTGGCTTCCTCTTGGGTCTAATACACAACTATGGGAGAAAAATAAAGTCAAATCGATCACCACAATATCTCATCTTTAATGGACTGTACTTATAGAACACTTCTCTAGTCATCTTGACCACTCAAGGCTTTTTTACAGCATCCATGCACTCACTCATACAGCACTTCTATCGTTACATACTTAGTTCTTTTTCTTTATCACGCATATTCATCCCTCGATAGACAAAGATAAGACTTCAGCAGGAAAGGGATCTCAAGTTCGCTCAGTGGTTCCCAAACTGAAGTTCTGACAGGTGAGGCACTGCAAGGCTAAATAAAACAGTAAAAAAGTACCAATGGGCAAAAGATGATGACTTAACAACAAAGATTTAAATACTAAAAAAAAAAAAAAAGCAGGAGAAGAAAATATGATGAGAAATATCTTGCCATTGGCTTGATCGGGTAATGGTTAATAGTGGGTGATGAAGAGAGACTGTATGTCACAAAATATCAGCATCTATGAAGCTAAACAACTTATAACGCTACTTGGGAACGTCTCATCATGGACACAAAGAAAAGCCTGAGGATTACTTTAGAAATAAACTATTCAACTGTCTTATATAGCAGAGTTGTTTTCTTAAAACAGCTCACCTGTAGTAATCTAGCGTCATTAAACAAAATGTTTAGACCTCCACCAAGCTTTTTCTTTAATGGAAGCATGGAAAAAAACTAAAGTCCTACATTAATTAATTGCATAAATTAAGTAATTCAAGTTAATCAAATCAAATCATTTTCAAGACGCTAATTACTAAGTTCTCATTCAAAGGGACCAAAACATGGATCAGTGTAAGATGTGGAGCAAAAATTAAAACAAAAGTTAACTAACATGTGGTGTTTATTAAACTAACGTTTAAAAGGGAGGCTGAAAAGGATTTCTGCACCCTATGAAGCTACAAAGACTTTCCTCTGTTTAAGCCGGAAGCTTAAACAGATAAAATGATCTGATGATGATTCTATCAGACCACCAACCACTTCTTAGCAATCAAGCAGAGATGTTACTGGTACGACTTGTCTGGTTCTGTTTGGATCGAATCGACCCACTTCCTGGTGACACTCCAGCTCACAAAGGGGGTCCTGGGTGGGTGGTTTGAATCCTGATTAAGCTCCCATGAAGGCCCTGAAGGTCCATCACTCATGATGGTTCGCAGATTTGCGCCTGAAGAAATTTTTATGCTTGTTCAGTCTCATCCAGGATGCTGTTGGATTGGAGGTGTCAACAGAATGGTGGGTAGTAAAAATATCTGCTGCATTTTGGCAAAAAGATCGGAAAGTCCAGCTTTGATGAGCCGAAATGGGAAAAACTTAGTAAATTGGTGCTGAAGAAGACGTATTTCTCTTTTTCTTTTATTTTTAATGAACATTTAATGAACTTTTTATCCGTAAAAGGTGATATATGAATAAACATCCCTTTCTTCTTTTGAAACTTAAAGGTATATGTGATCATTTCTGCTATGAAATGAAGTAAAATAAAAAGTTTGGGTATATAAAAAAAAAAAAAAAAAATCTCTAAATAATACACAGTGGATCTTTGCTCTTTTATCAATGGTTCTAAGTTATTTTTAACTAAAGGAGGTGTATATGCCTTCTCCCCATAAGTATATTAATAATTTTCACATGCTAAGTATTTCCAAACTTTGCCTGTTTTTCACTCCTCTTGTGTATCTCAGAGATCTGTTTACATTAATTCCATTTGATTCACTTCCAAAAGAGCTTTTAAACCATGTTTGGGATCTTCCATAGACACGAACCGAACAATGTAGAACATTTTAAATCCCTGAGAGGATAATTAATTTAGAAGAACTGAGGTCTTTTTTCAATATCAAGTCAGGTTAGTCATGCAAGCATGAAATTGATATGACGTTTAAATCAAAAATAAATTAGGTTTTCTTTTGTTCTCTGTGAGCAATCATTTCAAATTAATTGTGGAATAAAGTCCATGCTTTAACATAATGGTCCAGCACAGATCCAGGACTGCGTTACATTATGCACTAACACAGGCTGGATTTAAAACAATTTACTTCTGGGGTTAACCAGGCTAATGACATATTCATTTTCTGCAAGGAGGAGCTAGATGCTGAATGCAAGTAAATGAATTTTCCATTGTCTGCTGGTACCCACGGACTCCTCAGTGAGCTCAGCTTTGGAACAGCAAAGGCTGCAAGGCCTGAGGTTCAAACGATGATAAACTGATCTCTAAACTCTGAAACTATGCTTGTTAAGCTCTGATTAATACTACCACCTTGCTAAAGTTGTTTGAAAGGCATGAATTAAAAAGCTTTAAAGGTGAGATTTATATCCAGTCGTCTATTCGACAGACATTAACCTTGCATTACACCTATAAAACAGTGACATGACACATTAAAGTACCCAGTCCCAAAGCAAGCAAGCACATCTTTAAAAAGACTAGTTTTGTAGATTGCAAAGACTCTAAAACATTCTCAGAACTTTTTGGAAAACACTTTTCATGGAGACTTTCTCAACTTTAATGAAAACACCATGTTATTCTGTAATTTAACTACAATATGTAATAATGCAGTTAAAAACAGACTTCAAGAAACCCCAAATACATAATTTAGGTAAAATGAATGTGGTAATGATTCTTACATTTACATCAAAGTAGAGGCAAATTGATGCTTTAAATTCTAACAATGAAAAAGGGAGAAATCTACTGTAAAAATGGCAAAATACAACATGGAAAATCTTTTCACATGGTTTTGGAAACTGAAAATACAACAAATACTGTGTAAAAGCACAAGGCTGAAAACTATCAATTTGAACTAATGGCATTTTCTCCAGTAAGCTGTGAAGTGTCTGATCCAACACTTATCTACCATGCGGTACTTAGACCGATGCATGTACATCAGATGGGTTTTAAATAAAGAACATTTTCTTAAGTGCCCTTAAAAACAAAGCCTACACCACATTATTCAACTTATTTTTCAAGGCCTGCAACTTAGGTTTCAGCTGCTTTCTACCATCATCACAGTTTAAGAGGACAACCTGGATAAACTCAAAGAACCCACTCAGCCTCTCAGGGTAGTTCAAATGGAGTGCCTCCTCATCACTGACCAGAGCCACGAGAGCCACTGCTTCCCCCGGTTTGCCTCCAAATAGGTACATTTTTCTTCCATTAATGGTTACCAATACATACTGATTATCTTTAAAAAAATCACCATTTGAAAAGATACTGTATAATACCTGGCAAGTTTTGAAGACACCTGAAGTATCCTCCTTTTAGTGGAGAACAAGGCTGGCCAGGGTGTTCTTGTCCTGAAGTACACATAAAGACAAGGCGTGCATATGGGGTATGTGGCTGTGTAAGCACACATACCACTTACTGAAGATTAGTTATAGCCACATCTGGTCGCCATAAGCCATCAGAAGTTCATACATCTTCTCACCAAAACGTCCGGCTTTCTTTCTTTTGTAAAGCTTTAGTGGCTGAGGTGTATACTTGTCGATTGCAGCAAAGAAGGAAAAATTGAAGATTCTGATTGGTGATCCTATGCAATTCACAGTAAAGCTGCATGGAACACAAAAAAAGTACAGGTTATAAAAATCTAAAAATTTATTTTCAAACAGAGCCCAGTACACAAATCAGAGGTTTCACAAACGGCTCCACCATCTCGAGTCTCTTCGAGTGTCTTCGGTGTGTCCTTTGTCTGTCCTAAGCACCAGCTCCTGGCTCTCAAAACTGGTTCGAAGCTGGCTCCAACTCGTTGCTGGGCTAGATGAACTGCTTCATATAGGCTGCCTCAGCGGTTGGTGGCGGGCTCAGACAAAAGGTTGCTTTTGGATATCTACAGATGGATAAGCTGTAGCAGGCTACAGAAAAATGTAGACCAGCTAATACATGACTTGCTTACTTGCTTTTACCCTCTATGTTGTGTGGGAAGGGGTGGGGGGTGGGCTTGCTGCTCTTGGGTTGGGGTTCTGGGGGATTTTATTCTCTGTAAAGCACCTTGAGTTACTATTTTTATGTATGAAAGGCGCTATATAAATAAAGCTTGACTTAAAAAGGCTGAAAAACTTTTCAGTGGCCATAACATAGAGCTGAAATGTAACAGCAATGGTTGACCCTCCTCTCAAAAAAAGAAAAAAAAGACGTTTTTACAAGACTAAATTCTACCAAACCAGTCAACCAATCAACCGGGTCTGCAAACTCTACCACAGCTACACTCATCCACAGTCAACGGTGGAAACCGGGAATGCCACTGAATCTGGTAAGCGTAGGGGCTCTCTAGATAGACATTTAAACTGATCTCTTCTGTTAGCCATGCTAATCCACTAACAGTTGCTAACACCAGCCAAACAAACATATCACGCGACTTGTGTTGTCCTGTAACAACCCTACAGCCAAATAAGAATCTATATATATTTTCTATATATCTAATCTATATATTTTTTTTTCTTGTATGAGGTGTTACCACCAATGTGAAAAGCCTGTAACCAACCCACAGTGGCAAACCGCTGAGACCATTGAGGAAACGGCAAAAAGTGAAAATACCTTTTAAATGTATTGTCTAGTGTATCCAAGACAATCCATAAAGAAATGTTTCTCCACCAGGTCAGTAATAACACTGGTCAGCTGCTGGATGAGCTGTTGCTCTGTAACTCTGACATTGGAATGAAATATTTAGTTGTGAGAGTCAATTTTCCTAAAACTTTGTAGATAAACAAAAGCATCTGGTCAGTTATCTGGCACACAGACCCTTGCTTTCATCATTTGTTATCTCATAAGATTGCGGATGCTCAACATACCAAGTCTCATAGCTTTTCTGTAACAACAAGACTTCACTGCCAATTAGCAAAATATTCCTGATTTCTTTAAATTCAGGCAAAGCAGCACATACTCCAGTGCATACAAACATGCCAACTTCAAAATGTATGCCTTCAGTTTTTGCCTGTATTGCACAGATGCCTGCGGTCTGTAAACTTTGATACGTACACATGTGTATCACAGGCAAATAATCAACAAAGACAAATTCCACTTTTGAAGCCTGCAGAGGTGTCTTAAAAACAGAGGTGATGACAAACATAATGCCATCATGGTTTGATGTCTTTCTGCCAATGTTTTTAATACATTTTAGTAGTTTTGTATTTCATGAATAATCTTTTTGACCACTTTGTGTTTCCCCTCAAATCTCATTGTCGAAAGATGCACCAGAGGACCAAAGCACCTATTAAGATGAGGATAGTGTTCAATATACTGATGTTTTGGTTGTAATCTTAAGTTAGGGAAGACTTCTTGAAGCAGCTGTCTGTGATCTAAATCTTACAGGCAAGTACTGGTCTCCTCCTGAATAGTGAAAGAATGAGACATAGTGAGTTCAACTATGTCTCCCAACTCCATTAGCACTTCCCAAAATTGGTCTTCCTCTGGAACTCTGGACCCAATGAGAACAGGTAGACATTTAATCAGTGTATGGCTCTCATGCCCATTCCCACCAATTGTTCCACGAGTGACACAATGTCTGGAGGAAATCCAGTGACAGGGTGGAAATGTGAGAGCGGACACAATCCTGTTTTACACCATAATTCTCTTCACTGGCATTTTTCTGTCCATTTTCAGCAATTTTTTTATGGAGCTCTTTGGTCCTCATCTCAAAATATCCCATTAGAGCATCTGTTTTTTGCATCTCTGTCTGGGTTGCAAGACAAAACCTGCATAAAAAATGTAGACCTGAAACTTTCACTGAACCCAGCTAGCCCATGGGCACCAAGATTGTCAGCCACAACAGAAAAGACTGTCCCTTTTACAGAAAAACCACGAGCTTCAAGAAGACACCCTGTTCCTCAAGAGTTTTTAGGTCACTAAAAAGAGGAGCAAAACCTTTTGCTTATCCAAACTGCCTTGCATCTTCTGATTTGCGCAAAATAGCAAGATGCATGGTATGAGGGGCTGAACGACACTTTAGAGGCAGGTTAGCTAGAGTCCTTCATTTTTTTTTTTTTTTTACCTTCATCTGGGAGAATTGAATTCTGCTGGTAATGTAAGCCATCACCATATGACAAATATTGTCCAGGCAACTAAGAAGTCATTTCTTTGACTTTCTCAAGAACATCAGCTTTCTTTACCAACTGCTGCTGAGATTTCAGAATGGGTACATACATGTAGGTATGCTGTGGTACTCAGTCAAATGGAAGTTTCTCCTCATAATATGACCTTCTCCTTTTAGCTGTTGACAGTGGTCCTTCAGAAGTTACAGATTTTAGCAAAACATTACTCTCTGAAATGGAGAGAAACGGCTCAGGTAATCCATCTCCTCTGGAGGTGCTTCGCCTTCATCAGGAAATTCTGCTGGGTCATCTTTAGCATCACTATCTTTGGAAACATCCAATTCATCTTGCACTACAATTGATACATCATAGTCTGATGCATATTTATGCTCTCTGCATTTGTTTGCATTATATGTGGAGTAAATATTTGTTTTAAACTCGCATGCTCTGAATAGGCATGGCACAATCTCTTTCTGCTTTTAATGCCCCCTTAAGTAAGTAAACAGAAAAGGTTGCTTAAAAGCAAACACAATGATATGTCCAGGTAACAGTTACATTTCTACTGTCTCTCCTTGCCACTCTTTTCTCACTGTGTACTCTTGATGTGTGTACCTTTAAAGAATTAAAAGTACAATATGTACACATGAATTTGCTGTATAGGCAAGATAAAGTGAAACTAGAATACTGGCCATGGCCTGGTGTATAATGTCTCAATAACTACACTTTAATGGAACTAGAATAATCACACAACTTACATTTCCACATATTATTTTTCAGAGCCAAATGCTCCTCTCAAAGTTAAGGTGGTGTCATTGTCTTTCTGTCCTGATAACAGTTAAGCTTGTATGAAACTAAATGTTTCCTATCAATTCTTAAATGTGGGCAAATCAAAACACATTGCTAACAACAAAATGTGTTACATAGGAAAGGAAACTACAAAAGTATTTACTTTTTAGCCCAATTTCATATATCTTTTAGTTATATTTGAAAGTCATAGTTAAGCTAAGGCTAACATTAGCTAGCATTAGCAAGCTAAACAACAGCTTGACTCAATGGCTTTTGACAAAGTTTTTCTGAGGAGACAATATTTTAGTTTGACAGCAAACAAATACTTGTAAAACTTTGTTTCGTCTAACCTAGCCTTAAAAGTGAACAGGAAGCAATGCAAAAAACAGGAACGCTTTATCTTACCGAAGATAAACTGAGGTCTGGTCGTGGTTGACTTCAAGGGTGTAGGAATTGTTTTTGTCAGAAAAGCTGAGTGCAGTGTGGTTGAACTACCTTCTGTATTTCGTTGATACTAAAATGAATTAATCCTGCAGTGCTCCTCATTTATGATCGATGCTGCCGGGGCTGAGTGGGGGTGTTAGACCGGGCATTCACAAACAGGTAGAAACAGGTTTAGTCATCGTCTGCTCAGTACATCAAAATCAAATCAGTGTAAATGAGTTAATCTAACAAAGCAGATTTTTAGAATCTCTACACTGTAACGGTAAGTACACTCAAAATGACTAACTTACTACAACAGATGGGATTTTCTAAGTAGATTTAAGTTACGTGAATTATTTGACAGTATCTTTTTTCAAGAATTTAGTTAAGCTACTTTAATTGTTTTATTAAGATGTGCTGTTAGGTGCTGTTATAAATGCTGATCAAATTCACTGGGCTTAACTCACAGAGTTTAATGTTTGTTCTCAATAGACAAGAATACTGCCAGTCTCTAATGTTAACAAAAATAAGTTTATTTTTTATTTTTATATTTTTCCTCAGTGCACCATTCATACTCTAGGCTAGATTATATCTGGTAGGCGTCTCTTTGGTAAGTGAGATTTCAGAGACCCAGACTCACCCCATCACTATCAGTGACCATGCATGAGTTTCCTTCAGTCTGAGGAACATGAGAATTACACCACCTGGTAAAAGCTGGAGGTTTAATACGGCGTTGTTTGATCCTGACTTTATCAGCTATTTCACAAAAGAATGGGCTATACTGTATACTTAGAAAACAATGACAAACAGGAGAGTCAGCATGTGTTCTGTGGGAAGCAGGGAAGGTGGTAATGCGAGGCAAAATGATCTCTTTTCCATCACGTAAAAAAAGAAAGAAAAATTTAATTTAGAACTAAGAATTTAATCATTAGAAGACGCCTACAGTGCTACACCAAATGAACCAACGATGAAGCAAATAAGGAAGGCTAGACTCAAATTAAATGAAATAATCAACAAGAACAGAATTTCTGCTGCAAAGATTACGTTTGGATACGTTTGAACACAGTAATAAATCCGGAAGTTGTCAGTTAAAAACAAACAAGAAAAATCTACAATATCAGCTGTTAAAGATTCAGAAGGTAATATCATGCATGACCCAGATGCAATAAACAACATCTTTAAAGATTTCTATAAAACTCTGTATACACCCCAACTAGATCCATCAGACAATATCTATCAGTTTCTTAAATCTTCCAGGATTACAGCAGGAACGAGTCGAGAATTTTGTGCCATGCCCCTGGTCAATGCCTACATATTTAACAGCTACACTGACTTCACACAATGTTCCCAGCTATGCATTGCCCACACTAGCATAGCAAACCTGGCATGCGTCTCGGCAATGTCGAATACCAGAGTCAAAAGGAAAGACAGTTTATTATAACAAAAATGGGTCCAGACACCGCTCTGGTATCGGCCACACTACACAAAACAAATAAAAAATGCTTAATTCTCACACAATAGTCCACAATCCTCTCAGTCTGGCAGGCATGTGTCCCACTGTCCACAGCTGCCCCGAGCAATGCTGCTGATGAGGTTAAGTAGGGCTCCGATGACGAATACCCGCCTTCCGGTAACGAGCAGGCCAATCCAGGTGCCAGGTGAGGAGGTGGGGCAGTGCCACATGATGCACCCTGTCAGTCAGCTCAGCTGCCACCAGGCTGCAGTCCTGCTGGTCGCCGAGTCGGCAAGCAGGCGGCCATAACAGTCGGTGCAGACCCACTCTGAAAATGCAAGTGGAGGTGAAAGGAGAGAAGCTGCAAATGTATCGTGCGTACAGACCATTTACCATTTAATCACGATTATCTCACAGCGTCTAGATTGGGGTAAGAAATACAGGTGTAATGTCAAGTCTGTAAATGTAAATATAAAAATGTATGATATGTGTGACACCTCTATTGAATCATATCCACCTGGATAAAACCACATTCAATTAAAAGAAATAATAAAAATATGTTTCTCATAGTCTTTTGGGAGCAGTTTCCCGTCCAAAAATAACAATGTTCGGCATGGATTTGGTTGGAGAAATGTCGTTTCTTTTTTTTTTCTTAACTGCCATACAGAAAAAATCTTTTCATTTTAGTAAACCTGCACTCTCCTGATTACAAGATGCACCGCTGCAGCAGGACGACACATACTATCAAGTTGTAGCCTCTTTAGCTCTTCCAGTGCTCTTCACTTTGGAAATACCAGGCCAATGTCAATCTTACAAGTTCTTTGTTGACAATCGTAGTTTTCAGAAGTAATTTCAGATTGTCTTCCGGTGAATGTTTTGTCCTGTTCTCAGCCATTTTGCTTCAAAAATATGAGCTGCCATTGCTTATCGCTCTAGACTTTTATAGGGAAGGAGGGCTGCAGGCTCAGAGAGGAGAAAGGAGGCAGCAATTCACATAAACCTACATGTTACAACCCAGCTCGGCTAGGGAAGGAGGAAGTAACATTAAAGAATGATGCACAGATGTAAGGTGGAGTAATTGGGAATTTATTGTCCCATGTGTGTGGAGGACACAAAGAAATAAAATCACAGGAGGGATGGGTGGGTAGTGCTGCTCAAATCAAAGAACTAAATAAAACAGAAGGGACTACTTAGGTGGAAAACAGCCAGTCTAAGGTTCAAATCAAAGAAACAAAACCTAACTCCCAAACTCCCAGACTCCCAAACAAAAACACAACAGAAGCAGCACGGCTAATTAAGCAATAAATTAACAAAGAACATGAAGGACGGGTTATAATTCTATTTGACCCAATTTCCTACAATTAACAGTTAAAAGGATCATACAAAACTCAAGCAAAAAGCCTTGGTGGCTTGATACAAGACCTAGGTCAGACACACAGCAAAAAGACAACCAGTCTTTAAAAAGTGGGCAAGCTGTCACCAGAGCACAGATGCCTCTGAATGAAAGGATGCCGTGCCCTTTTATCTGCAGAACGAGGCCTCAGCAGCAGCTATTGGTCCAGAAGGTAGCAAAACACAGAGCATCTGATGAAGGTGTGCAGCCAAATTCCAGCCAGGTGGTGACACAGGGTGTTTGCATACCATATGGAATAATTATTTGCACAGGTAACAGCCGTAACAGCACACGAACATGTGGCCGGATCGGCTGCTAAACACAGGGCTGGAGATCAACACAGAGAGATGGTATGACACGTCATGCGATACTCCAGATAAAATTACACCACTACATCTTCACATGACAGTTTTTTAATTCCTTCAACCTAGAAATGATGAATTTCTGCTTATTGCTTTTTTACGTTTTTATGAAATGCCCAATGGTTTCATTCTATTTACAAGGCATGGCACTATTTCATGTTTTTCATTACATTTTTTCCCCACACTGCATGGAAACTGGGATTTGTTTATTAATGTGGAACAACCTTCTTCTGTAATTCTCCTCTAATTAACTCACCTGGGAAACTAATAATCAAACCTATCTAAGATTGTTATCATTGATCCAAACACACACACAAAACAAGCTAAACCTTCAACAGAAAACTGAAACAAAAATTTTATTTTAGTAAAATCCCACATGCAGTATCATTATGGAGAACAGTGTAAAAGTAGCAGAAAGATCCTGGTATTACAGTCAGAATCCATCTAGATGTGTCCAACAACCTCCTTAGTCTTCAGGAACTCATCTCGCTTTTTTGCTGGTAATTTTTTTAAGTCTTACTGGATTGAAGTGTATGCTGCCTCTGTGCTGGTATCGGAAACTTGTCGGGTTTGATGGATTCCTTCAGAAGAGAGTGCCTTGGTTTTGTGCAAAATTAAAAAAAAACGAGTGGAATCCATTAAAAAAATTAATTCAACACCACCAACAACTGGATATGTTGTGACTTCTGCTTAAAATATTCTGCAAGGACTCACAGCGTCCCTCAGGAGCTGCCAACTGTTTGCTGTGTGTACATGTCATTGATGGACGACTTGCCGAATCAGCGGAGGTCCCACATAGTGCTCACATCTATTTTAGTAATGCTTATTTGTGAAGACTGCAGGTATTAGAGGATAAGAGTCGGAATGAGGGTAAAAAAGGCCGTGGGGGGGTTTGGAGTGAGGAGGAGCAAAATGAAAAAAGAGGCAACGGCCTTTTTTTTATTCTTTCAACCATTTGTTGGTCATAGTTTCAGTGTGAAATGTGTGATTTCCATTTGGATGGCAGTGTTTTTCCCATGAAAGTTTTTCTGTCCACTCTGATTTACAGTTGCCACAAATAATTTACTCTCTAAGACTCCCGGGTAGGTCAAGTCATTCCATTCTATGTGATCTGACACGGGAACTGTCCAAGATGTTTACAATCACCAGAGAGAACTGAACAGTTAAATGCAGTACAGATGACATGCTGCAGACAATCAGAAACAATTCTGCAGTTGGGTTCATCATATTTATGATATGGATCCATCCATCCATCAGGTCGTAGGGAAAGTAGCCTAAGGAAAGAGGCCCAGACTTTTCTCACCACTTATTCAAACTCCCGTGGTGGAATCCCAGTATTCCTGAGCATCATAGTTCCTTCAGCATAGATCCTTCCCAGGGCCCCCACCCATTGGGACGTCTCACCGGGAGGCATCCAGCAGGCATCCAGGAAGCATCATTACCAACCCTGGCCTCCTCATCTGGCCCCTATCGATGTGAAGGAGCAGTCACTCCACTCCAGCCCCTTCCTGAATGACTGAACTTCTCACCCAGTCTCTTAAGGAGAGCCAAACATCCTGTGGAGGAAACAATTTTTTTTCTGCTCTCATTCTTACATTCACTACCCACAACTCGTGGCCATGGGAGAGAGTAGGAATGTAGATCAACTGGTAAACCTCATAAAGCAGGGGTGTCCAAAGTTGGTCCTCGAGGGCCGCTGTCCTGCAGATTTTCCAATGTTTCCTGCTTTCCGCACAATGACTCATCAGTTTGAGTCAGGTGGTTTTGGAGCAGGGACACATCAAAAACCTGCAGGATTGTGGCCCTTGAGGACTGAAGCTGGAGCTGTTATAAAGTTGTCAGTGCTAATTTTGCTCCGAAACATTTGTCGACCTCCCATTCCATTCATCAAGCACTCCTAAAATGCTGTGATACTACATAATCCATCTAAATCCATCTAAATTAGCTCAAAGATTTTCATTTTGTCATCTTATCTTAATAAGATAGGTAAATTAGTTTATACAGCAACCACTAACCATCCCCTGAATGAAACGAAAGGAAAGACATCTTACGGTCCTAGAAATCTTTAGAAAAAAACTTATTTTTTTAAAATTACAACACTGTTGTATAATCGCTCAAATATTGTAAGTGGAATTTTTAACTGTAGAAAAACATCACCCTGGCTCCTCTGTCCTGTGGTTTGGTTTCCACGCTGCTGTGAAGTCCGGAGAAAAGAATCTTATGGGATAAGCTTTGTGCCACTGGGAAGCGAATCTGAATTCTTAATATTTGAATTTGAATCATTCAATTTGAATCTGAATATGCCTGTTTGAATAATTGCTTCAAAAAACTGAATCCAAAT